>JANAVB010006796.1:6142282-6259782 GCA_029216955.1 Iris pallida
TTTTTCGATTCGATCTACGGGAGGTATAAATCCCTTCTCCTTTTCATTTTCTCATGCATATAGGTCTATTTTGAACCCATAGGAGACCCCATGGTTGTATCTCCATTTGTGTCCATTTTGTGTCTATTTGGAGGTCATAGGAGTGTCCTTTGTGTTGTGGTTGTGTCCATGTGGAAAACCCCAAATTTGGACACACTAGGTGTTGTTGTATGTATGAATGAATTATTACATGTTTAATCTCATATTTTGTATTGGAGATGTGTTCTATAGTGTCTATATATATATATATATTAGTGTATAGAGTGACTTCTTGATATATTTGTTATATACTGTGTTTCTTTTGTCTCAAACTACCTAAATTCGTCATAATTTTTATCCACGTTTTAGTAGCTAGAGCAACTAGAAATGCCACAACTTTTAGCTCATAACCAATTAACCTCCCATTTTTTTAAAATAGCGTTATCGAAGTTAGATTTCCAATATATATTTAATAAGCCAAAATTCTTTCTGTAAATTTCTGTAGAATATTGAGTGTCAGCTGTACGAAAGACGAACGCATTTCGGTATTTTCGCGATTCGGGAGCTTCCGGACACGAAAATGCGATCCGTTTGAAGTTTCGGAAAGCTATCTGAAGTACTACAACATACTTAATCCTAGAATTAGTGAATGCCCAATTGGTACAGTATGGTTTTAAGTAAAAGAGTGATTACGAGATATGATTTTGTGTAACCTATGAGCCTATGTAGTATGGATATTAAATGAATATAGAGTATGTAAGCATGAGATGTAGATGATATGAAATGATATATATGATATATATCCTCTTACATTAATGTATATATATGGTTGAATGCAAGCATGTAGGAATACAATTAATGTAATATATGTAAGCGATGCATATAAGGCATGAATGAAAGAATGATATACTGCATGCATGAAAGTATTAATGAATGCTAGATATAAATGCAAGGTATATAGTAATGATAGATATGAATGCATAATGTAAAATATTGTAAATGCAATATCAGATTTCATATGAGACATAGAAACCAAGCCTTGCTGATATTAGATTGAATGTTAGTTCATTTAGGTGTTCGAACACTGAACTGTCCATGTAAGCATATATACCTTTCTTTCCTTACCAAGCCAATTCAGTTTTAATATAGTGGAATGTCTATGATGTAATGAACCTTCAAACCCCCTTAATTCGAAATGTTAGTTAATTCAGTATTAGACAATGGATGAGCTATATGCATAGGAATGTTGGCTTAATGGCAGATTTCAGATAACATGGTTCATTTTATGTGGTTAGTTACACCAGTTTATGGGGATAGCTCACTTTAGTTTATATGTAAATGTGGAACTAAACTGAGAATGAACTTCACCCTTAGCACACACACACATATTTTATAATGTACACAACATGGTATGTTTGACATTCACACACATCACATGTTATCATCTCTCTATGTAAATACAATGTATGAACATATTTCTATACATGGTAGTGTGCCGATAGCTATTATAGCATGTCTAACTGTGTATATATGTGTAAAGTGTAAGGAATTTCTATATGTGTGATAGCTAGGTGTGTAGGACACTATCTATTGTGTATTATAATATATATATATATTATATATATATATATATATTATATATATATATACATATATGTGTATATAGATAGGTATATATGTGGGTACAAAGATATAGGGCTAGTGGTTGAATTCTCTCTTCATGTACACATCCATGTTCACACACACATAGCTTACATGTTAGTTTCTTCCTCTTTTTATATATATATAATGTTGAATATGCATGAATAGGATGTGCCTGATGTGTGGCTGTGTTGGCTTGTATAGCCTTGGATTGGTGTGTGCTGCTAGACTAGGCTTGGTTAGGCCTAGTGAGACTTATTAGACTTGTGGGCTAGGACTTGACCGAGTTGACCTAGTTGACTAGTTAGTTGACTAGAGTTGACGAGAGTTGACTTGGTCTAGTTTGACCTAGACAGCATGCAGTGCATTGTACATTCATATATCATCCCTGTATACATCTTGATTGTGTTGCTCTAACTAGGAGTCAGGTATCTCATCTCGGACAGTACATTTACTTCAGACATTCAGATACGAGCGGTACATTCTCTGACCATTTCATACTTGTCTGGATTTACATTCTTGCTCTAGATTACTGTACTTGATGCTGACACGTTATTATCACGGATTGGTACTATACGGATCTTCTTTGGGATATTATCCCCTTGTATTCACTAGATACATATTGTGATGCGCGTTTCACTTCCATATTGTATTTATTGAATACCTTATCTGTATACCTTGTGCATATGTACTCTCAGTATCACATGAGTCACAGGGAGAGACCATTGTACACTATTGTATACATTGTACAAACTATTGTATAAACATTGTACATTATTGATAATAGTGACATCCATTGTATAACATTGACACTATTGTGCAAGATAACGTAACTAGAGTGGATCTTGTACTGATTGGGGAGGGGGAGTAGAATGGTCATGTAATCAAATCCTATTGTACAAGATTGTATAAACTATTAATATGTATATTGTACACCCATGTACAATGGAGTTACCATTGCATTTTCCTAGACCATTTACATAACCATATTGTACTCTAAATCACAGTAGGCTTACAGTTCTTACTTATCATATTTAGATATTTCCTGTTATCAAATCTCTATTGTTTTTCATATACTTCTTTCTTTCAGCGTTTCATGTACCTTACTCTATTGCATGCTTTATATTCCTAATATTATATGAACTGCGTGAGATGTTTTGTGCTCGCTCCATCCTGACTGGACCTGTTAAAAATTTACAGAGGATGATGAGGAACCCTGCACCCTTACTTGGAGTTTGCCTAGTTGACACTCGCGACCTGGACCCCTGGGGAGGTTCAGGCAGCTGCTCAGGATGATACCTTGTATAGTGTAGATAGCTTAGACTGTCCTCTCTTTTCATGTTTAAACTGTTGTCTTTATTTTCAGAGTTGTATATTTATAGATGTTGAGACTGTTATTTATTTCTGCTGTACCTCAGTTGAGGATTCTTATCTATTTCCATCGTGCTACATTCTACCTTAGATTGTGATTGAGTTGTACCTCTGTGTTGGCCTCCTTTTGGGAGTATATTCATGTATGTAGTTATAGTCCATGACCTAGAACAGCGTTCTACCACCGACACTGTGGCGTAGGCTGGGCGTTGTTACGTTCTTGTACCCTCACAGTGGGTGCGGGTCGTGAACGTTTTTAGTGGTGGCCCATGCAGGTCGAGTTTAGTAGTGGTATCGAACTAGAGTATCACTACAGCCTGCAGTAGGATTAGGATATTTTGAGGTACTCAATCACATTAGGAAATACTTAATCAGATTTCTTTTGTCTAAAATTGTTGCTTATTGATCCCCTTTGAATATAACCGTCTCCTTGAATTTTGCTTCTTCTCAGAAATGCTTCTATTTTGATCTGTTTTTATGAGGTTATGAAGACACGATCTCATCGCTTCGGTTCGAGGGTACTATCGAGAGGCTGGCCACCTCCGTCCTGTTCATCAGGACCCCGGACCGCAGCTCCTGTTGTGCCGACGTCACTCCCCATTCCAGAATGCGTATTTTAATACGTATATTGCTCTGTGTAGATTTAGTATTTATCAGTAGTATCCTGTATTTAAATTCCTTTAGTTCATATTAATTAATTATCTGCTCTTTAAATTTATGTTAATTAAGTAGCTGCTCTTTAATTTTCATGCTTATTAATTACCTGCATTTTAGTTTTTCTGCAATTTTATTCTCTGCTTTAGTTAGTCTTTTCGGGTTGACCTTGTTGGACCCGAATGCAACCCGGCCCACAACTCCCACCTACCACCCTTGCTATTTAAAGCTTCCATCTCCTTCTCTCCTCATAACTATCCTTCACCATTACTTCTTCTTCTCCTATCATCACTCTCTCCACCAACCACAACAGGCAAGTGCAAATCTGCTTCTTGCTTGGAGAGCCATTTTTATGGTTCATTTCCTTCTCTCATGATCTGAGAGTTTTGCTTGGCATTTTGATTTCTGTGGCTCGTTTTCTCTAGATCTAAATTGTTACATTTTCGGCTGTCATGGGTTTGATCTCCCAACTTAGCGTGTCTTCTGGCTGGGAACTTCATTTTGGCTTGGGACGAATGTTGAGTCACGCAACGTTCTTACGTGGCTGCGTGTATTTTCATTCACGCCACGTCTTTACGTATTGGCGTGTATTTTGAGTCACGCTCATGTTCTTACATGTTAGCGTGTATTTTAGTCACGTTAACGTTCTCATGAGCGTGCGTGTATTTTTAGTCACGCTAACGTCTCATGAGCGTGCGTGTATTTTTAGTCACGCTAAGTTCTTATGAGCGGCGTGTATTTTAGTCACGCTAACGTCTCATGAGCGTGCGTGTATTTTTAGTCACGCTAACGTTCTCATGAGCGTGCGTGTATTTTTAGTCACGCACACGTCCTTTCATGCAGCGTGAATTTGAGTCACGTACCATCTCTGCATGCGTGCGTGAATTTCTTGTCACATTTTCACGCTCACTTGTGAGTGCGTGAATTTTCCTTCACGTTATACTATCGGTGCCGGCGTGAATTACTTTTCACGCTCACACTGTTACACGCTCACTCCAACCTGCTAGACTTGGCGTGACTTTCTTACCTGGGTGTTTCTATTTGCTCTATAACTTATTCATTTAAGGATGGCATGATAATTCCTATTATATCCTTACGCCTTTTTGCATGAACTTGATAAAATCATGATATGTTAATATTGTTAATACAGCTTGTTGTGTGGAATGTGTCTGTGTCTTGATTGATCCATGGATACCCAGTATGACTAGAAGTTAAACCTGAGAATTATAGACTCGACCCCATGTAATACTAATTGACTTTCATGCCTTAATACCATTGATAATAATGGTTATCTTGATTAAAATTGATCATGCGTTCCTAGTTGGAACTAAGAGACTGGCTAGTCGTCTTATTGAATAAATGATGAGACACGTTCATGTAATGAACTATTGCAATCGATTAGCCGATCCCGAATATTGGCATACGGGCACATGCAGGTTTCAATTATTTATTATTTATTATTTAATATTTATTTATCTTACAAAAATAGCATGTGTACTTTATGGTCAAGGCATGATTACTCCGTGGTTAGACTTGATTGTTGCATTACGCTATGCAAGACCTACAACATGGCCGCACGGTATCGTTGTAGAGTGGTATATCGTACCCCGTACAAAAGTACTCATTGAATGACCATGATCCACGGTATGGGATTTCGCTTAACATAGAGGCTTAAGTTAAATAAAATAATGATGGCATGGAGAGAATGGATTCCCGAGTTCTTACATGGCACCTCTGGGACTAGTATTGCCCGACAGGCCGGCTGGTTCCCACAGATACTGTAAATCTGTCACACGGGTAGGGAACGATATTGCTTATATTATTGTACATGCTATATTAACGACGGGCGTCCCGGTGGGACTCGTCTAATTACATGATTGGCGCAATTGATTGATTGGATAGACTAGTCTTGCTCGCACATAGTAAGAACTGAGGAATCCCTATTTGCATAATTCCAGGATAACTTGGGACTCACAATAGCAAGCCGTAGTAGTTGATTGGCCGTTCAAGATGATTTGTTTATGTACTGTACCTACTCTTGCCTAACTGAGATGATCAGAATGTCAGGACATGACGGCCAACTTCTGTCCTTGTTTGGTTGGGAGGTTGGTTCGAAGTGTCGTGATGTTATGTGAATCCTAGTGGAAAGCAGAGATCTATTATTATATCCTTTACTTATGGTTAATCCTTCATATCGTCCTTCCTTGTGGTACTTGCTATTAGAGGTCTAACCTCTTGGTTTTGCATGGCCAGATTTAGAGCCGGTCCCCGAGGATCCAGCTTACTTCTACCTCCAAGATGGTCAACACTAGAGGAATGATCGCAGGAGGACTCGAGTGGGTTCCTTACTCACCACTCGTTTTGTTATTTACTTTATACTTAGCCATTTGGCACCGACATGTTAGTCGGATTGTCTTGTACTTACTTTTGCATAATTGTAATTAAGTCAGACTGCAGCGATAACAATTGGTATACTTTGCTATACCATTTGGCTATGTTTATAAAGCCAGATCTTCAGAATATTTTGACTGAGCGTTTGGGACGCCTTACTGCTTTATCTTACATGTTCTCTATTTCTGTTTCCTTGTTCGAATGATTGAGACAATAGATATGAAGTGACCATAGTAAGACCTTTATGTAGTATGCACCCCCTCGTCTGGTTAGACAGCATTGATCGTATTATACGGTATTCATCTACCCGTAATACGTAGCTGGCTGAGTCATTCCCCCGCTCTTCAGTATTATGGTTCTGGGGTGTGACACCGACTCAGGTTGGCATTTCTGCTACATTGGAGGTGCACCTCCGTCTGTACAGAGACTTTTCCCTTTATTTCTGGTTTCTCTCAGTAGCAACGATTCATGCAGCATCAGCAGCAGAGATTTGTGCAGTATCAGCATCAGGCTGGAGGAAACTAGCAGGGCGAGCTATCGTTAGGACAGTCAAGGATGCACAGACCGTTGGAGATCTTGCTGCAAGTTCTGTTCTTCTCAATTCCATTCCCGTAGTTGTCTTTTATAATTACCTTGAAATCCGATTCCATCTGTTCCTTATTGATTGATTAATTTTGTCATATTACTCTTTTGTTGTGTTTGTTTTTTCTTCTGAGAAAATCATATGGGCTAGGTCGCCTAAATCATGGGATCTAGAATCCTCGATAGTCGTGTTAGTTGGCATAGTGAGGACATGTAGTCAGATTTTGGATGTATTCTCGGGTATGGAAATTTAAGGTTTTTGCCGTCGCATGCGGCAGTGCGAAAATTTTAAATACCACGAACCTAGAGGTACGTACCTTAGTCAAGGACTCTGTGATTATCGTAGCCTTGCTCACTAGCATGATGAAGACTCTGGACACATGATTTTGGACAGACGCATATGATTAACAGATTGTATCTTGAGAAGGTTTAAACATCATACCCTTTTGATTGTTATAAATGACTTAGGAGTAGGGATATTTAGTTTTGTAGAGCTTATTCATAGGTAGTTCCTTCATAGTATAATGGTATGATGACTTGTAGAGTGTCTGTACCCTAGAGGTGATAGTTAGCATTGGTGTTAGAATAGTAACCCATTGCAGATAATTCTCCTGTTATCTATAATACCAACCAGTTACACATAGGATGTTAGTATGCCTTACATCCTTGATGATTATTACTACTTTCTCTTACCTTTTTCAGTGAGGCACCCATGACCAGAGCCTGCCTTTGAGTATAGTTGTAGTTTCACCTAAGACCGAGAGGTCTATTTGCATAGATAGATTGCAGATGATATTGGCATATGGGATATAGGTTAGTTGGTATCTATAGGCCATTGTTTTATAGGGTTATAAACATGTTGTTTAGCCTATACTTGGTTCAGTTTTCCATTTTAGTTAAGTTCCCTTCGTGTTGAGTTCCTTTGTGTTGATCACCTTTATAGGCAGTGTGCAGACCCTTCACTAGATACCATGTCCCCTTGATTCAGACCATTCATCCTTACCTAGTTCTAAGCATTGTTTCAGACCCTTATAAGTTTAATCTGCCTTAACCCTTGGTTGATCAGTCATGTATATATATAGATGATATACTTAGGATATATGTGATGGGTTGTTATTCTTGAGCATATATATATATATATATATATATATATATATATATATATATATATGTGGTATTTGGTATTCATGTGCTTAGCTTGTAGGTATTTAGTTATAGGTGACTTGATAGGATTGGGAAGTTAAGAGCTAGTCTATTATAGAGTTTCTCTTTTGCTAAATTCTAGTTGCCAACACCTAAATAGCTAGCATAGGTAAAACCTTAAGAAGTTGACCAGTTGATGACCAAGTACTTGGATGTTAGAAATTGACTAGTGATTGACCCTTGACTAAGTTTGACCTAGAAGGGGGTGCGATAATCTTAATTTCGAGGACAAAATTTTCATAAGGTGTATAGGATTGTAACACCCAGTTTTCCAGATGAGGGTAATTTTAAAATTTTGTAATTATAATTATTATTTATTGATAATTATTTCATATTATGATTTTTGGTGATTTTTAATTATTTTAAACTATTTAAAATTATGACTTGTGATTTTGACATTTTACTATTGTTTGGTTTTAATTTCGAGGAATTTGTCACCCCTAATTTTCAGGAACAGGAATATTTTTGTCATTTTATATTTTTGAAATATTTTTGAAATTTATTTTATTATTTATGATATTGTTTTGGGGTTATTTGAGTCGGGTTCGAATTTCAGCTCAATCCGACTTGAAACGGGGACCCGGGAGTAGTGTTGACTTTAGTGGACCCACACATTAGTTAGACATGGCCCACATGATAGAAATATTTTAGTTAGAGGTTAGACTAATTATTATGGATAAGGTTAGTGTGATTAGAGACTTTAGAATGACTAATTTAGCCCCAACCAATTAGCCCTTTCCTAATACTAATAGAATAGGTTAGTGGGGGCATTTTGGACCTTACCATAATAGGACAAATAGCCCCATATGGCCAGCCACTTTGGGAGAGGATAGGCTCAAGTTCATTTCATTATTCTCATCCACACTCTCTCTCTTGTTCTTCCCCAAATTTCTAGAGAGCAATCCCTAACAATTTCTCCACCAAATCCTTCCATTTTGCCACCAAATCTTCTTCTTTCCATCTCCATTCTAGCCAAGGAGGAAGCTACCCAAGTTTGGGAGGATTCGGAGCTCGTTCGTGTCCTTTTGGAATCTCTACGTGTCGGTGTCGCTCCGGGAAGGCTTTTCTTCGATTCGATCTACCGGGAGGTATAAATCCCTTCTCCTTTTTATTTTCTCATGCATATAGGTCTATTTTGAACCCATAGGAATGACCCCCATGGTTGTATCTCCATTTGTGTCCATTTCGTGTCCATTTGGAGGTCATAGGAGTGTCCTTTGTGTTGTGGTTGTGTCCATGTGGAAAAACCCCAAATTTGGACACACTATGTGTTGTTATTATGTATGAATGAATTATTACATGTTTAATCTCATATTTTTGTATTGGAGATGTGTTCTATAGTGTCTCATATATATATATATATATATATATATATATATATATATATATATATATATATATATATATATATATATATATTAGTGTAGAGAGTGACTTCTTGATATATTATGTTATATACTTGTGTTTCTTTTGTCTCAATCTACCTAAATTCGTCATAATTTTATCCACATTTTTAGTAGCTAGAGCTACTTAGAAATGCCATAACTTTTAGCTCATAACTCCAATTAACCTCCCGTTTTTTTAAAAGAAGAGTATCGAAGTTAGATTTCCAAATATATATTTTAATAAGCCAAATTCTTTCTGTAAATTTCTATAGAATTATTTGAGTGTCAGCTGTACGAAAGACGAACGCGTTTCGGTATTTTCGCGATTTTGGGAGCTTCCGGACACGAAAATGCGATCCGTTTGAAGTTTCGGAAAGCTAACATGAAGTACTACAACATACTTTAATCCTAGAATTTAGTGAATGCCCAATTGGTACAGTATTAGTTTAAGTAAAAGAGTGACTATACGATATATGCATTTTGTGTAACCTATGAGCCTATGTAGTATGGATATTAAATGAGTATAGAGTATGTAATGCATGATATGTTAGATAAATGAAATAATATATATATGATATATATCCTCTTTACATTAATGTATATATATGGTTGAATGCAAGCATGTAGGAATGCAATTAATGTAATATATGTAAGCAATGCATAAATGCATTAATGAAAGAATGATATACAATGCATGCATGAAAGTATATAATGAATGCTAGATATAAATGCAAGGTATATATGTAATGATAGATATGAATGCATAATGTTTATATGTAGACATAGAACCAATGCATAGCTGATATTTTGATTGAATGTTAGTTCATTTTAGGTTGTTCGAACACTGAACTGTCCATGTAAGCATATATACCTTGCTTTTCCTATTGCCAAGCCAATTTTAGTTTTCAATATAGTGGAATGTCTATGAATGTAATGTTAACCTTCAACCCCTTAATTCGAAATGTTAGTTAATTTCAGTATTAGACAATGCATGAGCTGTATGCATATGGGATGTTGGCTTAATGGCAGATTTCAGATAACATGGTTCATTTTATGTGGTTAGTTACACCAGTTTATGGGATAGCTCACTTTAGTTTATATGTAAATGTGGAACTAAACTGAGAATGAACTTCACCCCCTAGCACACACACACACATTTTATAATGTACACACACATGGTATGTTTGACATTCTCACACACACACATCACATGTTATCATCTCTCTATGTAAATACAATGTATGAACATATTTCTATATATGTAGTGTGCCTATAGCTATATATAGCATGTCTAACCTATGTGTATATATGTGTAAAGTGTAAGGAATTTCTATATGTGTGATAGCTATGTGTTTAGGCACATATCCTATTGTGTATGTATATATATATATATATATATATATATATATATATATATATATATATATGTGTGTGTGTGTGTGTGTATATAGATAGATATATATGTGGGTACAAAGATATAGGGCCTAGTGTTGAATTCTCTTTTCATGTACACATCCATGTTCACACACACACATAGCTTACATGTTAGTTCCTTCCTCTCTTTTATATATATATAATGTTGAATATGCATGAATAGGATGTGCCTTGATGTGTGGCTTGTGTTTGGCTTGTATAGCCTTGTGATTGGTGTGTGCTTGCTAGACTAGGCTTGGTTAGGCCTAGTGAGACTTATTAGACTTGTTGGGCTAGGACTTGACCTAGTTGACCTAGTTTGACTAGTCTAGTTGACTAGAGTTGACCGAGAGTTGACTTTGGTCTAGTTTGACCTAGACAGCATGCAGATGCATTGTACATTTCATATATCATCCCCTATATACATCTTGACTTGTGTTGCTCTAACTAGGAGTCAGGTATCTCATCTCGGACAGTACATTTACTTCAGACATTCAGATACGAGGCGAGTACATTCTTTAACCATTTCATACTTGTCTGGATTTACATTCTTGCTCTAGATTACTGTACTTGATGCTGACACGTTGTTATCACGGATTGGTACTATACGGATCTTCTTTTTGGGATGTTATCCCCTTGTATTCACTAGGTACATATTGTGATGTGCGTTTTACTTCCATATTGTATTTATTGAATACCTATATCCTTGTATACTCCTTGTACATATTGTACTCTCAGTATCACATGAGTCCCAGGGATAGACCATTGTACACTATTGTATAACATTGTACAACTATTGTATAACATTGTACATCTATTGTATAATACTGTACATCCATTGTATAACATTGTACACTATTGTGCAAGATAACGTAACTAGAGTGGATCCTTGTGTACTGATTGGGGAGGGGGAGTAGAATTGGTCATGTAATCAAATCCTATTGTACAAGATTGTATAACTATTGTATATGTCTATTGTACACCCACGTACAATGGAGTTACCATTGCATTTTCCTAGACCGTTTACATAACCATATTGTACTCTAAATCACAGTAGGCTTACAGTTCTTACTTATCATATTTAGATATTTCCTGTTATCAAATCTCTACTATTTTTCATATACTTCTTTCTTTCAGCATTTTATGTACCTTACTCTATTGCATGCTTTATATTTCCTAACATGATATGAACTGCGTGAGATGCTTTGTGCTCGCATCCCGTCCTGACTGGACCTGTTAAAATTTTACAGAGGATGATGAGGAACCCTGCACCCTTACTTGGAGTTTGCCTAATTGACACTCGCGACCTGGACCCCTGGGGAGGTTCAGGCAGCTGCTCAGGATGATACCTTGTATAGTGTAGATAGCTTAGACTGTCCTCTCTTTTCATGTTTAAACTGTTGTCTTTATTTTCAGAGTTGTATATTTTATAGATGTTGAGACTTGTTATTTATTTCTGCTGTACCTCAGTTAAGAATTTCTTATCTATTTCTATCGTGCTACATTCTACCTTAGATTGTGATTGAGTTGTACCTCTGTGTTGGCCTCCTTTTGGAGAGTATATTCATGTTATGTAGTTATAGTTCATGACCTAGAACAGCGTTCTACCGCCGACACTGCGGCGTAGGCTGGGCGTTATTACGTTCTTGTACCCTCACAGTAGGTGCGGGTCGTGACAAGAGTATATCCTTCATTGCATTTGGACACTTGCATTCCTAGGATCAGGTTTGCCTCACCTAGGTCTTTCATATCAAACTGGTTAGATAAATAATTCTTAGTATTATTTATCAATTCCAGTGAAGATCCTAAAATAAGGATATCATCAACATACAAGCATAAGTTAACACAACTTTTATTTGTATTTTTAGAATACAAACATTTGTCATATTCATTTGGCTCAAAATCAAATTCTATAATGACTTTATCAAATTTGTTGTGCCATTGCTTGGGAGCTTGCTTTAGGCCATAAAGAGATTTTACTAATCTACAAACCTTCTTTTCTTGACCTTTAGCAATAAAACCTTCAGGTTGCTCCATATAAATCTCTTCTTCTAAATCTCCATTTAGAAATGCTGTCTTTACATCCATTTGATGGATCAGCATATCATGAATGGATGCTAAAGCTAGAAGGGTTCTAATAGAAGATATTCTAGCTACAGGAGAGTAGGTATCAAAATAATCTAATCCTTTCTTCTGGGTAAATCCTTTGACCACTAATCTAGCCTTATATTTTTCTATGGTACCATCGGCTCTAAGTTTCTTCTTAAAGATCCACTTACAACCTATTGGTTTGCTGTCTAAAGGAAGATCTGCTAAAAATTAAGTATTGTTCTCCATGATGGAGTTATACTCATTGTTAATAGCTTCTTTCCAGAAAGGGCATCAGGAGAGGATATGGCTTCTTCATAAGTTGAGGGATCACCTTCTATCACAAATGTGAAGAATCCTTCTCCTAAATTCTTTTCAATCCTCTCTTTTACTCCTTCTAAGTTCTATGACTTGTTCAGATTGAGAATTAGACATTTGGTCATGAGAACAAGTAGACGGAGTAAGAGAAGGGTTAGAGGAAGATGAAGGGGTTCTATCCTTGAAGGAAAAAATATTCTCAAAATAAACTGCATCTCTAGCTTCAATGATTGTGTTATTAGAGATTTTATTTACTTTAGAATGGGTTTCAAGAAATCTATTGACATTACTATCTAGGGCATATCCTATGAATACAGCATCTACAGTCTTAGGTCCTATCTTCCTCTTTTTGGGTTAAGGAATTCCTACCTTAGCTAAGCATCCCAAACTTTGAGGTAGTTAATCCTAGGGGTTCGACCTTTCCATAAATCATATGGTGTCTTATCATTAGTCTTACTGGGTATCCTATTAAGAATATAACAGGCTGACAATAAGGCTTCTCCCCAAAGATTATCAGGGGCACCTGAGCTAATAAGCATGACATTTACCATATCTAAAAGAGTGCAATTCTTTCTTTCAGCAACTCCATTGGATTGTGGTGAATAAGGAGCAGTTACCTCATGAATAATTTTCTGCTCTTCACAGAAGTTAGTCATTTCATTTGAGGTATACTCACCACCACGGTCTGATCTAAGGATCTTAATCTTCCTATCCAACTGGTTCTCAGCTTCAGATTTATAGACCTTGAATCTGTCTAGAACTTCATCTTTGGTCTTAAGGAGGTAGGTATAACAATACTTTGAATGATCATCTATAAAAGTAACAAAGTATTTCCTACCGCCTCGGGTCAAAACCCTATTGGAATCACAAACATCACTATGGATAAGTTTTAGGAGTTCAGAATCCCTATGGACAGATTTAAAAGGTAATCTAGTATGTTTGGCTTGAACACATATCTCACATTTGTGTTCATCGTCTATAGGAGTCTTAGGGATAAGATCTAAGTTCATCATCCTTTTGATAGATCCTAAGTTCACATGACCTAGTCTACCATGCCAAACATTAGAGGATTCAATATTTGTAATAAAAGAAGGATTAGAACTTTTATTCATAGTACTTAAAACAAAAAGTCCATCTTTCACAAATCCTTTTCCAATAAACAGATCATTCTTAGAGAAAACTACTTTATTGGCCTCCATTACAATTTTGTATCCTGAGGCTACAAGGATAGATCCACTAACAAGATTTCTCCTGACAGACGACACATGAAGCACATCATGGAGAGGTAGAATTTTTCCTGATGTCATCTTCAGATCTATTCTTCCTCTTCCCACAACTTGTGCCGTTGAGCCATCTCCTAGAGTCACGCCTCCTCCACCTGATTCCTGATAGGTTGAAAAACAGGAGCGATCAAATGAAACGTGAACATTAGCTCCATAATCCAACCACCAATCATCAGAATAGAAAGACATGTTTACTACAGGTTGGAAGCTTACAGACCTAAAGGAGCTGGTAGACCCATTCAGAATCATGTTAGCCTCTGTCTTTTTCCTTGAAGGAATTCTGGATAGGTTCTTTCTTCCTTTGGAAGCAATTGATGGCTGTATGGTTGGTTTTACCACACACAAAACAAAATCTTCTTTGATCCTGAGTCTGACCAAAGTTTCTAGGTTTTGGGGTTGAGGGTTTTGGTGATAATGATTTTTGGAAGGAGGTTTAAAACTCTGCTTCTTTTTGAAGGAGGTTTTCTTGGATTTGAGATGGTTGTTTGACTTAGGTTTTTTATGGCTTTCTACAAGGTTTACCTTAGCTGTGGCATTTGACCTAGCTTTGGTCTTGGATCTATATTTCTCTTCTGTTCTAATTCTCTGTAGAGCTTGAGAGTATGTAATAGATCCTTGTAGATGTAGAAGGTCCTTTGCCACTTTAGACCAGGAAGGAGGGAGTTTATCTATCAAGCACCCTATTTTGTGCTCAGTAGAAAAGACGGTTCCCTTGGCTTGAAGTTGCCTAAGGTGTTCTTGGAACTCATGGATTTGGTCATTGATAGGTTTGTTATCTACCATGACATATTGGTTGAATGTGGTAGAATTGAATCTATCAATTCCAACATTATCACAACCATACTCATCTTCCAAAGCATCCCAGAGTTCTTTAGCGCTTTTATACTCAAAAAATATGTCGTAGAGTGACTCCGACATAGCGCTTAATATTCTGTGGAAGCAGTGGTAGCCAATTTCCTTAGGGGTCTTAGGCTTGGTAGAAGAGGAGGACTTGGAAACCCCTACGTCAGACTCAGTCTCATCAGAATCATTTGAGATGGGTGTGGATCCATCAATGGCAGAAATTAGACCTAAGGTGGTAAGCCAAAATTTTATCTGGCTTTGCCACCTCTTGAAGTAGGTGCCATTGAATTTTGCAGGCTTTGCAGAGAAAGTCTCTTCCTTGGAAGTCATGTTCCTAAGGTCTGAAAAAATTATATTTACTCAATAAGATGGTTTTAAGCTAAAATTAACAATTAAAATAATTTTAGTAATAAACCTTTTAATTTTTAGTTTTTCAAGTTTTGATGAGGTTGGGTTAGCTGTAGGGGCCGGATCCCAGCAAGCGGAGGTTCACTAGGAACTCTTAAGTACCGGTCGCTTAGACGATATTTCGCCTTGTTGACAGAAGGGCCCTTTCGGCTTGTTCCCAAACAAATCTTAACTTTAGAACTTTAAAAAATAAAAGAATTTTTTACTAAATTAATTAATTGTTTGATTTAGCCTAAATTGATATATTGAGCAAGAAAAATAGTATTGACTAAAGATAGTAGCACAATAATGTTATCTAAGGTGTCAATTCTAGAAACAGTGAATGTTGAATAAAATGATACTTAAAAGATGACAAATATAAAATAAATTGTCTAGCAATGATATGTGACAGCAATTATTAAAATAAGTTACGATAAGCAACTTATTTAAGACAATGTAGTAAATTGTTATATTGACAATAAATAACAATATGAATAGAAATATTAATGACAATTTATCACCCAGATTTTTGCCTTGGTCCGAGTGGCCCAATATTCTGGTAAGCAAACTTTTATATGGTAAGCAACCTTTGTTTATACCAGTTTAGGAAATTAAGTTGTTACCAGGGCCTTTGTTTATAAACAAAGTTTTATATGGTAATATGAGTGAAAAACAAAAACACTTTTAGCTAATGATAATTCTATTGTTAACAGAACCTTAATTTGTTAACAGAACCTTAAGTTGTTAACAGAACCTTTTATACGTTAACAAAGGAATTGTTGGCAAGGCAAAAAACACTTTTGTGAAAATGCAGTTAACAGTATACGCTACAGTTAAATAAGATCAATTTTTCCTTAACAGAACAGAATGTTAAATGATTTGATAAGGAGATAACTCTTAGATTGTTAGATAACAGTCATATGTCTAAGAGGATTTTTAACTTCTGCACTACAAAGTAATAGAGTCAAATGAGCTAACAGTGTTACTAGAACAAGTAACGATCAAACCCTATCCCTATTCTCTATAATCGTTGTCATGAACTAATTAAGGTACATCACCTTTTATATCGATAAACTTTTGCCTATATATGACAAAGTTCAAATGTAGAGATGAAGATGTAACTGAGATGGCAGATCAAAAGTTAGAATGGCGAAATAAATTCATGTAATTTACTTCAAGTATTGGAATAAGATTTCTTTATTACAATTATATGAATCATACATATGGAAATTTGTAAAGGTAGAAAATACATATGTTCAGAACAAATTATATGTGTAGGTAAGTAAGCTGTCCGTAGGCAAAGCATTTAAGTCAGTAACATTTTGCTTACAATGGAAGCTTCATTTGTCTTTCCATTGATATGCTATGCTCATAATTCATGAATGAGCAATGAGAGATGATATATAGAAAAGGAAGATAACAAGTGTTGATTTTGAAGAAGAAATTTTTTTGACAGTCATTGGCAATAGAAATTGCATTTATCTAATTGGTTTAATAAAATAGGTTGAGTTTTACAATAAAATGCAAGATTCAATAAATACTTTCCAAAGTGAGTGAGATATAAGTTATCTACACCTTTGTTTTACGTACGTTTAGGCGTTAGACAGTAAGGCATGCATCACATCCGGTCATGCATTGCATGTTTAGGATGAATAAGGCTACAATTATATAAACATATTATAACCTTTAGCAACAATGCATATAATAAAAACCATTCTATTGGCAACGGCCAGACAACCGTGAGGATGGATCCATAGGTTGACTGATATGTAATGATCTTAACCTACTGATTTTATCTCAAATGTAAATGGATATTTGTCCAAAGACTTATAAGCTGAAAAGAACTAGATATGGAACCATGAAGAGATAAACTCCATAATATGCTCTAGGACAAACACATATGTTAAGCAACAAATGTTCCAATGACTTACCAGTAAATTAGGTATGTTAACAGGGTCGGTTTTGAGGGAGTGCAATGAGTACGACTGCACTAGGCCTCTCGAATTCGTAGGCCTCCAATTTTTTTATATGTATATGTATATGTATTATGTATACTAAAGTAACTTATGAATAAATACTTTAAAAAATCCAAAGATTCCAAACTTATGAATAAACAATTTAAAATTGTGAATAAATAACTTAAAAAAATACATATGTACATGTATTATGAGTACTAAACTAACTTATGAATAAATTATTTAAAATTCATTCGCCTCCCAAATTATGTACATAAACTAAACTAATTTATGGACAACCAATTAATTAACGTTTCTACTATAACATTGTTAGACAACTTCGCTAACTCGAAGACCACGGGAGATTCCAAGAGAATTCTAAAGATTCCAAACTTTTGGATTTAAAAATCAGAGCAAATCAAATCCCAATAGATCAACAAATCACAGTCTAAGTCTAGATTATCTCAATCCCATTAAATTCCAATTCGAAATCAATAGTAAATCCTAAAGACTCAATAGAAAATACTAAGAGGAATAGGATTCAAATCAAATCCTATGCATCTCTATCGACAACCTCTGTCTTTGACCCCTTAAAAAAATTCTCACAGATCCAAACCATCTTGTCCCCTATCCAGGACCCTTCGCCAACACCTCACGAGCACTCAGATCTCCTCCTTGTTCACATCTCGATTGCCAAAGACGCCCTATTGATCATCTTTCCATGTCCGACCGTCGACGATTTGACATCAACACCGTCGGAGATGCATGTGAGACTTCTGAATTTTTTGCAGAGTCACTTGAAGAATAAATTACTTCTTGTATATAGTAGATCATGTTATTGCGTTACTCAAGAGAAGGTTCGAACAATATCAAAACTATGGGAATACTTTTGATTTTTTGTTCAGTTCAAAAAAAATTGAATTAATTAGATATAGATGGTTAATGTTTGTTGTAGTTGTTTAGAAAACACTTTGAGACATAGTGATTCTTCTGATATTGATAGAGATGAATTGTTAAAGGACCTATTGTCACCCTCGAAATCCGTGTTACGTATTTTCGTATACGTGTACATATTTCGGGTCCGTATTTTTATTAGTCATGGTTAGCTAGTTATGATTTTATTTTTAGCATGTTGCATTGGCATGGTTATTTTGGCATTTTATTGGTTATGGCTTAGCTTGGTTCGGTTTAGCTTGGTTTGGTTTGCTTTCGGGTTCATCATGAACCAAAAGAAAATCCCTACCTACTACCACCATCATCATTTAAAACCCAACCTCCATTCTCTCTCATCTTTACTCTTTATTTATTTTTTCATCTTCTTCCTCTTAACTTCTCCACCTACCAAGAGAAGCTTAGGCAAGTGCAACTTGCTTCATGGAGAAACTCCATTATTGTTGTTCTATTGTCTTCCTCGCGAGATTCTAAGATACTTTAGAACTTGACATTTTTTATTTTGATGGATATTTTCTTGTAGATATAAGTTATATCATTTTCGGTTTTCTTGGATTTTGATCTATTAAACTTCATTATTTTTATGTTTTGATTGTTTCATGTTGTAGAGAATTCGATTTTACCCAAAATAGACCTTTGAAAAGTTGGATTTCGACTTGTTTTAAGGAAGTTATGGCCAAAAGCATTTTTTGCCATTTCTATGTTCATCTGTGCTGATTCTGGCAGGGACGATAAATAGTGTTCGAGCCGCATATGGGAGTACTGTATAGTATTCGAGCCGCATATGGGAGTACTGCATAGTATTCGAGCCGCATATGGGAGTGCTGAATAGTACCGCATAGTGTCGCATAGTGTCCGAGCCGTATATGGGAGTGCCGCATAGTATCCGAGCCGCATATGGGAGTGCCGCATAGTATCCGAGCCGTATATAAGGGTGCTGCATAGTGCCGCATAGTATTGCATAGTATCCGAGCCGCATATGGGAGTGCCGTATAGTACTGCATAGTATTCGAGCCGTATATGGGAGTGCCGTATAGTGCCGCATAGTGTCCGAGCTGCATATGAGGGTGCTGCATAGTACCGTATAGTGCTACATAGTATCCGAGCCGTATATGGGAGTGTCGCATAGTATCCGAGCCGCATATGAGGGTGCTGCATAGTGCCGCATAGTGCTGCATAGTATCCGAGCCGCATATGGGAGTGCTGCATAGTGCCGCATAGTACCCGCATAGTATCCGAGCCGCATATAAGAGTGCTGCATAGTACCGCATAGTGTCTGAGCTGCATATGGGGATGCCGTATAGTGCTAAATAGTGCCGCATAGTGCCTATTTTGGCTGTTTTTGGCTATTTTATGCCCTATTTGGCCAATTTATGGCCAAAATTTCTCCCAACTCCCAACATGAAAGTGGTGGATCTTTTCCTTGGCTTCAAGAGCATGTTATTAGCTAGTTTATGCAAGTTTTTTATTTATTATAATGTAAGGATATAACATGATAGTGGCCCATTGTGACGCACTCTTGACAAGTAAACATGATATGTAATCTGGAACGTCGTTGCGATGGCTATCTCGACATACTAGTAATCCTCCTATTGATACTGTGGACGATTGTGCTTGTACAAATAAACCAGTCTTATCTTGCATCATGTCTAGGACAGGGACCCCTGAATACCACGGTCAGGGCTACCTACTGAATTCAACTAAGGCTAATAACTAGAATAATCCAGTAGTCATGAAGAGATTTTCCAGCTACATGCGATCCCGTTATCTGGGCACTCAAGTGGACTTGTAGCCTACCGACGAGTAGGTCACATTTCCAGCACACAGTCACGTGTTGCATTCTTCATAAACGAAAATTCGACCTGGATAACCGGACGGTCTGCAGGACTTGTGGCTGTTGGGATAATCTCATTGCATCTTGCTAGTAACTAGGCCTGTGATAACCCTAGTTAGTTAAAAGTATCAAGCCGTACTCTTAATTGGCCGTGATTGATTGGATGGAGTTTATTCCAGCTTAGTCTTATCCTGATTCTGTATAAGATTGTGACATGACATGATTATTGATGCTTGCCTTAACAATAACGATCGGGGGTCTAGTTCTGTTCAGGCGAAGGGTTACAACCCCGGTCTTTATTTGGTTTAAGGGTTGTAACCTGGCTCCCGGAGCAGTTCTGTGTCCTCTCTTCGTTTATTGTCTTATTTCAACCCCATGCCATGTTCGTCATATTTTACCTTACCTTAATACCATAATTATTTATACTGGCCTTAGTAATAAAGATCAGGGGTCCAGTTCTGTTCAGGCGAATGATTACAACTCCGGTCCTTATTTGGTTTAAGGATTGTAACCTGGCTCCCGGAGCAGTTCTGTGTCATCTCTTCGTTTATTTTCTTTACTGTACCAATAGTATTTGAGACGGGTTTCTATTCAGGTGAAGGGATGCAACCTCGGTCCTTATTTGGTTTAAGGGTTGTGATCTGGCTACTTGAATAGTTTCTTCGTACTCAGTTTACTGTTGTTATCTCTATTATTATCAGTTCTTTATTTTTTATTTATCCTTAATATTCTATTGTGATATGCTGGTTTTAGTTCCTAAGTGAAGCCTCCTTTGTGGCACTTGTTCTTTCTGGGATCTGACCCAGCTGGTTTTGTGTGGCCAGATATCGGAGCAGCACCAGGGGATGCACCTGTCTTCCAGCCAGATGGTGACCACCAGGCGTAACCCTGGCAACGAGTGGATTTCTTTTTGTCCTCCCACTTTATTGTAAAAATTATTCTTTTGAGGCGTTTAGCCGGCGAGCACGTGTTAGCTCGTATTGCACCTTTATTTACTGTCTGCCTACGGGCTGTAACATGATTGACAGATCCTAGGGTTGATCATGTATGACTGAACTCTTGCTAGTCTTGACATTTTGTACGACTAGCTTCATGATCATCCAATATGTAATGTAAGGGACGCCTTGCTATTATATATTTGGTGCTCTGACATCTTGTAACTATTATTGCTTGCTTGAGATTGAGACAATAGGCTTGTTCATGACCATAGGAGATTGTTGGCTTGTAGTTAAACCCTCATGTATCTAGACAGTCGTTACCGTATAGCGAGGTGGGTTGCACTTCAATATACGTAGCTCGCTATGTACACCCCGCTCTCCAGTATTCTGGTTCTGGGGCGTTACATGGATTTAGTGGTGGCCCATGCAGGTCTTGTAAATTAAGATATGTGAGGGTTTATCGAATAGATGTCTCAATCAGTACTCGCCCTTGATCTCTGCTCGTATCTTCTGAATTCCTGTAATCTTGACCTGATCACATGCTTGTATCGTTGATCTGTCCTGGTCCTTCCTTATTGTTCCCTATGTCATCTTCTTCAGCGGCATTGTTCCTGGACCTGCCGATCAGCAAGGCGGAGCACCTCCCACGGACCAGCAGCAACCTGGAGATCAAGCCTAGCATTCAGGAGTAGTCTCCAGAGTCATGCCTACTGGAGGAGAGCCACCAGTTCAGCCCGTCCAGCATGCAGAGCCTGATGATGGCACTTTGGTGGGTCTCATCAGGTCACTATTAGCCTCCCAGGATCGTCGAGGAGATGCCTTGCACCAGGCGGTGACAGACGCTTTGGCCAAAGGAGGTCATCAGGGTAATAGCGCGGCCAACAGCTTCAAGCGCTTGAACCCTCCCTTCTTCGACGGCAGTGAAGATGCGATCGCTGCAGATGCGTGGCTTCAGGACACAGAGGTGATTCTAGAAGCAGCTAGGACTCCAGAGAACGAGAAGGTGGCCGTGGTGTGCCTGCGATTATTGGATCTTGCCCGCAGCTGGTGGGCGGCGCAGGCCGTTGGATTAGTGGCCCCTATTGCCTGGGCAGTATTCAGGGAAAGATTCCAGACCAAGTACTTCGATGCTGTAGCTCGGTACGATCTAAAGACGAGGTTCACCAATCTGAAGCAGATGGGCATGATGGTCGATGGATATACGGCCGAGTTCTCCAGGCTTAGTCTGTTTGCTTCCACCTTGGTGGCGACCGAGTTCAATAGAGCCCAGCGGTTCCAGCAGGGGCTCCACCTAGAGATTTTATTGGCGGTAGAGCAGTTTGAGCATCAGACTTTTGATGCAGTGTTGAGAGCAGTCCGGAGGCATGAGTATACCTCCCAGAGGATCGTGGATAGGACCGAAGGTCGGAAGCGATCTCACGGCCAGATGAATCAGTCATCAGCACCAGCCCCGGCAGCCAGGGCTTTGACCATTGGAGCTCCGAGGCGGGCGGCCTCAGTGACGTCGGTTCAGCATTCCACCCCGACGCACCCTCAGCAGCAGAAGCAGAAGCAGTCTTCCGCAGTGGGATGTTCACTCTGCGGGAAGCCAGGGCATGTGGTATCAGAGTGTCGCAGAGCACAGGGTTTGTGCTTAGTTTATGGTGCCCCGGACCACAGGGTTGGGAACTGCCCGAACAGGGGGAGTTCATCGACCTTCTCTAGTCCTTCAGTTAGAGGATCAGCACCAGTCTAGCAGCAGCAGCAGCAACTGCAGTACCCGTTCCCGAGGTCGTTGCCGACGCAGGCCCAGACATTCCAGCAGCAGAGACCGTAGCAGTATGCCCAAGCCTAAGCCCTGATCCAGAGCAGGCAGAGGAATTTTTAGCAGAGGAGACCCGCACACAGAGGACATGGTCAAGTGCTGGCCTTGACCATGGAAGAAGAAAGATTAGCACCATGAGAGGTAGTGGCAGGTACTATTCTCATCAACACCTTTCCAGCTTCAGTATTATTTGACTCTGGTGCATCGCATTCATTTATGTCTGCACGATTCGCGACACGGGTAGGACTGGAGCCTGAGTCATTATCAGTAAGGCTTAATATACTTACTAGTAACGGACTTGTGGGAGTAGATAGAGTGTTTTTCTCGTGTCGGATCGTTGTTAGCGGTAGAGAATTTCCCGCTAGATTGATAGAGTTTTTGATGGCCGATTATGATGTGGTCTTAGGGATGGATTGGTTGAGGGACCAGTATGCTAGGATAGACTGTCACATTGGCTGGGTTATTTTTAGCATTCCAGGCGAGCCGGAGTTTTCTTTCTCCCGAGGCGAAGTTGAACGTTCTCCCCCAGTGTTGCGGATGGCAGTAGCAGTAATACAGTTACCTCGTATAGTCGAAGAGTTTCCAGATGTTTTTCCAGAAGAGCTTCCAGGGATGTCGTCAGAGCGAGAGATCGAGTTTACCATCGACTTGATTCCCGGGACAGCCCCAGTGTCAGAGAGAGTCTATAGGATGGCACCGTCAGAGCTAGAGATATTGTACAAGATGATTGAAGATGTCAGAACCAAGGGATTCATTCGTGCTAGTGGATCGCCTTGGGGAGCCCCAATGCTTCTTGTGAAAAAGAAGGATGGTACATCCAGATTATGTATAGATTATCATACCTTGAACTCGGTGACAATCAAGAACAGATACCCTCTCCCGAGGATAGATGACTTGTTTGATCAACTCAAGGGGGCAGCAGTATTCTCGAAGATCAACTTGCGGTCAGGATACCATCAGATCAGAGTCAGAGAGCAGGACATCCCGAAGACAGCTTTTAGATCGAGATATGGGCATTGAGAGTTCCTTGTGATGCCATTTGGAGCAACCAATACGCTGACAGTATTCATGGACCTCATGAATCGTACCTTTATGCCTTATTTGGATCAGTTCATGATTGTGTTCCTAGACGACATCCTAGTCTACAGAAAGAGTGAGGCGGAGCATGAGAAGCATCTCCGTGTGGTTCTCCAGATTCTCAGAGAGCACCAATTGTATGCCAAGTTCAGTAAATGCGAGTTCTGGCTCGATCGTATTTCGTACTTGGGTCATATCATCACCCGAGGAGGAGTTGAAGTGGATCGCCAGAAGATCGTGGCCATTGAAACGTGGCCGGTACCTAGTACAGTGGCAGAAATTCGCAGTTTTCTTGGCTTGGCCGGCTACTACCGACAATTTGTTTCAGACTTTGCTCGAATTTCAGCGCCATTGACCCAATTGACCCGCAAGGATGTGCAGTTTGCTTGGACAGCAGAGTGCCAGGATTCTTTTGAGAGGTTGAAGCGAGACTTGATGATGGCTCCTATTCTCACGCTTCCAGATGGAACCAGAGGATTCTCAGTGTATTGTGATGCTTCGGGCAGAGGCTTAGGATGTGTTCTGATACAGCATGGGAAGGTAATAGCTTATGCGTCACGACAACTTCGTGATCATGAGAGAAATTACCTAACCCATGACTTGGAGCTGGCAGCAGTAGTGTTTGCACTTAAGCTTTGGAGGCATTACTTATATGGAGATAGGGTAGAGATTTTTACCGACCACAAGAGTCTGAAGTATGTGTTCACCCAGAAGGATCTCAACATGCGTCAGAGGAGATGGCTAGAGCTGCTTGTGGATTATGACATCAACTTGCAGTATCATCCTGGGAAGGCCAACGTTGTTGCGGATGCATTGAGCAGGAGAGCCGGAGTTTATTTCCTAACAGCGCAACCAGAGCTGTTAGCCGATCTTCAGAAGATGGGTATAGAAGTTGTCCTCCCTTCCAGTATGGCATTGATGGCCAGCATGCAAGTTCAGTCCACTATAGTCGAGAGGATCCGGATAACACAGTCAGCAGATTCTAAGCTTCAGCGACTCAGAGCAGAGTGTGAGGCAGGACGAAGACCAGAGTTATGTATCCATGAAGACGGTACATTTAGGCATGAGAGGCGTCTTTGTGTACCCAGTGGAGATATCAGACAGAAGGTCATGGCAGAGGCCCATAGTTCACAGTATTCAAGATTTTATGGTATAGTTGAAGCTAAAAGCATAATTTAATCTTGATTATATCAAAAAAAAAATTATTTATATGCTTTTGTTGTAATTATTTTTTCAATAAAAAGTCGAGGGGTAACCAAAATTAGCTCCGGATAGGGCGACCCACCCCCTTGGGCCGGCCCTGGGTGATAGATTTGAACTCGAGCTTGTTGAGTCAATGAAAGTGGTGAAGGGTTTCCATGGAGAGAAAAGGCATGGTCTGATAGCTTAGGCCCTGTTTGGATAGCATTTTTTTTTTCCAGTTTTTTGAGTTTAAACTCAAATGTGGAGAGGGAAAACGTTTGGTTGCTGCATTTCAAAACAGTACACTCTAAATTTTTTTTGGAAAAACGATGTTTAAACGTAGGTTTCTGAGCGAAGGAATTTTGGGTGGCAACCTCCCTGTAGACCGCCTCATCCTAACTTCTCTCTTTCTCTTTCTCCATCCACAGGCGGTGGCGACCTCGCAGTCGTGGAGGCAGGTTCCGGTGGAGGTCGACTTGCCATCGTGGAACTCTGACGGACCCGCAGAGCCCGTCGAGCCACGCCGTGGAGGCGGTCGTACCCGTAGAGCTCCGACGAGGCGGTCGTACCCATAGAGCTCCGGCGGCGGGGGCCCTCGCCCGACGCGCGGAGGAGCTCGACCCCTCACCGTGCCTGACGTGCGGAGGAGCTCGACACGTAGAGATTCGGCGGCGGAGGAGCTCGACCCAACGCGCGGCAGCCCTCGCCCGACTCTTTTTCATCCTCCTCCGGCTGTGGCGGCTGCTCCTCGCGCTCAGCTCCGGAGGTGGCGACGGAGGAGCTCGACCCCTCACCGTGCCTCGATCTCGAGCTCGGCCACCTCGATCTCGGCCCCTTCCGCCTCGAGCTTGGGCCGTCTCGAGCTCGACCGCCTGTGCTAAGATTCGCTGTGATCCGAAAATTGCCAGATATGTGGTGGACACACACAAAAATGTCGGATACAAAAATTTGTTTATGTGATACAGCTAGATAGGGGACATAATATTATGGACACAATAAAAACAATTACTTTCTAAAAATATTTTACCAAACAGAATTTTTATTTTTTGTTTCAAAAAATTATTTTCTAAATGAAACTAACCAAACGCAAACTCAGAATCTCTATACTCAGAAAACAGTTTTATAACTTACTCTCAGAAAACTGTTTTCAGAAAAAAAATAATTCAGAAAATATATCCAAACGGATCCTTAATATCCGAGAAATCTACTCTCACTTCTTTTCCTCTCTTTTTTTTCTTCTTTTCCATGGCCTGATGACTTGAGCTTAATATCCAAGAAAACTGATTCTCGGAGTGATAAAGAGACGTACCAATCAAATCTCCATTGGCATGGGTGTGCAACGCTAAAAAAGCAAACTAGTCAATTTGGTAACTTCGTCAAGGGCATCATACACATATTTGTAATTGTGTCAAAAAGAAGACACGAAGCACCAGTGGTCTAGTGGTAGAATAGTACCCTGCCACGGTACAGACTCGGGTTCGATTCCCGGCTGGTGCAATTTCTATTTTTTCTTTATTATTATTATTATTATTTTTAATGGATACACAACAAACTATTGATGACATGTATGGGAATTAGTCATTTAATGCTGAGATAACCAAAGAGGCAGGCAACTGAGTAAAGCGTCCATTTCAAACTGTGCATCGGAAACTTGCTTAATTTGACAGTTGTTTTTGTTGGAGATCGCACGGCTGAAACTTCCGGGACTTCAGTTACTCCTCGATGGAAGCACAAAGGGAGAATAGAAGCGACGGAGTCGCCACACATGACAAGACGAAATTAGCTCCTTATATAACTTAATTCTTCTCAACGAGCATGTCATTGCTAGATTACCTATTGCCTACATGTAAGTAACAATTAAGTGACACTTGGAGACCCTAGAACGAAAGATGCTATATTTACTCCACAATTTCATATATATATATATATATATATATATATATATATATATATATATATATAAAAAGCTCTATCCAGATAGAGAAGGATAAATTTGGTATATTTTATGAATATTTTAATTTTTCTCTTATGTCATACTTTTTTATGTCCAAATTACCCTTGTACCATATTTAAATTGGGATTGGTTTAAAATTTAAATTTTTGCTTTTCTGTCATCATTAATTGTTAGAGTTTCAATACAATTAATTCTTCTAATCCCTCATCTTAACGTTTTTAATGTTTCCAACCATTAAGTTTTAGTCTTCCCATTACTTTTTCTTTGTTCTTGATTAGCCAATACTTTCTTCTTGATTATTTTCTATTTCCTATTTTTATTTATATTTTTCTATTTTCTAATTTCTAGTTTCTATTTTCTATTATTTATTTTTTTTGTTTAATTTTAAATTTTAAATTTTTAATTACTCTTAATATCTATTTTTATTTTTATTTTTAATTTTTAGATTTTTTTAAATTTTAAATTTTAACTTCTAAATTTTAAACTTTAAACTTTGAATTTTAATTTTAATTTTAATTTTTAAAATTTAAATCTTAAATTTTAAATTTTAAATTAAAATTTAAATTTAAAACTTAAATTTAATTTTAAAATTTAAACTTTTAAATTTTAAATTTTAAATTTTAGTTCTTAGATCTTAAATTTTAAATTTTAGTTCTTAGATCTTAAATTTTAAATCTTAAAATTTTAAATCTAAAACTTAGAATTTAAATCTTAAATCTTAAACCTTAATTCTTAAATCTTAAATCTTAAATTATAAAGTTTAAATTTTTAGTTTTAAATTTTTTAATTTTTAGTGTTCACGTAGGTGGGGCGGTAAAAAGATTCAACCCATTCGGCTCGTGTATCCTCGGTCAAAGCTTTATTCGAATCTCGTTCGTGGGTAGATCGGTACATTAATTTTTAATTTTTAGTTTTTAAGTTTTAATTTATAGATTTTAATTCTAATTTGCATTTTGTATTTTTCATTTTAGTTTAATGTTTTAAATTTTAAATTTTAAATTTTAAAATTTAAATTTTTAGTTTAAAATTTTAAATTTTAAATTTTAAATTTTAAATTTTAAATTTTAAATTTTAAATTTTAAATTTTAAGTTTTAAGTTTATATTTTAAAATTTAAATTTTAAATTTTAAATTTTAAATTTTAAATTCTAAATTTTAAATTCTAAATTTTAATTCATAATTAATTTTAAATTTTAAATTTAAATTTAAATTTTATATTTTTATTTTTTTTGTTTTTGCTTTTTTACTTTCTGCATTTTACTTTTCAGTTTTTAATTTTTAGTTTTTAGATTTTTGTTTTTAATTTTATATTTTGAAATTTTTTTTTTCTTAATTCTTAATTTTACTTTTTAATTTTAAATTTTAAAATTTAAAATTTAAATTTTAATCTTTATTTTAAATTTCTATTTTCTAACTTTTAGTTTGTAATTGTTAATTTTTAGTATTTAAACTTTATATCTCATATATAGTATAAGTTAATATTAGGTTTTGGGTCTCCAAATTGTTTTTACGGGTCCAAATCAATGTTCACGTAGGTAGGGATGTAAAAACTAAAAGTTAAAAGTTAAAAACTAAAAACTAAGTGCGTTTGATTGCAATGTGGAAAATGTGTGGAAAAGAAATTAATTCTATTGAATTATTTTCCTACGAAAAAAATTCCATGGAATTTTAAAAAAATTTCATGGAAAACTTAATTTGGGTGTTTGATTGCCATTATTTTCCACAAAAAATAGTTATTTTCCATGAAAAATGATATTTTCTTATGGGTTGGGCAAGTTTCATTTTCCACCATTTTAGATGGAAATATGGAAAACGATAGTTTTTTGGAAAATAAAAGCTATCAAACACTACAATTGGTGGAAAATTTGTGATGGAAATATTTTCCATGGAAAAAAAAACCAATCAAACACTGCCTAAAAGTAAAAAGTTAAAACTAAAAAAAAACTAAAACTAAAAAGTTAAAAAATAAAAAATAAAAAATAGGATTTTAGAAATTAAAAATTAAAAACTAAAAATTAAAAATTAGTAATTAAAACCTGTGGCCGAACTCAGTTGGAACCACTTCGAACAGAAAAACTAAAAAATAGTTTTTAATTTTTAGTTCTAATATTCTATTTTTTATTTTTATATGATGGTAAATTTATTACGTAAAGAGCATAAGTATATCAACAAAAAGTATTTAAGACTTGGGAGTAATCGTTAGTGATTTATACAACAAGTTTAATCGGAACTTGGCTAAGTCTTGGCTCGGACTCGGTTCGTGTTCGTCCGAGCTCGTGAGCTAAATCGTGTTGAACTCGATCATTTAGAACCTCTAATCGAACCGAGTTTAAACACCATTTTGAGCTTGACCTTAAGCTCGGTTCGAATGAATCTCGTTTGATCGTTTAGTCGAACCGAGTTCGAACACACTTTGGTCGAGCTCGTTTGTTCGATTTTCTGGACTAACCTTGGACAATTTAGAGACACAAACCTAATATCAACTTATATATGAGACCCTATTATTTTTTATTGTTATTATTTCCTATTTTATATTTAGGGTTTCCTATTTTCTATTTTTTATTTCCTATTTTCAGACCATATTTTATATGTGAGACCCTATTACTTTTTTTTAGTTTTTAATTTTTAATTTTCCTATTTTTAGTTTCCTAATTCCTATTTCTTATTTCCTATTTTCCTATTTCCTATTTCCCAGTTCCTATTTTCTATTTTCTATTTTTTTTCTTTTTTATTTGCATAAATGTGATAAAACCTACACCATGACAAAGTGTCCGATGATCATACGTCACCACCTGAATCATCAATGATCAACCACCAACATAATTCGATGATCATTCCAAATATAGATGTTCATACAATGCACTTGTGCCAACTTTTTCCATCAAATATATATTTTTCGTTTTCTTTTTCAAAAGCTTCTCTTTCTGTCCAGTTGCTCTCTACTATTTGTTCACATAACAACATTTAGTTAAACATGAAAGCATTTATGAGAAAAACATTTGTGACTTGTGAGGAAGAGACCTTAGGAAATTGCACCTTCATTATTGTTTAATTGGGTTGAACATTTGGAAAAGAGAAACAAAAATGAAAAACAACATATTTAAGGGTAACTAAGTAATTAAACAACCCAATAGAGTATTAATGACTGCATTAAATGATTTCTATCCAGATAGATTCTATCCAAAAATCAGCTTCCTATATATATATATATATATATATATATATATATATATATATATATATATATATATATATATATATATATATATTTGAAAGGAGGTAATTGTGACGAGCACTCCCACCGGGAATCGATCTGCTGACCACTCGGGCCGCATGCAACTCTCTTAACCACTATATATATATATATATATATATATATATATATATATATATATATATATATATATATATAGTTTAATGTTAATTTTAGTATTTAATGTTAATATTAACATTAATATTAACATTAAATTACGGCTGAGAGTGAGGAGGTTTTCTAAGGGTATATATATATATATATATATATATATATATATTTTTTTTTTTTTTTTCTTTTTATATATATATATATATAGAGAGAGACAGAGAGAGAGAAGCGGACCAAAAGCCTATATATATATATATATATATATATATATATATATATATATATATATATATAGGCTTTTGGTCCGCTTCTCTCTCTCTCTCTCTCTCTCTATATATATATATATATATATATATATATATATATATATATATATATATATATATATATATATATATATTATGGAGGCATAGGGCGGCGAGAAAGGCGACGACGGCATAGAGGAAATAACTGGCGATGCGGAGGAGGCGGATGAACGGGGACAGGAGTATCCGCCACTGCCAACGACGGAGGCCGACGGCAGATCGACCAACATGATCAGGAAGAAAAGAGGAGGGCCAGCGAGCTCCAACAAGAAAACTGTGGTACATTCGACAGGGCGACCAGGTCTCCCGGTAGGGCAAGTACTGGGAGGGGGTAGGAAGAATCCTGGGGGAGAACATAGATACCACCCCAAACAGGGAAGCAGGGTGGGAGGGGAATGAGCCTAGTCGATCGTAGATGAAACCCTTCTTGAGTTCATCGAACCCAATCACTGATTCTAGTGGCTGAGTACTCAGGATTTGTAATTTTGAGAAGGAATTTCGGACTGGGCTTTTAATGGGCTTGTGGGAAAATTAAATGAAATTGAAGAATAGAAATTCAATGGAACCCTACTTTTAGGATTTAGAAGAAATTTCTAGATTATCCCGTAATTAAGCAAATGCTTAATATGAGGTTAGTTAGTTAGGGTTGTTAGAGTTGGTTAGGGTTGTCATGTAGTTAGTTAGAATCTTCTAGATCCCTAATTAACCATGTTTCTTATTTAACTAATTACTAATTAACCACTCATATAATTAACTAGTTAATATTCAAGGTTAGGTTTGTTTGTTTAGAAAATAAATTATTTATCTGTTTTAAGAATATTAATATTCTAGATAGAAAATTATTTATTCGGGTAGGGATTACATCTTATAATGGGCTTGTAGACATTCGAGGTACGTATATTTCGTGATCGTTGGTTCATCTCAATTTGTGTCTTCCGTGTTCAACACGACGACTCTTCACCAAACTTCAACTAGGTAATTAAGTATACATTGGCATTATTATTACAATACGTAATATGTATTCTATGTTATTAGTCATTGTCCTTTGTCTTGTGTATCTCTTATATGGATATCCGAGCGTCCGAGCAGTTTGGATGAAATCGATCGTGGGAGTCAATCGGGTACAATATTGGACTTAGATAGTAGGTTGACAGCAATAAACATGTTATGATATTTTGATATCTCAGTATATATATTGTTGACACAAAGTCACAGTCAACCAGATATTGACTACATTGACTAAATAATATCTGTATAAAATCAATACGACACACGACGTCTGCATTCAGTTCAGGACAAACGACGGCTCAGCTTCCGATCTCAGTGTATTTTCGAGTCTGTACTTTTGCATTTTATTGAGTCTAGAAGTATGTACTCTGAGTAATGCTGAGCTCTTGGAACTTAGTTTATAAGCCTACCCAAAATCCCAAAGCTCCACCAAAACAAAATTGCCCACAAGTCCCTTTTGTTCCACTCTGTGCTCTGGAGACAGAGTTCGGGCCGAACTCTGCCTCCACACAGAGTTCGGGCCGAACTCTGTCTCCTAAAAATCAGGAACCCTAATTTTAGGGTTAGCTGGATTGCTAGCTGTCCAACGGCCAAATTTTTGAATTTCCCTAACCGAATTCTGGCCGAATTCTGCCTCAAAAATCAGTATAAATAGGGCATGAATTCTCTCATTTTCATTCACTCAATCTTCTCTTCTCTTCTCTCCTACAAGCTCAATAAGCCATACCCTTCCCATCTACTAGCCACAAGCCTCCTAAGTCTCGAGTGCTCAGCATCTCTCAGTTAGGAATCTTGTGCAAGAGTGAAGAAGTCGCTTGGACAATTCCAAGCAAATCGCCACTGCGATTCTCTGTAAGAAGTTGACGTGCTCTTCTGAAGTAAAGGCACGGGTTGTAACTACTATTTCACAAATAGTGGATTTAATCCTGAGCTAGAGTTCTCAGGCCTGGACTAGTCCTCCACGAGGGAAACCAGGTTAAAATCGCCGTGTTTGCGTATGCTCTCTTGTTTCTCTTTTATATTCCGCATTCTACTCTGATTATTCATTGTTAGTGAAAGAGTTATTTTTAATTGGTTATTTTTATATAAACTCTATTCACCCCCCCTCTAGAGTTGCCAAACTGTTCTTCAATTGGTATCAGAGCTCTGTTCTCTTTATAAGGATTAACATCCTAAGAGCTGATCCATGGCAACCACACAATCCTTGATCTCCAATCATGGTGAAGGTCAGTCCACTCATAGGCCTCCCCTATTTGATGGGACTAACTATACATATTGGAAAACAAGGATGAGTTTTTATCTGAAGTCTCTAGACTTTGACCTGTGGACTGTCGTAACTGATGGTTACAAAAAGCCCGCCAGAATAGTTGTCGATGGTGACCTCATTGAGAAACCATACGACAAATATTCTGTCGAGGAGAAGAAACAGGCAAGTCTAGATGCTAGGGCTATTAATGCTTTATTCTGTGCTATAGACAGGAACGAGTTTAACAGGGTCTCTACATGCACCACTGCTCATGAAGTATGGAGACTTCTAGAAGTGACGCATGAAGGAACCACTCAAGTCAAGGAATCAAAAATAAGCCGCCTCACTCAAGAGTACGAAGCCTTCAAGATGAAGCCAAATGAGACGATCACTCAAATGTTTACAAGATTCCTCGACATCATCAATCCGTTATCCTCGCTTGGTAAGCAGTATTCAAACCATGAAAAGATCCGCAAGCTACTCAGAGGGTTACCAAAGATTTGGAACCCTAAGGTGACAGCCATCATAGAAGGGAACGATCTCACAACTATGTCTATGGAGACTTTGATGGGCAAGCTCATGACTCACGAGCTTGACCTCAAGGACTTTGAAGAGCCTGCTCCAAAGACTAGGGAGATCGCACTCAAAGCTCATCGACGAAAGGTTGATCACGATGAGACTGAAGATGATAACCCAGATGAAGAAGAGCCAACCTGCTATGGTTGCAAAAAGACTGGACACGTCAGGAGAGACTGTCCACTCTTAAAGAAGAGCAACCGGTATGAAAAGCCCTACAAGAAGAACTCGTCGAAAAGATATGCCAACACAAGCATTTGGCATGAAAGCGAAGCAAGTGACTCCGAGGAAGAAAAGAAATCTCCTCAAGACAAAGCAAATGTGTGCCTCATGGCAAATTCCACCAAGGTATCAAACGAAACTTTAGATGACTTCTCTTTTGATGAACTTGGCGATGCTTTCACTGATTTACTTGATGATCACAAAAAGGTCATCGGTAAATACAAGCATGCCAAGGACAAAATCAAAAGTCTTGAAGACAAGATACAAAGTATGTCTTCACTTCTTGATAATGTTAGAGACACTTCTTCCACTGATGCCACAAATGAAGTATCGAAGCTTAAAATAAGCTTACACGATGCTGAAACACGTATTGAGCAACAAGCTCAAGAGATCACTACTCTTAACACGTTGCTTGCTGAAGAAAAGAGTAGACACAAAATCTCTATGACTAAGATATATGATTTGAATACTAAAGTTGATGAATTGCAAGCTGTTTCTAAAAGATTAGAAACTAAATTGGGAAAACAGGTTGCTCAACCTCAAACCCAATCACATGGGCACAACACCACTCATGCTAGTCAATCTCATCATTCTCATAAAACACATAACCATGCTTTTATGTACACAAACTTTCAATCACGTGCACGTAAGAATACTCCTCATACACATCATACTGCACAAAGACACAGCCAATATCACTCCACATATAGACATCATACCATGCCACATCAACATGCCATGCCACGAAGACAAAATCATCATGATATGTCACATAGGCAAAATCATCATGTCATGCCACAACATCACACTATGCCATATAGACATTTTTAGCATGCCACTCCTCATAGACAATATTATCATGCTATGCCACATAGACATCATGACCATACCACTCACTCTATGCATAGTCATCATTACCATGCTAACTCTTCACATCATCCTCATCCTGGTACTTATAGATATCATTCACATGCTCCCAGTATAAATAAAAATACTATCTGTACCTACTGTGGATCACATGGACACATCTCACCACAGTGTAGAGTTAGAAGACTTGTAGACAAGAAAGTATATGCATGGTTTCCGAAGACTAACTTTTCAGGACCCTCAAGAAACTGGGTACCAAAGGTCACATCTACTCTTGATGTAGGTGGACCTTCCCTCTTCAACTGAAAGTAAGTGGATTCTCGATAGTGGATGCTCGCGACATATGACGGGAGACGCAAATCTTTTTGCATCACTATCGATGAAAAGAGAAGGATACGTATCCTTCGGTAACAATCTCAGAGGGCACATAATAGGTAACGGTATCATTGGTCATCCTCCTGCTCCTGTCATAAAGGATGTCTGCCTGGTGACCGAGTTAAAGCATAACCTGCTCAGCATTAGCCATCTTGCTGATCATGGATATGATATTAACTTTGGACAAAACTGTTGCTATATCTATGATAGGTCAACATGAGACATTGTTTTTGAAGGGAAAAGAGAGGACAATATCTATATTTTCTATCTCTCTATAAATACTAACCATGCAGGTAGATGTTTATATGCCCACAAAGACGAACGACTACTATGGCACCAGCGTCTTGGTCACGCTAATATGGATACTATATCCAGACTATCGACCAAGAAGCTAGTAAGAGGATTGCCAGAAATCACATTCAAAAAGGACACGGTATGTGCAGAATGTGAACTAAACAAAGCCACAAAATCCTCATTTCATTCCATTAACTCTGTAAGTACCACTAGACCTCTGCAATTACTTCATATGGATTTATTTGGGCCTAGTAGAATAGCTAGTCTTGGTGGCAAGCTATATGCTTTTGTGATTATTGATGATTTTTCAAGATTTACTTGGGTTTTCTTTCTCGCTAATAAAAGCGAAGCTATTTCTGTTTTCAAAATCTTTGTAAAGAAAGTTCAAAACGAAAAAGGCTACATGATTACTCGAATCCGAAGTGATCATGGAGGCGAATTCGTAAATTCTGATTTTGAAAATTTTTGTAATACAAATGGTTTTGATCATGAATTTTCTTGTCCGAGAACTCCTCAACAAAATGGTGTTGTGGAGCGGAAGAATAGGACTCTTGGCGATATGGCTAGAGTCATGTTGAATAAATTTTCTCTTCCGAAATATTTTTGGGCTGAGGCTGTAAGTACAGCATGCCACATTTTGAATAGGGTGCTTATTCGTCCCATTACGAAGAAAACACCCTATGAGCTTTGGTTTGGGAGAACCCCAAATGTTTCCTATTTTAAAGTTTTTGGCTGCAGATGTTTTATCCTTAACACCAAAGACAACTTAGGCAAATTTGATGCCAAAGCTGACGATGGTATCTTTCTTGGGTATGCCGCCAAGAGTAAGGGATATAGAGTTTTCAATAAACGCTCACTTATTGTGGAAGAGTCAACTAATGTGACTTTTGATGAAGATAACAGTGCAGCAAATACTCTTGATGATGATGTTGAGCCATCAACTTCCACTCCAATGAATACTCCTACCAAAACTAATTCTCTGGATGGTTTGCCTAAGAAATTTTCTTTCAAACCTTCTCATCCAGAAAATTTAGTCATAGGTGAAGTATCACGTGGAGTTACTACAAGATCATCATTAAGAGACTCTATTGCTAGCACTGCCTTCATTTCACAAGTAGAGCCTAAAAACATTTCTGAAGCTTTTACTGATGAATTTTGGATTTCTGCTATGCAAGAAGAACTCAACCAATTTGAGAGGAGCCAAGTATGGGAACTAGTTCCTAGACCGGCTAATCACTCAATCATTGGTACTAAATGGGTTTTTAGAAACAAAGTAAATGAAGATGGTTCAGTCACACGGAACAAAGCTCGTCTAGTAGCTCAAGGATACAACCAAGAGGAAGGTATCGACTACGATGAGACGTATGCTCCGGTTGCTAGACTAGAATCCATTCGGATGCTTTGTGCTTTTGCCAATCATCAGAACTTTAAATTATTTCAAATGGATGTTAAAAGTGCTTTCTTGAATGGTTTTATTAAGGAGGAAGTTTATGTTAAACAACCCCCTGGCTTTGAAAATCACAAATTTCCCGACCATGTGTTCAAGCTGAAGAAAGCGCTTTATGGCCTTAAACAAGCTTCCAGAGCTTGGTATGAAAGGCTAAGCAGCTTCTTGCTTGAGAAAGGTTTTTCTAAAGGGAAAATTGACACTACACTATTTATCAAATCTTTCAAAGACACCATTTTATTAATTCAGATTTATGTTGATGATATTATTTTTGGGTCTACTGATGAAACTCTTTGTCAAGAATTTGCCAAGTGTATGCAGACAGAATTTGAGATGAGCATGATGGGAGAGCTCAACTACTTTCTTGGTCTGCAAGTAAAACAACTGGCTAATGGAACTTTCATCTGTCAATCGAAGTACACCAAGGACATGCTGAAGAAGTTCGATCTTGATAGCATCAAACCAATCAGTACGCCTATGGCTACTTCAACCAAACTTGAACCAGATGAGAGCGGCAAACCGGTTGATCAACGTAAGTATCGAGGTATGATAGGCAGCTTACTATATTTGACTGCTAGTCGCCCTGATATTATGTTTAGTGTTTGCCTGTGTGCTAGATATCAAGCAAATCCTAAGGAATCGCACATGACCGCAGTTAAGCGTATCTTTCGATACCTTAAAGGTACGGTTACAGTGGGCCTGTGGTATCCCAAGTCAACATCATTTGACCTCATTGGTTACTCTGATGCTGACTTTGCTGGATGCAAGGTCGACCGTAAAAGTACGAGCGGCACGTGTCATTTGCTAGGAAAGGCTTTAGTCTCATGGTTTAGCAAAAAGCAGAATTCTGTCGCACTATCCACAACAGAGGCTGAATATATAGCAGCTGGGCGTTGTTGTGCACAAATCCTGTGGATGAAGCAAACCCTTGAAGACTACAATTTATCTTTCATGCATATTCCTATATTCTGTGACAATACTAGTGCCATCAATTTAACTAAGAACCCTGTCTGTCACTCACGCACTAAACACATTGAGATCAGACACCACTTTTTGCGTGATCATCAGCAAAATGGCACGATTAACTTAGAATTTATTGACACTGATCATCAGCTAGCAGATTTCTTTACTAAGCCACTATCCGAAGAGCGCTTTAATTTTCTTTGTCGTGAACTTGGAATCTTAGATGAAGCAGTCATAAATTGAAACTCACCTGCGTAAATATCGAGTATATTGTGATTCCTTTACGAAGAATTTGGTATGGGTACAAGCCGAAAGGGCCCTTCTGACAACAAGGCGTAAAAGCCTAAGCGACACGGTGCACTAGTCTTCAGGACTACCGCTAGCTGGGATCCGGCCCCTGCAGCTAACCCATGGCAAATTTGGACTATTGAACTGCAATATATGTCCTTATTTATTATATGGCTTGTTTCAATTTAATATTGCCTAATTGACTTTTTCTAAAAGTTCATTCTACTTTCTGTATACCTCTTATTTGCATTCAACACTCTTTGTTTTCCCCGACTATCATTTTGTTTATTTATTAAACATTTTCTTCCTGACTTTTGCCTATTTTCAGTTCTGGACTATTGAACCAGTTCGGTCCCAAGGGTCCAGAATCGGGATCTGTCTTAGCCGTTGGATCAATTCTCATCCAATGGTCATTAAATCACCCGACCTAAGACTAAACCCTACTTTATGTCGGGATTCTACCTCTCTCCTTCACTATTACCACCTTTTCTCACCTATACACACTCCTTCCTTCCAAACCCTAACCCTAGTTCTTGACCTAGAGAGCTCTATTTCTTCTCAAACTCAAGGAAAAGGGGTTTTGCAACATTCTCTTCGACTGTTTGGTACTCTTTTCAGGTATATCTTTCTCTTCCTATCATTTCCAAGTTCTCATATTTTCTTGACAATGGCATCTCGTTTGTTCAAAAGAATGAGAAGGAATCGCAATGAGGGTGCTTCCTCATCGGTTCCTCCTCCTCCGGTTGAACAAGTTGATGAACAACAACCCATACATCCGTTGCTCAATCCGCCTCGTCCCAATGACCCTACCACTTACGACGATCGCTTATTCGTATCGCTAGAAGCCTCAAATGAATGGTTTAGCGATTTTAGAACTCGTCCTGTGTTTGGGGGTCATCCGGTCAACTTCTCTATTTTTGCTCAATATGAGTCTTTATTCCGTGATCTTTGCTTGGACGAACTTGTTGCTTCAAATTCTGTTATTTACAATAGTGCAATTCAACAATTCTATTGTAATATGACTCATGATGCAACCCGCATCTATTCACGGGTAGCTGGCATTGACATTGCATTCACTGATTCTGAGTTGGGAGATTTTCTTGCTCTCCCGGATCTTGATGTATGGGACAAGCTTGTGGAGGCACGTCAACTCCAATTTGTTGACGGTACTTCCCTTGAAGGTTTCAAGGAGGATTTATGTGCTCCTAACGTAAGTCCTCGCAAGCTGAAGGCCAAACACCTGACTCCTTACTTCTATGAACTTCATCGCATCGTGTTTAATTCTATCTTGCCCAAGGCAGGCTCTACTGATGAAGTCACTTATCTTGAGATTTCTGCCTTATACCATCTCCACTATCGTATTCCATTCAACTTTCCACGGACTATGATGGATTGGATGATCACCTGTCGGAAGAAACCAAGAGCATTGGTTTATCCTCTGTATCTTCCTTTAGTCTTTCGTGCTTTCATCATTCCAATCCATGATTGTCCATTTATGCCTGCACCTGCTTTTCTATCCAAGGCGCGACGCCTTCAGCCTGTCGCGGCCTCTCCCGAGTCATCTGAGCACTCCGCTGATGAGGAGCCTGACGCTCCTCCACTCGGTCAGGATGCCCCTCTTCCTCCTGCCACCCTGGAGTCTATTCAGACTATGCTTCGCGATCGATTTGCTATTGAGGATGATCGCTGGACGCAGCTGGATTACCGTACCACCTTGCAGATCAGTGCCCTTGGGAACTCTCTGCATGATATGCGGTACTCGCTTGCTCGTCATCCTGATTTGCATGTGCCTATTGAGCGGGATCCATATCGCGCGGGTCATCGCATAGACGATCCGTGGGTCATGAGGTATATGGATCCGGATGATGCTTTTGTGGACCCTCGTCGCTCTTTCCCTGGTCCTTCAGATGTTCCAGGACCCTCTCGTGCTCCGTGACGGAGATTGGCTTATTTGATGTTGCCGCTGCTGATGATCGTAGTTTCCTAGTTGCTTTAGTTATTTCAGTTATTATGGATTACTGTACTGAATTTATGTCTTACTTTGATGATGTGCTTGACATTTTGGTTGGTGGATGACACTTTATATTTTTCATTCGTAGTTTTATTTCAGTGACTTATTTTATTAGCATTATACTGTTTCTTCTCTGCCTGGTGTGGTTGGCCTCCTATTCATTGTTTATACTGCTCTTTACATGTTTTTAAATATACAGTTTCTATGCGTCGTCATATTGTTAACTGACAAAAGGGGGAGAAATAATGTATGTGCCTTTTTGGATATCTGTCGGTGCTTGTTGTGCTTTTGGGAAAATATTATTTATCAGGCCACAGGTTCTATGCATCTTTTACGGGGGAGCTATCTGAGTTCTAGCTCGTCACCGTTCGCTGATTACGGGGGAGCTATCTGATTCTAGCTCGGCTCTGTTTATGGGGGAGCTGTGTTATAGTGATCTGTGTCCAGGTATGAATATTGAAATATACATTTATTATTTTGTCAATTATCAATATGGGGGAGATTGTTGACACAAAGTCACAGTCAACCAGATATTGACTACATTGACTAAATAATATCTGTATAAAATCAATACGACACACGACGTCTGCATTCAGTTCAGGACAAACGACGGCTCAGCTTCCGATCTCAGTGTATTTTCGAGTCTGTACTTTTGCATTTTATTGAGTCTAGAAGTATGTACTCTGAGTAATGCTGAGCTCTTGGAACTTAGTTTATAAGCCTACCCAAAATCCCAAAGCTCCACCAAAACAAAATTGCCCACAAGTCCCTTTTGTTCCACTCTGTGCTCTGGAGACAGAGTTCGGGCCGAACTCTGCCTCCACACAGAGTTCGGGCCGAACTCTGTCTCCTAAAAATCAGGAACCCTAATTTTAGGGTTAGCTGGATTGCTAGCTGTCCAACGGCCAAATTTTTGAATTTCCCTAACCGAATTCTGGCCGAATTCTGCCTCAAAAATCAGTATAAATAGGGCATGAATTCTCTCATTTTCATTCACTCAATCTTCTCTTCTCTTCTCTCCTACAAGCTCAATAAGCCATACCCTTCCCATCTACTAGCCACAAGCCTCCTAAGTCTCGAGTGCTCAGCATCTCTCAGTTAGGAATCTTGTGCAAGAGTGAAGAAGTCGCTTGGACAATTCCAAGCAAATCGCCACTGCGATTCTCTGTAAGAAGTTGACGTGCTCTTCTGAAGTAAAGGCACGGGTTGTAACTACTATTTCACAAATAGTAGATTTAATCCTGAGCTAGAGTTCTCAGGCCTGGACTAGTCCTCCACGAGGGAAACCAGGTTAAAATCGCCGTGTTTGCGTATGCTCTCTTGTTTCTCTTTTATATTCCGCATTCTACTCTGATTATTCATTGTTAGTGAAAGAGTTATTTTTAATTGGTTATTTTTATATAAACTCTATTCACCCCCCCTCTAGAGTTGCCAAACTGTTCTTCATATATTTGGACAAAGACTTAGACTTAGGATACAACTTGTGCATTCATACTAGGGCAAGTACTCTCATACTTGACTTACCTCAGTAATGGGCTGGACGTGACGTGTATATGGATAGTGTTGGTTAATTGATCGAGTTAAATTCTCGATACTATGATTTATAAACTCTTGGATTGTTAGTGGACTCATGATGGTATTTGATTCTTGATTAGACGTGTTGTGGACATGATTATATAGTAGCATTGGGTAGGAAGGACAACTACTACACGTTGGGATACTCTTTATACATTATCCTTCTCGATGACCGTGAGCCTCTAACAAGCAATATTACCTTATTAATTATAGACTGCTAACGTCCGATGAGTTGTAGTATTATAGACTACAAGCTTCCGACAATCTGCAATAGTTACACCCCTTAGTCTTTACAACTCACGCATACAAATGTTGTCTTCAATTTGCATTCATGTAGACGATTAGTGTAGTTGTACTTTGGCCTTGTGTTGTATATGATATTTACTATTTTTATGTGACATGCTATTTTGTATCTTGTACTGTCCTTTCTAGGGATCTTTTTTTTAGGCATATACGAGCATGAGTGCCGAGATGTGTACGGATAAGGACTAGAATTAGAAGCACCTTCTACCAGGGCCGGCCCAGAGGGTGGGCGAGGTGGGCGATCGCCCTAGGCCCCTCGATAGACAAGGCCCCCAAACGGAAATTACAATTACTTACAAGTCCAGTCATTCCTTATAATTGGAAGATCCAAATAAGCTTACACCCACTTAAGTAGTACGTGTAATGAGACGGCTCAAAGGAGGTCTATACCTACTTATATATATTAAGCTTTAGTAATTAAAATTGCAGTAACAGACTTTGAACCATAGATCAAAAAATACATTAAGAGAACTATTACCATAGGACCAACTAATTTACTTGTTCAGTAAGATTACTCAACTAGTTTTTTTTTTATTTGTTAATTTTTTAGAAGAGTGAATGATAAAATTGGTATCCGAGAAAAAAATCAATAAAATTTATTTGGGAAAACCGAATGGTTTCCATTCATCCGTTCAAGAAAACTCACGTTCAAATCCCGCCCTAGGCCCCAAGATTTCTCGGACCGGCCCTGCCTTCTACAGAGAATTGGAGATCTTACGTTCAGTGTACATGCGAGCTTGGGTAGGACTGCGCTTGGAATTCAAGTGTTATTACCCAGATTGATGTTGCTTGGATCTAGTTATCATTTTATTCTACATATCTTTTAGATACTTAGTAGTGAATTTGTCTCCGCTCCATTTGTTACATTTATGTTGAACTCTTTAGCTATGTACTCACATTCCGACATTATTTTGTATTTTATTTTTATATACAAAATATTTTATATTATTGTGACTTGTGAACCACAATTTTAGTGTGCTTCGGAAAGTAAGACTAATCGTACAAAATTCTCCAAAAAATTAGACTAAATTTCAACTTGATACTCACAACTATTCAAAGTTTTCAACTAGATAACATAAACTTTAATATTAGACAACCTAATACCTCAAATATAACTGTACAACTTAATACCATAATAGTGCTAACAAAAAAAAATCCTAAACGACAAAAATACTCCTCTTATTCGTGGTCACTTCTAATACCACCAGAGGTGACGGATAATTTGGTCAACAAATGTTATATTTTTTTTTGTTGAATGAAAAAATTAACCTCTGACTGACAGAGGATATTGAAAATATTAAATAGTAGAGGATATTAATTGAAAAACTTGAATATTTGAGAGTATTAAGTTGAAATTAAGCCAAAAAATTATAATGCTTTAGTAAGCTGAATAGTTCAAATTCAATAATACTTGTCAGTCCGAACGGCTGAACGAAAACCTAAAAAAAATGCCATGTGTTCGGTCCTAATTGGCCGGACCAAACCCAATAACGTCAGTCTACTAATATAGGCAATAAAATTTAGGTCAATCATGTCCGGACAAGTGTCCTGTCGTTTCAGTAAGACTGCTGGAAAAAAAAATCAACACCTTAACGAGGGTTTTTTCTAAGGGCACCACCCTTTTTACTTGGGGGCAACCCAAAATAGTTTGAAAAAATTACAAGTTTGCCATGACTTTTTTTTACTTGGGGGCAGCCCAAGTTTTGGTTTAAAAGCCAACTTTTTTTTTTCTCTCTTTCCTTCCTCTACTCTTTTCTTCTCTCTCTCAACTCTTTTCTTCTCTTCCTCTCCATTTTAGGTTAGAACAAAACCTAGCCAAAAAAATTTCCCAACCTAAATTTTGGAAAGATTATTGGTGAAATATTTAGTAATAATGTCAAAGACTTCTCCCATTTATTGGTAAGTCATTGAATTAATATTTGTTTAATGTTTTAAACATGAATTTCACATATAAAAGTTGAATTATGTGTTTAATGTAGAAAAATATTAAATATGGAACAACCGGGATCATCAAATGTTGTATACTCTCTTCCCGCCACGTTCGAAGAACACTTTGATGCATCGGAAGCCCTCTTGGTAACTAAATTTAACTTTTCATCGGGTGAAAAATTGGGTTGTGACACAGAGGACTGTCACCTCTCTGGCAGTCCCGATCATATATTAGGACTGCCAGAGAGGTAGCAGTCCTTCACATATGTAGGACTGCCAGGCCCCTGACAGTCCTACATATGTGAAGGACTGCCAACTCTCTGGAAATCCAAATATATGAAACCTATTTCCTTTATGATATTTTCTAATTGTATTAACTTATAAGTTCTATTATAGGACTTAAGATCTTTCGATTTTGCGATACCTGCTTCAATTGCAGTCAATATAGCCTATTTATTCTGGACCGATCTTTGTTTTGAATCAAGCGAGGGTGCGATACATTGGTGTCGAGAAGTTGGACGAAAAAACAAGAGAAGATACCGTTGCAAGCCAAACACACAAGAGAAGATACCGTCCACTAATCTATATGGAGTAAATTTTGTATACAGTAAATTTCGTGTATTGGACTTACCTATATGGAGTACGACTTTTGTATACAGTGAAATATGAAGTTCAGTATGTTATATGTGTTTACTTGTGTGCTATCTGTGTTATATGTGTCTACCTGTGTGCTATCTGTATTATATGTGTTTATATGCGTGCTATCTGTGTTATATATGTTTACCTGTGTGCTATCTGTGTTATATGTATTTACCTGTGTGCAAGTATGTGTGGCAAAATATATCAATTTGTTAAAGTATCCGATCCAGTATCAAGACTGCCACCCCCTGGCAGTCCTACATTCAATTATGACTGTCAAGGTGCTGGCAGTCCTAATTGAAACTTGCTGTTACAGCAAGTATCAATTAGGACTGCCAGTACCCTGACAGTCCTAATTGAATGTAGGACTGTCGGGGGTGGCAGTCCTATATGTAAGTCTCTGTGATGAAAGTTTTGAAACTCTCTATCACAGAGAGTTTCAATTAGGACTGCCACCCCCTGGCAGTCCTACACAAAAGGAGGAATGTCAAGATGCTGGCAGTTCTAATTGAAACTTGCTGTTACTTCTAGTTTCAATTAGGACTGCCAGCACTCTAGCAGTCCTAATTGAATGTAGGACTGCCAGGGGGTGGCAGTCCTATTTGTAAGTCTCTGTGATGAGATTCAGTTTGAAACTCTCATCACAGAGTTTTATAAATGGCCATTCTCCTGTGTTTTAACATTTGAATAGCCATTCTCCGTGTAATTTAGCACGGAGAATGTTATTATCCGTACTAAATTACACGGAGAATGGTCATTCTCCTACGTTTTAACACTGGAAATGGCCATTCTCCGTATAGATTAACACGGAGAATGCCATTCTCCGTGTTTCTAACACGAAGAATAGTCATTCTCCTACATTTTAACACTGAGAGTGGCATTCTCCGTGTTATTTAACACGGAGAATGGCATTCTCCTTGTTTCTAACATGGAGAATGGCCATTCTCCTGCGTTTTAACACTGAGAATGGCCATTCTCCGTGTAAATTAACATGGAGAATGCCATTCTCCGTGTTATTTAACACAGAGAATAGTATTCTCCGTATTTCTAATACGGAGAATGGCCATTCTCCTGCGTTTTAATACTGGAATGACCATTCTTCGTGCTAAATTACACAGAGAATGGCCATTCTCCGTGTAAATTAAGACGGAGAATAGCCATTCTCCGTATAATTTAGCACGGAACCCTCATGCAAAATTAACATTTTTCGTGTTCTAACACGGAGAATGGTCATTCTCCTGCATTTTATGGTCAGTTGAAACTTTGGAAGGCCATAACTTTTAACTGGGAGGTCGAAACGAGGCCCGGTTTGTTGCAAAATGAGCGTATCTTCGAGGAGCCGGAGATTAATTGCTTCTTCGTTAGTCGGCCTTCCAAAATTTTAGAATCATAAAAAAATGATGTTTGGACCTCCGTTTTAGCACTTTTTTGTTTTTTGGGCATTTCATAAATTTTCTCTTTATAAATAGGATTGCCATCCCCTGGCAGTCCTACACTTATATAGGACTGCCAACAGCCTAACAGTCCTCCTTTTTGTGTAGGACTGCCAGGGGTGTGTGTAAAACCTTTTTCTTTTTCTTAAAAAAAACAAAAAAACAAACAAACAAACTAAACCTTTTCTCACCCACACACCCGGTCAAATTCCTATCTTTCTTCCACATTCACCAACTGAACCATCTCTTCTCCCCACCTCTCCTTATATTCCTCCCCATTACTTCTTCTTTCTTTACACTCATCCTCACCAGCGCCATTCGTTTTCTTTCCTCTCCATAACACACACAGACACCAGTACACCTCTCCCTTTACCTCCGATCCGTACCCACCTTTCGGACCATCGCCGCCTCCCGTCGACCCCGTACCGACCACCAGCGTACCCCCGGCCTTCCTGCGCACCACAGCGCGCTCCAGCACTGCCGTAGCGCATCCCGCGCTCCCCGCGCACGTCGGTGCTCGCCGTACGTCCCGTCTCCCGCGTGTTAGCGCGTTCCCATGCCGTGCCCGTGTTCCGCGTACCCTTACGCGCTTGTCATGTGTGCGTGCGCTCTCCGCGTGCGTTCGAGTCCGAGGCCTCCCCTTGGTACTCCGTCATCAACCACCCGGTATGTCCCTAACCCCTTTTCTGTATATTTACAATACCAAAACTATCCATGTTCCGACGAAAATTGACAGAATAAAGCTCTGTCAATTCCGAGATAGATAGTAGCAAGTTCCACCTCCTTTATTAGTTGTTGAAGAGGACCAAAGCACTTGATCAATGGACCATAGAGAAAGAAATAGGAAGAAACAACATTATTCACGTAAGCATAGTGAATTTGTGCCCATCAACACAACCAAAAGATCCATGCATGCCTGCAGCTCTTCTTTGCTTTGATGTTGGGTACTGTTCACGAGAAATTGTGTAAAAGGAAGGGATAAGTAAATAGCGACAATAGTGAATCATGACACTATACACCGGCTCTAGATAACTACTAAAAATCAAGTAGACGTTTAGAAGGCTCTTCCTAGAAAGAAGAACCAACAGTGCTTAGTATCTAAATTTTATGAGATAGATGTAGGGGATGGATAGCATATATATAAGGTGTCCTTGCAACTTATTCTATGTTGCAACTCCTGTCCTGCTCTTTCTATTCTTTGTGAAATAGCATTGACTTTCTTCTTATCTATTCACATGGGTAGAAAAGTAATCAAGTAGTACTTAAAGTTTTCTCTTGTTGTACGTGCCCCTCCATTTTTATTGTCTCTCTTGGTCTTTCTTTAATGTATCATGCTAAAAGTGTGGTTATTTGCAAATATACCCTCCTCTTTGGGTCATAAGTAGCAAGTAGCCATAGCTACGAATACCTAGGAGGACTAATCATTACTTGTACAATTGGCATATAACCCCTCTCTATTCTTCTTAATTACTAATTTCACAAGGGCTTAATAGAATATTGGAAGCATTATAGCTCTCTCCCCTTCACGTGAGTGGAAGAGTTTAGACACCATTTTAAGTATTACAAATAAACCCTCCAAACAAGGTCACTTTGCATTTACCATAGCCCTCTTCTTTGGTAAGTTAGATGCTGGATCTTGTGACCTTAGCAGATTATTGTATATTAGTTAATATAGGATCACTTAATATGCTTAGGCTTATACCTTAGAATAGGTAACTAGGTGATTACTTCATTTAAATATATTCTTTCAATTTTTGTATAGGCTTGGATTGATATTGGATTTCTGGGTTCAACAAATTTTGGACGAAAATCAAGGCAAGTTCATGCTATCCAAATTTGTGTTAACTTTTAATTGATAATTAAATTCCTTGCATGGTAGTTACTGTATCGACACCTGATTCATAGGATCCCTCTTGGATCATACCGATTGTTTTACTGAATCTTTGACTTGACTGCTTACTGAATCATTGACTCGGGGATTAGGGGAGTAGCGTTAACACTTGTGGTCAAAGCCCCCTTACTGAATCACTGTGGATAGCGGAAGCCCAACCCACTTGGGCCGAAGCCGGACCGTGTTCACTAGAACACTTACTGCCTCCAACCCTAGCCGGCCACAGGCTGTTCCGCGCTCTAAACAGTACTGTAGCTAGATTGCATCATTTTACTTTTTAGAGTTTTACCGTATAACTGTATTATTATTATTTAGAAAATTATATTTCCATAATAAACTGCTTCTTGTCTCATCTTTTAATTATTAAATAAAATGCTGGAATGGATTTGTGTGTCTTGCTCCCTCCTGACTGGAGACAACATTTTTAGGTGACTGCGACGATGATGAGCTGGCTTACACTTCCTATTATGGGCTCGACTTGGGTTCTGAGGACTTAGCTGAACTAGGGCAGAGGAACCAGGAGTCCTAGTTGCACTTTTTTTTCCTGATTAGTTCACTTTTCCTAAAATTGTAATAAACAAACCTTTGCGATGTTGAATACTTTTGCTTTGTCTTTATTTTCATTTCGACCTAGTTGTAATTCAGAATGTTTAATAAAATTGTTTTATTTTTTGTTTAGACATTTGTACTGCTTGTGTTCACTGCTTGATACAACTTACTACCGCCGTCTCACAACGGTGCAGGCTGAGCATGATCCGACTGGACGTATTATATTGGGATCGGGTCGTGACATGGTGGCAGTCCTAATTGAAACTCTCTGTGACAGAGAGTTTCAGTTTCAAACTCTCATCACAGAGAGTTATAAATAGGACTGCCACCCCCTGGCAGTCCTGCACTTAAGTAGGACTTCCAGGGTGCTGGCAGTCCTATTTAAAACTCTCTGTGACAGAGAGTTTCATTTTGAAACTCTCATCACAGAGGGTTTCAATTAGGATTGTCAGGACCTTGACAGTCCTACATAAGTGTAGGACTGCCAGGGTACTGGCAGTCCTGATACTAAATCAAGAATATCATGATTGGCCAACAACTTAAGTTTCCAAACGTAAATAACAACTACATATCAGACAACTACATATCCAACAAGTACATAAATAACAACATAAATCACAACTACATATCAGACAAAATATCCAACTTCAAAAAAAAACATAAGTGTCAACTACATATCCTTCAAAAGTCTGCCCAACAACTTAAGTTTCCAAACAACAAATATATCCTTCAAGTTTCAAACAACAAAAACATCTTTACAAAAACATCCAGTTACATCCAACTAATGATCATTCCACATCCAACTACATATCATGTCGGGCTTCTGAACGAGACTCCCTATTATTCATGAAGGGAAACTCGACTACGTCGTCGATACGATCAAGCTCGTTGGCGACCGCGATACTAGTGTCACTTTGGCAACCTCTTCGGAGTGTCTGGTCCAATTCCTTCACCTTTTGAGACTGTAAATGAAAGTATAAGTGAATTAAGTCTACAAATATGAGAGTATAGGACATGCAGTTCCCCCCTCCGCATATGAGCATCATGCAGTTACCCACCCCCCTCCATATGAGCAACATAGAGTACCAACCCTCCCCCCATTTCTACCCCCATATCTTATTACATTAGGACTGCCACAAGCCTGATAGTCCTACTGTATTTAAACCCGACTGTTGCAGCCGAACGGCCAAAACGAGATGCTCGTTTGTCGTCTTCTAGGGTTAGGGTTTCAAGAAAAAATGTGGGTTTGTCGTGTTCGAAAATTCCTTTCTTGAACCATAAAGAGATTCTAAACCTAATTTATCAAAACTTTTTAGAAAATTAAAAATATTCTAGGGTTTTGAATAGAGTGTACAAAATTCTTAAAGAAATTAGGAAAGAACGTACCTAGATTCCGGTTGCTTCGACTTGCGTGTCATCTCTTCGAATCTACGAATATTGTTAAAGAAATCTTGGTGGAGGAATTGGGAGTGGAGTGGTGGACGAGAAGAAAGTAATGATTTGGGAGAGGGAGAGGGAGAGTTCTCTCTTTTTCTTTTGGTAGAGAGAGAGTGTAGAATGGGTTATGGGAAGGAATGAAGGGTTTGGGGGGTTGGGCTGCCCCTAGCCAAATGTGAGTGCCCCCTAGCAAAATCTCCACCTCCTTGGGCTGCCCCCAAGTAAGGGTTGCCCCCTAGCAAAAATGGTGGTGCCCTTAGAAAAAACCTTAACGAGGTATCATTGTTAGCACTTATGTCACCAGTGACCTTCATTGAAACCAGTCTAAATTAAATTATTTAGTCAAACTTGTTTCGCTCAATAGAACAGTATGATTCTTCCCAATCCACCTCTATAAATAAGTAGAACCCAAATCTACAATAATAATACCAAATCCCAACTCGACCCAAAATAAAACAAAATCGATGGCTCTTCCTCTGACCGGCCGAACCGCGATCGTCACCGGCGGGACCCGCGGCATCGGCCGTGCCATCTCCCTCCACCTCGCTTCCCTCGGCGCCAACCTCGTCCTCAACTACGCGGCCAACTCCACCCAGGACGACCTCCTCGCCGCAAAAATCAACTCCTCCATCTCAGGGACAAGAGCAGTGACCATCAGAGCGAACGTCTCCGACCCGGAGGCGGTCAAGTCCCTCTTCGACCTCGTCGAGGAGGCGTTCGGTGCCCCGGCCCACATCGTGGTCGAGTACTTCGACTCCATATTCAGCACCAACGCCCGGAGGACCTTCTCGGTCCTCCACGAGGCGGCCAACCGCCTGGCCCGTGGGGGCGGCAGGAGACGATGGTGAGGATCCTCACGAAGGAGCTGAAGGGGACCGGCATCACTGCCAACTGCGTGGCCCCCGGGTCGATCGCGACGGAGATGTTCTTCTCCGGGAAGAGCGAGGAGACCGTAAAGAGGACCACAGAGATGAATCCGATGGGGAGGCTCGGGGAGACGAAGGACGCGACACTGGTGGTCGGGATCTTGTGCAGGTGTTTGCCATTAAAATTGTTTGATTGAAAACTTTAATACAAACAGAACAGTATTACAATGTAGGACTTAGATGTAGTCCTAGGAGTACACTTTTGTTTAAGCTGGGTCCTTAGTGCCAATGGAGCGAGTGGTAATGCGTTGACTCCGTTGACCGGCTGACGACGGTTATCGGTTCTCTGAAGGTGTTGATTGCTCTGGGTGCTGGAGCTTGCTGAGAGGAGGAAGACGTTGAGTGTCTAGAACTGCCTCTCCGATGATTCTCTGTTGTGGATTCTCTCTGTGTTGTGAGTCTTCTCTGTGTGTGTGAAGGAGATGATCCTTCTATTTATAGTTTTGCAGGCTGGCTGCTCATGCGCGTATGCAGGATGTGCCAGTGTGGGGACGCCACGTGGAGGTTGCTGATGGAGGCGCATGGATGCTGCGCCCTGATCGAGGGGGAGAACTCTTCATACTGCTGTTGTAAGCCGGCACGTAGCAGAGAGAAGATCTTTCCGTTGCTGAAATCTTGGATGAGTTGAGTCAAAGGACACGTGTCGTCGACTCGTGGTTCGAAGATCTCGGATTTGGTGGAGAGGAGTGATCTGGTGGGCTGCGCCTTGGATTGGGCACAGGAGGAGACTGCGGCTCATAATCTTTAGGAGTTACAAACCATTTGGGGCGCATGGCTTTTGAGGCGCATGCAGGCGACTTTTCTTCTGTCTTTCGAGATCAGAGAGCAGTCTGAGGCGCATGGCTTTTGAGGCGCATGCTAATTTGGACGCATGGCCGTAGAGGCGCATGCGGTTGGTTGAGTGGCCACGTGACAGTCGCCGTCGAAATAAAGTCATGATGATGCTGACGTTGTCGACGCTTCGTTTTCTGAAAAAGCTGTCAACTGTTCAGACTTTGGGAGGCGTGCTGCCAACTCTGTCAGTTCAGCATTTAATGTTGGTGACGTTCGATGGACAGCTGAGTGGGCGCGTCGGTTGGCGTTCCACTCGGTATGGAGATGTGTGGGGGCGCACCCTCTGTAATGCGCAGAGTACTGTAGGGCGCGTCTGTGTGATGCGCCTGATGCCGAAGGGCGCGTCCGTGTGATGCGCTGTCTGGCTGGCGCATCGGATATGTCTTTTAATGATGCGGCTGTCTCGCTCTTCGAGTGCTATAAATAGCCGTTTGGCTGAATTCGAGGCGTCCGGTTCATCCATTTAATGTAAATTTATTGCACGGAATTCGGAGGGCCATCCACTTGGCGCGTGGGTTTGATCTGCCCGGCCTATAAATAGTGGCATGGAGAGAAGATTTGCTTCTCATTCCCTTACGTACTTCCAATATGAACTTGAACATGCGGGTGCATTCTGTTGACGAAGTGCTCCCGAGGGTGAAGATGAGACGCTGTGTTGTCTTCGATGCACTTGAAGGTGACTGTTACATCCAAAAGACGGAGTCGAGGGCTTCCGAGACAGGCGGAAGGTGCCTGTTGCATCCAAAGATAGGGATGCTCGGGCCTCGTCTCCGTTGTTCGGGAAGAGCCGTAGATCGGAATGGCGGTGCTAGGCTTTCTCTTCCTTCAAAGTGGGTGTCGCCCACTCTGGTTGTGTTGAGAGCTTTCTTGTGCCATGATTTCGATCACGGTCTTCCTTGGGCTTTGGAGGCTCTTTCGAAGCCTTCCCTGGCCACAGCTTTGCCGTGCTCCTCTCTTCCTTGGTTCCAGCCAGAGGGTTAAATGCTTTATGGAAGCACTTATCCGGTGATCCTGGCTGGAAGAGTGGCGCATAACTGGGCTCTGCTCGGCCAGGTGAGCCTGGCTGGAAGAATTTGGCTGAAGGGATGCACATAGCTGGGCTGGATGCACATAACTGAGCTGCTGAAGAGATGGCGGGATGCGCCTGGATGGAGGCGCATAGTATCTGCTGCGCCTTACTGGTGGCGCATGGTGATGCTGCGCCTATCTGGAGACGCATGGTGGCCGCTGCGCTTATCTGAAGGCGCATGGTGGCCGCTGGCTGTAGACTTAGGATCTTTCCTTTGTAGAAATTCTCCTTTGTACAACCTTTTCTAGACATGTAATAGACTTTTATATATAAAATGAAAAGTCCTTCTTCAAATGTCTATACTTATTGACTTTGCTGTGAAGTTCTTCGTCTGAGTTCTGGCGCATGTAGTGTCTGACGCATGGGCTTTCTGGTTGTGAAATTCCATGCTTCTACAAGACCCCCTTCAAAGTTTTCAAAACTTTTGAATAAGTTTTGGAATACTTTGAATAAGAAGCATGGAGGTAAGGGCGCATGATTTCTGGGCGCATGCCTGTTCGGGCGTATGCTCTTCTCAGTTAATGATGATGGTGCCCCGGTAACCGAAAAGATTAATGATGATCTTTTAGTTTTATTTGCTGCTATCCTTACACAGAACCCGAGGCGACGGCTGAGATCACACGTCATCTGTTCACGCGTGCGACCAAGCCCTATAAATAGGTAAGAGTTGGAGAGAGAAAGGGTTCTTCTTCTCTGTGCCTCTGCTTCTTTAGAGTTTCTTCTTCAAAACCCTAACTTCTCCTTCCTCGAGAGAATGGCTCCCAAGACTCCTCGCGGTGCTGCCGGCAAGGGGAAGGAGAAAGCGAAGGAGTCCGCGGAAGTTGCGGCGGCTGTCGTTCCCCGTCGGCCTGTCGAAGTTCGGCCGGAGGTGGTTGGTAAGTCTCATTGTCCGTACGCCAACGCACATAGACCTTGAGTCTTTAATGATGTGCCACGGTCTTTGCCCGCCGACGCGTATGGGTTTAAACCCTGGTGATGCGCCGAGGCTATACTGCTGACGCGCATGGGTTCAAACCCTGATGATGCGCCGAGGCCATACTGCTGACGCGCATGGGTTCAAACCCTGATGATGCGCCGAGGCCATACTGCTGACGCACATGGGTTCAAACCCTGATGATGCGCCGAGGCCATGCGTATGGGTTCAATCCCTGATGATGCGCCGCAGTTTTCTCCTTTAGACACATTGTGTGTTCTCTTCTGACTTTTTCTGATCTTTTGCTAGTGTCGATGGCAATCCCGCTTTTGAGTGAAGTTTTCTTGGAGGCTGCCTTCAACCAAATGGGAGTAGAGCATAACGAGGAAGTGATAAACCCTGCTCAAGATGCTCTTATGCTGGATCAGCCTCCTGAGAGAATGACCCTAATCCATGAACAGCAGTATTGGTTCCTCAAACGGATGATGGAGCGTGGAGTCATTAAATCTTCCACATCTGATAAAGTGACCTTCCTGAAGCCTGAGTTCCTGTTTGGAGACCGTCTCACTTCTACTGACTCGTCAGTGCTGAAGGTCAAGGAGGACTGGTTCTTTACTGCGAATGGAGTGCATATGACTGTTAAGCAACTTGAACGTCAGTGGCCTTTGACGTCCTTCTATCGCCTTGTTTCCCAGAGGAGGATGTCTTGGGAGCTTACCCCTTCTTAGGGGGGAGCGGTGACTGGTGTCATCCAAATTGATTCTACTTCCGACCAAAGGGATGCTTTGACCGTTGTACGGTCTGGGTCTTCTTACACTTGGCGGACTTTACGTCCTGGGAGCCTCTACAGTGATGTACCCATTGATACGCTTGCTTATAGTGCTTCGACTTTTACACATCGTATGTTTTTGATGGAACGCTCCTACCCGACAGGAGAGTTTCGGGTGGAGGGTTGGTGCCATTACGTCTCAAAATGGGATAAACTGACGCTCTGGATCTTGTCGCGATTTCGGACTGAGCTCCGAGAGATCGGGTTGACTGCCGCGATCCGTGCTACCCAGGAGGGTGTTGACCTTAATAGGCACATGTTCCTCGCACTCCTGGAGATGTTTGATATTCATACCGGGACCTTCTTTACTCCGGTAGGGGAGTTAGGGCTCGCACTTTATGAGATGTATGAGGTGTCTAAACTTCCTTGGGGGTCGGAGCCCTATAAAGAGTACTTTCCAACCAATGAGGAACTTCAGGTCCTGGGGGACAGAGCTGATGAGATGACGGCCGTCTTCAAGGAAGTGGCGAGTCATCATTACTATGTGCAGAAAAGGGATAAAAGCGGGTCGCAGCCCCATGTGACCGCTTGGAGAGATTATGTCTTTAGACAAGACAAAGAGGATTCTTCGAAGTTTTCTACTCCGCCGGCGCTCTCTCGTAGCGAGGTGCTGTCCGAAATGAGCACGTTAGGGGAGAAGAATCCCCGAGGAAATAAAGACCAGCAGTCAGATGCACGCTCCTACAGCTGCTTTTGGCACCTTGCTTATCCAATGTCATCCAAGGCGGTTTTGGTCGCCTATCTGATGATATGGCTCCGGGATTGCGTGTTCGCAGGTGGATCCGGTGCCGTCGAGAGGGTGACTCAAAACTTAATCCTGCCAGCGGTAAAATTGGTCTTCGGCCGGCGCTTGGCTCTCCTCCCCGCAATGGTATGTAACCTGCAGCGAGGTTTGCGAGAGTTTGCTGGAAATGTGGTTCATGATAGAGGCAGAAAAAATAACTTCCCGTGCGTCGAACTGCCGTTTCACTATTTGATGGGATGGCTGATTCTGCATCATCCCAGTGTGATGAGCCCAGGCTTGGAAGGAGATTATAAGGCTGGAGATGCATTCCTTCGTCGTTTCCATCGGAGGAGCTGGTCGCATACTGGTGTCCTGGTTTGTAGAAAGGTTTTATCCCGTCTTCAGGGTTGGGAGATCACCAAAGTTGGTCCCATCTATTTAGGTTTTGAGGCCAACGAGGATTTAAGGGACCTGGGCGAAGGTACCACCACTCTGCCTCAATGGGGATTCTGCTGGTTGCAAAGTATCCGGCCGTCCCATCTGGTGTACCGGAACAGGAATCAGTGCTACCTGGAATCGTACTTGCCGAGCCGCTTTGTGCGACAATTTGGTTATGCTCAGATGATGTTGGATAACCCCAGTATTACCCTGGGGTATGTTGAAAGTTTGTTGGATGGTGCACGAGCTTGGCATTACTATAATGCCGGATGTACCGGAGCTCGTTTTACGTTGCCCATACCCGATCCGCGGCCGCCCATTCTTTACTCGGCCGCCAAATTTTACTGTGTTATGGCTGCCCCGCCCTCCGAATATGACATGGAGACCAGCCTTATCGCAGGCACCCAGTTAGCAGCGACTGGGGATACGCCAGTGAAGGCCCGGTCGCATCGTCCGTCAGGGGTAGGTCAACGGAGTGCCCCCTCCGCATCACAAGCAGAACCCTCGGGCGATCGATCGAAACGATGTGCAGATACAGGGGCTGAATCTCTTGTGTCGAAGAAGCAGAAGAAGGCATCGTTACCGACGGTGTCATCGGATTCGGCGTCCGAAGAGGTAAGGACATCCTACTAAATCTGATTTTGGTTCCGCCACTTACGAGGCCCCATCTTCTTTTGTAGGAGCCGCTAAAAAGAAAACCTCGTACCCCAAAGTCGGGTGGGAGTAGGCGAGAAGAGATGGCGAGCTCGTCTGGAGTGCGTATCCCGCCGACAATAATGTCTCTCATGGAGGAAGATCCGGAGGATACTGTCATCGTAGAGGTTCCGGTATCCCCGGGTTATGTCAGGAGGGAACCTAAGGGTGCAGCAGCTTCCGAGGTGACGAAGGCCACAGCGGAGGCTTCACATATCGAAGGTTTAGCAAGTACGCAGCTTCCTGGTGATGAAGAGGAATGGAGTTCATCATCTTCCGATGACATCGCTCCGGAGCTGCAGGAGTCTGTTACGGGGGCAGCAGAAGCAGTGAGGATAGAGGAGAGGGTTGATTCCCCTCCTGGTCATGATGAAGGGAGGTCGGCTGAATTATTGCCAAATCCTTCCTTGGCTTCAACCATGGACATAGAGATGGCTATCGATCAGGCGGTAGTGACAGATTTTGTCCCTGTAGAGGGACTTGAGAAGAATGAGACCCTTCTGCCGGTCTTGTCTCCTGGGGCTGGCCAGGAGATAAATGTTGATCTTCCCGTTTTGCCGGGAAAGGTAGCTGACGCTGATAGAACGTCGGGGGTAGAAGAGGTGGCCGTTGACGTCGGTGATTTCTCCGGGCTTGAGAAGGGTAAGGGTGTGGAACCCTCTGTTGCTCCTTCCACTTGGGGTACTATCACGACACATGTGCCGGCTCCTTCTGTTCTTTCGGCTCCTCGGGCTAGCAGTCTGGCCCCTGTTGATGAAGAGCCTATTGCTGCCGAGGTTCAAACCTCTCAGATCGAGGTTGGCGGATCTTCCTCCGGTCTGCAAACTGTAGTAGCTCCCCCAACTCCTGCTATGACGCCGCAGGTGCTGGCTGATGCCGATGAGTATGTGAAGTTCCTCGTCGAGGAAGTGTACAAAATGCTGGAGAAAGGTGTATCTGCAGTGATGGATGCCAAGGGGAGCTTTGCGACAGCAAAAGCTTTGGCAATGCCTTGTATCGAGCTGATCCGCGTTCACCAAGGCCATAACCATATGGTCAAAATTTTGGAGGTTTCGGTGATTGAGCTGGACGAGCGGCTCGCGGAACTGCAGCGCATCCAACGAAATGACCTCTCTGTCTTGATAGATGCAGAGATAGGGAAGTTGATTGCTGAAATCGAGGCTTCCATCGGGCCGATGTGAGCAGTTGGGAGCGTGAAGTGGCTGGGACTGAGGCTGCGACGGAGCAGTTGTCTCAATCTATGGAGAAGACGACGGAGAAACGGGCTGCGGTGGACGCTAACATCGCAGAGGTTGATGCTCAGATGCGCCGTCTTGAAGACCAGCGGGCCCAACTTCAACTAGAAGCTGATCGTGTCCTGGCTGAACACGTGGCATTCAAGCAGGAGGAAGCGACTCTTACTCAGCGGACCCTTGCTTTGGCTCAGCAGCGACGACAGCTTGATAAGAAGTATGAGAGTAAAACTTCTGCTGAGGCTGTCGGATTAATGCGTCAAGAAGCCGAGCTCCGAGTCCAGGCGACTGTGGAAACTCGTACTGCCGACCTGAGACGTCGAGTCAGAGAACTCTCATCCCACCCTGGAGAGGATCGGGGACTGTAGTTTCTCTTCTTTTTATGTGTTTTTGTAACTCTTGCTGGGGAAATAGCGTATTTCTGTACTCCCTTTTTTGAAAAATAAAGAAATACACTATCTCTTTTTTTTGTGATGTGTTCATTTTTGATCTCATGAACTTGATGATTTATGTGGACCTATTATCTTTTGCGCACCTTGGTTTTTAGGTACAGATAATAAGTTTGAAGGAACCAAGATGTTTGCTCAGAGGTAATGTGGACATGGCAATCATTAGGTTCAAATGATAGAATCTTCCTACTCAGAGGTATCTATGGACGTGGTAGGAATGATCCTGGGGGATACGCTGAACAACTCAGAGGTAATATGGACGTGGAAGTTCTGCGATCAATGTACGACAACACAGGAGTTGTTTGTACGGAATGTTTACTCAGAGGTAATGTGGACGTGGTAAACATGAAGGATAGCGTAAGCTCACGAAATGTAAGGTTCCGCTTTGTAGGATGTAGAGAGACAACTCAGAGGTAATGTGGACGTGGTTATCTTTCTACGGAAGGATGCCACGGAACAGCTGGGTTCCGAAAGCGTTTGATTTTGTGAAAAGAGGTTGTTTGGGGAAATACATGTCTTGGAGGATGTCAAGAATAGTACTTCTTTAGGAACTTGCCGTTGATGGGCATCATGAACAAGTCCCCATTGGGTTTGGCGAGGCGGTAAGCACCGTTTGAGTGTACCGTCTCAATGATGAAGGGTCCTTCCCATTTGGGCTCGAACTTCCCTGGTGTCTTGTGAGTTAACACCATTGGCCTTCTGACTGCTAAAACCAGGTCGCCAACTTGGAAAGTTCTTTGCTTGACCTTCTTGTTGAAAGCCTGTGATATACGGGCTTGGTAAAGTTCGATGCGTTGTTGAGCTAGGAGACGCTTTTCGTCAAGTGCCTCCAGTTCCCACAGACGACGACGTTGATTGTCTTCTTCTGTGAGTTTGTTTGTGATCTCTACTCGGAGTGAGGGGATCTGGATCTCGAGAGGCAGTACTGCTTCGCTCCCGTAGACCAGGGAGAATGGTGTGTTGCCTGTTGGGGTCCGTACCGTTGTGCGGTAGGCCCAAAGACATTCACCGAGCTTTTCGTCCCAGTCGCGTTTGTTGGATGACACGACCTTTTTGAGCAGCCTGACGATAGTTTTGTTGAACGCCTCGGCCAATCCGTTTGCTGCCGGATTGTAGGCGGTTGAGGCCACGTTTTGAATGCGATTCTTGTCACAGAACCTGCTGAAAATATGGCTGATGAACTGGGGACCATTGTCATGAATGATTCGCCTGGGTACTCCGAAACGGTAAATGACATGGTGTTTGATAAAGCTGACCACCCTGGAGCTTTTTACTTCCGCTAGTGGGACTGCTTTTGCCCATTTGGAGAAGTAATCGGTGATGGCCAGGATGAAACGATGTCCTCTTGATGAAGGAGGGGTGATTGGTCCTACAATGTCCATGCCCCAGGCTTCGAATGGCCAGGAGGCGACTGTAGGATGTAGAGGTTCAGACGGTGTATGTATGAAGTCTGTATGAAGTTGGCATGCATGGCACTTCTTAGCATATTCCACTGCGTCGGCGGCCATGGTTGGCCAGTAGTAGCCCATACGTCGCAGTCGATCTTGCAACTTAGGACCTGGTTGGTGAGCTCCGCAAGTTCCGTCATGAGCTTCTCGAAGAGCTTCAGCCGCTTCTTCGTTAGACAGACATCGAAGGAGAAGCCCGTCGAAGGAGCGTTGGTACAGCGTTTTAGTGGCTGTATCGTAGTAGAATCGAAGAGAGCGTCTCCTGACTGAGACGGCTTCCTTCGGGTCTTCCGGAAGGATTCCGTAGACGGCGAAGTCGATGAACGGGAATCTCCAGTCTCGGACATTAACATCGGTGTTTGTCGGTACGGCGTGAGCCATTTGCAAACATAGGTTGTTTCTGGGACAAATCAAGTCTCGGCCAGTTACCGTGACATAGTATTGAGTCCCAAGGGGCGCGGCCAATGAGGCTGCGAGGCCAGCCAGAGCGTCAGCCTCCAAGTTTTGTAGATGGGGTACATGTTCGATAAAGAACCCAGTGAAGGTTGAAATGATGTTCAATGCAACTTCATGGTAAGGGATCAAATCTTCATGGCGAACCTCGTATTGCCCTCGAATCTGGTTTACGACGAGTTTCGAGTCGCCGTAGGCTTCCAGATGATCCACCCCCAGCTGTTGTGCTAGCTGGAGTCCCATGACGAGTGCGTTGTACTCAGCAACATTGTTGGAGCACGGCTTCGAAAGAGAGTATGCGTGCTGGATGACCAGCTGATCGGGGGAGACCAAGACTACCCCCACTCCTGCGATGATTTGGCCGTTGGGGCCCGTTCTTGAAGCGCCATCGAAGAACATCCGCCAAACGGGGCTTCCTTCAGTGACGTTTGATTCATGGACTTCATCCGGGATGTCTTCATAGAGTTTTGAAGATTCTGGGATGGGGTGTGCAGCTAAAAAGTCAGCCAGAGCCTGACCCTTGACCGCCTTCTGCGGGACAAACACCATGTTGTATGGCGTTAGTAGGATCGCCCATGTAGCCAGCTGGGAGTTTAATGACCCTGGCTTCGTCATGAGAACTCTGAGTGGATTGACTCGGGAGATAACGTGAATTGTCTGGCCCGAGACGTAATGACGAGTCTTCTGAATGGCAAACACCAAAGCCAAGCACTCCTTTTCAACGGGGTTGTACCGGTGTTCGGCCCCGATGAGTGTTCGACTGAGGTAGTAGATTGCTTGCTCGTAGCCTGCATCGCTATTTTGAGCCAGTAAAGTGCCGAGGGAATGATCCATGGCACGGACGTAGAGGAGGAATGGTTTGCTGGCGACAGGTGCCACTAGGACTGGTGGGCTTGTCAAGTAAGTCTTGATGTCGTCGAAAGCCTTTTGGCACTCCTCTGTCCAGACGTAAGAGACTCCCTTCTTCATGAGCTGAGTAAAGGGTTGACATTTACCGGAGAGGTTTGCTATGAACCTCCGGATGTATGCCAGACATCCCTGTAAGCCCCGAAGTTCTCGAAGGTTCTTCGGAGGGTCCATGTTGAGGATGGCTTTAGTCTTCTCGGGATCGACATGAATGCCTTTTGCCGTGATGACAAAGCCAAAGAATTTGCCGCTAGAAACCCCAGGAAGGATTTAGCGGGGTTCATTTTGAGTTGATGTGCCCGCATGAGATCAAAGACCGTCCTCAGGTCCTGTAGGTGATCTCTTTTGAGGCGGCTCTTGACTGCGATGTCGTCAACATAACACTCAACTGTCTTGCGAAGATGTTGACGGAAGATGGTACTCATCGCTCGTTGGTATGTTGCACCGGCATTCTTCAAGCCGAAGGGCATTACTGTGTAGCAGAAAACACCTTTCGGAGTCCTGAATGACGTGTGTTTTGCATCATCGAGGAACATCTTGATTTGATTGTAGCCTGAATACCCGTCCATGAAGGACATGCGTTCAAAGCCACATGTGTTGTCGATCATTACATCGGTGATTGGGAGCAGGAATTCATCCTTCGGGCAAGCAGAGTTGAGATCCCTGAAGTCGATACAGACTCGTATCTTCCCGTTCTTCTTGGTGACAGGGACGACGTTGGCTACCCAGTCCGGGTGTTGTTCCTCACGGATGAAGCCACTGGTCAAGAGCTTGTCCACCTCCTGATCGATAGCATTCATGATGTCCGGGCGGAAGCGTCGCTGTTGTTGTTTGATAGGTTTGGCATCTGGTAAGATGTTCAACCTATGCATCGCGATCTGTGGATCGAGACCCGGCATGTCTTCGTAGCTCCAGGCGAAGATGTCAATATACTCTTTAGCCAGTTGGACTAAAGATTCTCGGTCTTCTCCTTCCAAGCTTTTGCTGATAAAGATGGGTTTAGAAGAAGACCCATCCCCGAGGTCGATCTGCTCGACTTCGTCTTCGGTGAGAGGTTCTCGTAACTCAAAACGAGACTCCCATTGTTCTCCTAGGCGTTGAGCCCAGGGTTCCTCTTCGAAGGGTTCTGGCGGTTGGTCTTCGCCTTCATCTTTCTGAGGTTGCGCCGATGTTATGTTAGCTGACATCACTTTCCTAAAGACTGATCCGATACTGGTATCGGAATCCCACGTCGATGCTTCAGACGAGTGGGAATGTTCTATGTCTTCTGCGTCTGAACTCTCTGGAGTTGATGGCGGCGTGACATAGCCTAACCCCCGTCGAGTCCGATTATAGTAATCCTGTGGCTTTCTATTGGGCATCGAAAGCCGGACAGGGAGATGCCGACCCTTGCCGTAGTTTAGGCCTTTATTGCTTTTCAGGTCGTAGCCCATCTTTTGGATGATGCGCTTTGCCGTATCCGTGTACCGATAGACTTGTACTCTGCCGGTATCAGGTTCGGGCTCGATTGATGGGAGGTCCTGATGACGCTCGACTTTGCCCGAGATGATGGTGCCTTCGTCTCGGCTTCGTGGGGGGATTATGAAGACTCCTTGAGACGGGGCCACTCGATTATGGTGGACGGTCGTTATTTGTGTTTGCAACGACCGTAGAGCGTTGTCTAATGTATACATGGCATTCCAGTGTGGAAGACAAGAATAATTGAAAGATACTCTATTATTGATAAAGTGCGAGATTTTATCCCTTGGGATTACATTGTCTAAGGAGGGTGCATCTACATCAGCAGAGATATATTCGCCAAGCTCCTCATCTGTAAGCACTGGGGCCGGATCAGGAGAGTCCTCCACTGCTCTGACTTTGGGGTCTGAGAGGGTTATGTGAGCCCTCTCCGGCATTTTGGATGACTGCGGCGGCTTGCCTTTAAGACGCACCTTGAGAGGTGCCTCGGTTGCGCCTCTGATGAGTGGCGCCTTCCCTTGTAATTTTACCACCAGGGGAGCCGCTGTTTGAGGTGGCTTTCCCTTGAGGCGTATCTTCAGGGAAGCTTCGTGAGTCGGTGCTTTCCCTGATAGCTTGATGCTCATTGGAGGCAACTTCTGGGGAGGCTTGCCCTTCAATCGGATTTTCAAGGGGGTGTCGGGAGTCATTTCGGGCTCCAAGTCTGGCTCTGTTGCCGTCTCTGCTTCATCATCGGCGTCGTTGGCTTCCTCCTCGTCAAGTGGCTTGTACAAGTCGGAATCGGTGAAGTAGGCCTCAATCCCTTTGAAGGGATCGATATCTGCAAACTCCGTCCGGATGACGTCGTTGGTGGATACATATTTCATGCATTGGTGGAGCGTGGAGGGCACCACCATGTACTCATGTAACCATGGTCGTCCGAGTAAGATGTTATAGTTGACCTCGGCATCCACCACATAACAAGTCACCTCAGTTTTGAGGCTGCCGATGTGACACTTCAGCCGGATCTTGCCCAGTGGCTCGCTCTTGCTAGCGTTGAAGCCACTGATGGTCGTATTGGAGGGTGCCAGCCGGTACATTGGTATCCCCAGCTTTGATAGCAGCGCCTTTGGAATGATGCTTAGGGAAGACCCCGGATCGATCTGAATCCTGCTCACCTTTACCGAACCGATGTACCCTGTGTAATACAACGGTCGGTTATGTCGGTGATGCTTGAGCAGCATGTCTTATTGGGTGAAAGTTATGTTTGGGATAACTTCATCCGCACAATGACAGTGTGCACAAGTAGTTGGGAGGTCTTCAGGCTGCTTGATTTGACTGAGAAAGGATTCGGCATCCTTCAGAGCTTCGCAGAGAGCTTCTCGGGAGTCCTTGGAGAGACGCAGGAGCTCGAACAAAGACAAGCGTGCAGGAGTACTGGCCAGTTGTGCCAGAATATCAAAATTGTGGGGCTTGGCTAGCCCCGAAGCATTTTCTTTCCGCAGAGGTCTGTCGAAACGGGCCTCCACTTGCTTTTGTTTATTGGCTGCTGAGGGTTTGGATGGACCCTCCTCAGGAATGGTGCCAGGAGGCACCACTTCGGCGGCAGCTTCACCGGGCTGGGAGTTCTGTTGTGCACGCGTCTGCACAGGAAGCGCCTCTTCCGTTGAAGAAGAGACCGTACGGTAAGACTTGATCTTCCTGCCTTTTGCTTTGGAGGTAGGGCATACCTCCGGTTGAGTTACCTCGGAGACGAGGTCGGGGTGAACCCAGAGGACCTCTCCTCGAGATGTGGTGAGTGGGACAAGTCCACTCATATTGTCACGGGTGGGTGGCAAGTTCACCACCTCCATTGTCGCCTTAGGGATGGGGACGACGCCATCTTGTGTGGTAGTCGGCGGCAAGGTGCCGAACTGAAGTGACACCACATTAGCTGACACCGTCTTCTCTTCGTAGTCGACGGAGATTACATCCGCATTGATCATGCGCTGGATGTAATTTTTGAGGACGTAGCAGTCCTTGGTCGGGTGTCCGACAAACCGATGGTAGTGACAGTACCTCGGGTTGTCCACTTTCCCGACTTCATCGGGCCGCTTCGGGTCCGGAAGCTTGATCTTGTCACCCTGCTTTAGTATCTCAAAGAGTTGCAGGGTGTCGTCATCATTGAATGAATAAACCTCCTTGGGTCTCGGTGCCAGTGGAGGCTTTTGAGTAGGCACAGATGCGCCCTTCGAGGCATTAACAGTCAATGCCTGTTTCCCCTTTGTTTCTCGTCCGGAGTTGTTGATTGCGGACTTTTTCCCCTTATCATCAAAGGCGGAGAAGCTAACACCCAGAAGACGTGCATTGGCCGCCTTCTTCTCTGCAGCTTCAGCTTCGATGATTAGGGAGCTCCAGTCGGGAGGGGGAGTAGAGTTAAGCCAGAGCTTTACTGCAGGCAGCATGTTCATACTGCAAGCGGAGAGAAGCGCATGCTCTGGCATGCCTGGAGGTAGCCTGAAGCAGGCCTGATGGAAGCGTTCGATGAATGCCCGAACCATTTCCTTGTCCTTCTGGCGTATCTCAATGAGAGACGCCATCGTCATGTCCTTCCTATCGTCGTAGAAGCGGTCGAGGAAGAGGCGTGTCAGGTCGTCGAAGGACGATATGGAATTATCGGGGAGGCTGCAGTACCAGTCATACGCCACCCCTTTTAGGGCCCCAACAAAGATGCTGGTGAGGAGCGCGTCCTCCTTCGGAAGATGCCCTGTCTGCGACTGGAAGTACGTCAGGTACCGTCGTGGAGAGTCCTTCCCGTCATACGGCGTAAGTGTTTGTGGTTTATACTTTGGGGGATAAACCACCTTGTTCCACTCAAGGGGATAAGGCTGGGGAATGCCCATCTTCTGGCGCTCCTCCTGCCTGTTCTTGGTCTCGAAGCGCTCCCGCAGATCTTTGATCATTTCGACCACGTCCTCCGTGGAGCTAGGAGTCGGGGAAGGAGGTACCACCTGGAGTAGAGAGTTTGAGGGCTCCGACGTCTGGGGTGCTTCTGTGTCTGAGGGTGTCCGTTGGAGGGGCACACTCGACTCTCCATTGGCTCCTGGGTCGGGACCATTTGAAGGTGTCCTGATCAAGGCCGACCGTATCTCAAACACTGCTTGAGTCAGTGCTTGCATTGAGGCAGAGAGGGTTTTGAGTCCTCCCTCTAGCGAGTCTATGCGCTGGAGAATGTCCTGTGGCGGCACATCAGTCTCAAGATCACCCCCGGTCATGTATACTGTCATGACACGGCCGAAAGTGGATGGATTAGTTGAGGCTTCGCTCTCAGCCTCGCTCTCATGTGGGGGAGTCACTTCTCCTGGTGTTTGGCCACCCCCAGCCACATTCTGGAGTTCGTCTTCGACAGGCGCATCTGCAAGGGCCTGACTGCCCTCAGCTCTGTCTTGAAGGGCCTCTTCGTTTCCAGCACTACCCCCGGCGGTGTCCTGGAGGACATCGTCATTTTGAGGGGCTTCAGGGAGGCCATCTTCGCCTTGATAAAGATCCGCCGCAGCTGTGCTTTGGACATCTTTGTCTTCGGAAGGAGGCTCGACAAGGGTCTGGCTACCCCCAGCTTCCTCCAAGAACTTCTTCCTCGACCGAGTGCCTTCGAACACTCCAGAGGTCGAGACAGCTGCCTTAGTTTTCCTCGGCTGGCTTTTGGATGAAGACGAGGAATTGGCAGTCGTCTTCCGGACAGATGAGGAGTTGGAGATCAAGTTGCATGAAGCAACCTTTAGCTCCTCTTCTGCTGACACCTTCGTCCCAAGGCGATGTCGGAGGGGTGTCGATGACTGTAGCCATTGGAAGACCGACTGCTTTGGCGGTACTGCCGTCTTGCAACAGCAGTTGATGGTGACCACTGCACAAGTGTGCCCCGTGAGAGGCGCATCGTGCTTGTTGGTCAACTCTCCTGACCGGCGCTTGTGAGTGATCATGTTGCGCAGGTCGTTGGAGGAGAGTGCTACCCTCACACCCCTCTCAGGCGCATGGCAGGGCCAAGCGCCGGGGTGGTCGGGTGAGTGCTGCGCCCCCTGATCTAATACCAAGCAGGCATCACGATCAGTAGTGGGGGAACCACAGCATTTGAAGTGACTTGAACGGACCTCAAATGCACAACCAGAGGAGGCGCGGGAGTTCAAGACCACTGAGTTTGCCTCTCTCGGCTTGGTTGTGCACGCAGTAAATGCGCCCAAGCGAGATGAGGGCTTTGAAGGTCGACTCGTTGTTGGTGCAGAAGCACTTGAGTCAACCTTGTACAGCTTGCCATCGGCAGCGCGCGTGATTGTAAGCGCGTGCCTCTGGCCGGCTGCTGGCATAGCACGTTTGTGGCGCATGGCCCGTGCCGCCTTGGATTTCTTCGTACCAGCCCGCTGGGGTGCATAGTACTCAGCATCCAAATTCTCCTCGCCATTACAGCGAGTGAGTCTGTCAAAGACAGAGGCTCTTTGTGGCGCATCAGAAGTGATGCGCGGGGCATTGACTGCGCCCCTGCTCCGTCGACGTATCTTTCTCGCCTGAGAGGAAGATGGCTGGGGAACGTGGTCAGCCGCACGCTTCCCCGAGAGATACGCTGCATCAGCGGGCGCACCTTGACTGCTGAGGACGTCAGCAGGAAGGGAAGGCTGGACGGGCGCATCCCCTTCAACGGTGGTGCCCGAGGCGTCGACTTTTCGTACCCAGACTGCGCGGGTCTTCTTCGGCTTCGACAGCCGCTTCGAAGGACTCGCACTTCCTTCAGAAATGAACTCCTCGTACGCCTGTTGATTGAGGCGCACTACCAGCATCTTGTGGAAGGAGCCCACCTTCACGTCGTCGGCCTGTGACACAACCTTCTCGGTAGAGGAGAAAGAAGTCCCCAGCGGAGTCGCCAGCTTATTTGCCATTAAAATTGTTTGATTGAAAACTTTAATACAAATAGAACAGTGTTATAATATAGGACTTAGATGTAGTCCTAGGAGTACACTTTTGTTTAAGCTGGATCCTTAGTGCCAATGGAGCGAGTGGTAATGCGTTGACTCTGTTGACCGGCTGACGACGGTTATCAGTTCTCTGAAGGTGTTGATTGCTCTGGGTGCTGGAGCTTGCTGAGAGGAGGAAGACGTTGAGTGTCTAGAACTGCCTCTTCGGTGATTCTCTGTTGTGGATTCTCTCTGTGTTGTGAGTCTCCTCTGTGTGTGTGAAGGAGATGATCCTTCTATTTATAGTTTTGCAGGCTGGCTGCTCATGCGCGCATGCAGGATGCGCCGGTGTGGGGACGCCACGTGGAGGTTGCTGATGGAGGTGCATGGATGCTGCACCCTGATCGAGGGGGAGAACTCTTCATACTGCTGTTGTGAGCCGGCACGTAGCAGAGAGAAGATCTTTCCGTTGCTGAAATCTTGGATGAGTTGAGTCAAAGGACACGTGTCGTCGACTCGTGGTTCGAAGATCTCAGATTTGGTGGAGAGGAGTGATCTGGTGGGCTGCGCCTTGGATTGGGCGCAGGAGGAGGCTGCGGCTCATAACCTTTAGGAGTTACAAACCATTTGGGGCGCATGGCTTTTGAGGCGCATGCAGGCGACTTTCCTTCTGTCTTTCGGGATCAGAGAGCAGTCTGAGGCGCATGCTGATTTGGACGCATGGCCGTAGAGGCGCATGCGGTTGGTTGAGTGGCCACGTGGCAGTAGCCGTCAAAATAAAGTCATGATGATGCTGACGTTGTCGACGCTTCGTTTTCTGAAAAAGCTGTCAACTGTTCAGACTTTGGGAGGTGTGCTGCCAACTCTGTCAGTTCAGCATTTAATGTTGGTGACGTTCGATGGACAGCTGAGTGGGCGCGTCGGTTGGCGTTCCACTCGGTATGGAGATGTGTGGGGGCGCACCTTCTATAATGCGCCGAGTACTGTAGGGCGCGTCTGTGTGATGCGCCTGATGTCGAAGGGCGCGTCCGTGTAATGCGCTGTCTGGCTGGCGCATCGGATATGTCTTTTAATGATGCGGCTGTCTCGCTCTTCGAGTGCTATAAATAGCCGTTTGGCTGAATTCGAGGCGTCCGGTTCATCCATTTAATGTAAATTTATTGCACGAAATTCGAAGGGCCATCCACTTGGCGCGTGGGTTTGATCTGCCCGGCCTATAAATAGTGGCATGGAGAGAAGATTTTCTTCTCATTCCCTTACGTACTTCTAATATGAACTTGAACATGCGGGTGCATTCTGTTGACGAAGTGCTTCCGAGGGTGAAGATGAGACGCTGTGTTGTCTTCGATGCACTTGAAGGTGACTGTTACATCCAAAAGACGAAGTCGAGGGCTTCCGAGGCAGGCGGAAGGTGCCTGTTGCATCCAAAGATAGGGATGCTCGGGCCTCGTCTCCGTTGTTCGGGAAGAGCCGTAGATCGGAATGGCGGTGCTAGGCTTTCTCTTCCTTCAAAGTGGGTGTGGCCCACTCTGGTTGTGTTGAGAGCTTCCTTGTGCCATAATTTCGATCACGGTCTTCCTTGGGCTTTGGAGGCTCTTTTGAAGCCTCCCCTGGCTACAGCTTTGCCGTGCTCCTCTCTTCCTTGGTTCCAGCCAGAGGGTTAAATGCTTTGTGGAAGCACTTATCCGGTGATCCTGGCTGGAAGAGCGGCGCATAACTGGGCTCTGCTCGGCCAGGTGAGCCTGGCTGGAAGAATTTGGCTGAAGGGATGCACATAGCTGGGCTGGATGCACATAACTGAGCTGCTGAAGTGATGGCGGGATGCGCCTGGATGGAGGCGTATAGTATCTGCTGCGCCTTACTGGTGGCGCATGGTGATGCTGCGCCTATCTGGAGACGCATGGTGGCCGCTGCGCTTATCTGAAGGCGCATGGTGGCCGCTGGCTGTAGACTTAGGATCTTTCCTTTGTAGAAATTCTCCTTTGTACAACCTTTTCTAGACATGTAATAGACTTTTATATATAAAATGAAAAGTCCTTCTTCAAATGTCTATACTTATTGACTTTGCGGTGAAGTTCTTCGTCTGAGTTCTGGCGCATGTAGTGTCTGACGCATGGGCTTTCTGGTTGTGAAATTCCATGCTTCTACAGCAGGGACGAAGGGGAGTAGGTGAATGGGCAGATTATTAGGGTTAACGGAGGTTATGTGTAAGATTAAGTGTGCGCATAAATTTTATTAATTCTGAGTAATATGGAATTAAATGTTCGCCTTCTTTCGCCCTCCCTTCGGTCGGCTTTGGGCCAGAGTCATGAGATCATCATGTTCAACCTTTTAAGCAATTAGTTATCATAATTGCAATGTAGTGTCTCCTTAAAACCACATGCTAGTCAATAGGGGTGTGCATCTGTCACGCCCCCAGTACCGAAATACGGAGACGGACTAGGCTAGCTACTCCATATGAGGTATGTAACGTCATACGGTGATCGTGGCTGTCGAGAGACTAGGGGGTACATGCTACAATCAAGTCTCCTATGGTCCCACAGAGTTCTATGTCTCAATCAATCAAATCACATCAGCAATTAAATGAACATTAAAGATAAAGCATTAAGGCGTCCCCGACGCTTCACCAAAATGATCATGAGAGACTAGCTTTATAATTTAGCTATCTCAGAGAGTCAGGAGTACAAAATTATACACAGCTACAGTCTGTTTATTTACAATTCTGTACTGACACAAAATATCAAGTAATCCGGCAAACAGGTGCCGGTGGCTAAACGCCGCACAAAGTAAAGGTAGGAGTGGTGGAGAAGAAACCCACTCGATTCTCCGAATCGCCATGCTCCTAGTATGCACCATGGATGTCAGAAAGGAAGATCATGTCCTCCGGCGCTGCTACGAGATCTGGCCAAACAAAACCAATGGGGTCAGCCCCGAATAGCAAGTACCGCCAAAGGGGCACAAGAGTTAAGATTAAAAACCCAGTTAATAGAATGATTGATAATAGTAATACTTATGCTATTATTATAGGGTAGCACAACATCCTCGAACCCATATGGCACCCTTACAACCAAACAAGGACAAAAGGTGCCGCATGGAGTCGGGACGTGTCGTACTCTATAACTTTCACATAAGTTAAAAGGTATAAACAATAAAATCTCCTGATCGTGACTTCGATCGATAGCCTATCGTAGCACAATCACCACCCCAACAATCAAACAAGAACATGGGTTGGATCATGTACCATGATAGACTATGTTCCTCAGTCATTCACAGAAGTAACACTTCACAACCAGAGTAAGTCTTCGTTCATAACTTTGGTCCACAGCCTGTCATAGAACGATAACCAACCCAACAATCAAACAAGAACATGGGTTGGATCACGTACCATGACAGTTCGCTTCCCTCAGTTATTCGCGGAAGGTAATAGGATACAAGCAAGTCGTTTTCACGGCCAATCAAGTCTACGAGTTTCTAGTGGGACGAGGTTATCCTCGCATCATGTTATTTAGAATTCCTCAGATCGTATCTTTCCAGCAAGGCTAGCCAACCCAGGGGTTCGCGTAGACAGGTATCGTTGAGCACAGGTCCCTCGTAAGGCCACCTTGCCAAGACATATAATATATATCATGAATTAATCGGATACAGTCAACCACTCGTTGTAGATGACACAGTATTCGTGGAGACCAGCCGGCGCGTCAAGACAATATCTCAAGGCGGCTGGTGTAACACGATCTCGGGATTCTGCCCTCCCCATGCATCTAGTATATTTAGTTGCCTAGTTTAACCCTAGGTGAAATCTTGGACTCACATGCTGTGGCCTGCATGATTATCCTCCTAAAAGGTCATACTTTAGTACGAGTACCCTAAATGAGGATCCATGTTAATCGGTATGTCAACATGCTCTACCCTTCTTAGTGTAATGCATCATTGCAAATACGCCACGTGGAGTTACGAGTCATTTGTCGAGCATGAACAAGAACTGGAACATTTAGTTACATGTATCAGGTGGGAACACTTGTTCACCGAGATCACATTAGTGCTCATATCATGCTCAGGACAAAAGGCGTAAGGATATATAGCATACACAAACATTCACCTATATATATATAAGCAATATAATATAAGAAAAAAATAAAATATAAAGGAGCCCAGGTCAGACTGCGCAGGGTCAGACTGCGCAGGATCAGATCGCGCAGGATTAGGTTGCGCAGGATTAGACTGCGCAGGGTTCGACTGCGCAGGATCAGGCTGCGCAGGGTCAGGTTGCGCAGGATCAGACTGCGTAGGGTTCGACTGCGCAGGGTCAGGCTGCGCAGGGTTAGGTTGCACAGGATCAGACTGCGCAGGGTCAGGCTGCGCAGGGTTCGACTGCGTAGGGCCAGGCTGCGCAGGGTCAGACTGCGCAGGGTCAGACTGCGTAGGGCCAGGCTGCGCAGGGCCACGAGAGAGCTGCGCCCTTCGCTAAAAAGCGCTGGGGTCACGAGAGAGCTGCGCGCGCCAACTGCTACAGGGTCATCTTCTTCCTCTTGGCTGAGAGCAAGAACACCATGAGCCCTAGAACTTCTAAGGACCATAAAATCCTCATCCTAAGCCCAAATTGGGACTTCTATAGGTCAAAATGGGGTAGAACAAAATTCTCTACAACAGGGAACACTCAAAACTTACAAATAATGAAGTTTTCTAGATCAAAACCAAGAAAATTCGAAAATGGTTAAAACTTAGATCTACAAAAATAAAAGCTTCAAAATAAAAAATTTCAAGTTCTAAACTAGTATAGAATGAGGAGAAGAACATTTTTGACAAATAATTTTGTAAGAAAACATTAACAAAAATTTATTGATCCATCTCTTGAGCAAGTTGCCACTTGCCTTGGTTGGTGGAGGAAAATAAATAAGAGAAAATAAATGAGAGGAGAGAGAATGAGATGAGTTATTATACAGAATCTTGAACCCATGGGTTCATGATGAACCAAAGGGTTCATGATGAACCATTGGTGAACCAAGAATAGGTTACGCAAATGAGCCAAAACTGTAGGCCCAAATGCAGAAAATAAATTACGAAATAATATTTTGTCGAATATTTTGGGAAATGCATGAAGAAATACAACATAATAAATATCGTATAAATACAAGGTAATTATAAATTATCAGTTTACATTTTAAAATACGTATTCCAGGATCGGGGAGTGACATCTCTACCCTTCTTAGAAAAATTCCGTCCTCGGAATTCCAGCCAAGACAGGATAGTGAAATCAGGGCAAGCAAGGCACAATTATATACAAGTTAACTATCATAGCAGTTGTTATCATACATCATAAAGTGCAAAACAAGTAGGTGTAGATAAGTATGGAATTGTGTCAATAAGGCGTAAAAATATACCTCATTAGTCAAACAAATACGGATACCGAGATCTGATCTCGTCCTCGCGCTCCCAAGTTGACTCTCCCGAAGAGTGATGGTTCCAAGAAACACGGACAAGGCTTATCGTCCGATTCTTGAGTACCTTCTCTCGCCGGTCCAAAATAGACACGGATTGTTCCTCGTAAGTTAGGTCGGTACCAACGACTAACTCAGAATGATCGAGGACATGACTCGGATCCGGGACATACCCAAGTAATTGGGACACATGAAACTCATCATGTATGCCAGTTAACGAAGGCGGAAGGGCAAGTCGATAAGCCACATCGCCTACCCGAGCGAGAATCTTAAAAGGACCAACGTATCTTGGACTAAGCTTTCCTCGGGTTCCAAATCTGATGATACCCCGAGTAGGCAAAATCCGCAGAAATACTTGGTCGCCAACTCTAAACTCTAGAGGCCTACGATGCTGATCTGCCCAATGATGATGTCGGTCCTGTGCAACTCGAAGGCGCTCTCTGACCAACTTAACTATCTCCACAGTCTGCGTGAACATCTCTGGCCCCAACAACTTTCGTTCTCCAACGTCGTCCCATGCCAAAGGGGACCTGCACTTCCTTCCGTACAATGCTTCGAACGGGGCCATCTGAATGCTAGCCTGATAGCTGTTGTTATAGAAAAACTCCACGAGATGAAGGTGATCCTCCCAAGATCCGCCAAAATCTAGGGTACACACCCGTAGCATATCTTCTAATGTCTGAATGGTTCTTTCTGATTGCCCGTCGGTCTGTGGATGATAAGCAGTACTGAATCTTAACTTGGTTCCTAAACTTTGGTGTAAGCTCCGCCAAAAATGAAAAGTAAACCGCGTATCCCGATCTGATACTATACTAACTAGAATACCGTACTGCCTTACTATCTGCTTCATGTACATTTCTGCTAACTGCTCAGTAGTCTGTCCAACTCGGAAGGGAAGAAAATGAGCGACCTTCGTGAGTCCATCTACTATTACCCAGACTGTATTCTTGCCAGCCGGGGATCTAGGTAAACCGGTCACAAAATCCATCGTAATGTGCTCCCATTTCCATTCTGGGATAGGAAGCGACTGTAGCAATCCTGCTGGTCTCTGCTGCTCGGCTTTCACCTGCTGACATACCAGACACTTGGATACAAATCTCGCTATCTCTCTTTTCATGCCATTCCACCAAAAGTACTGCGTGATATCTCGATACATCTTCGTTCCTCCTGGATGAATGGAGTAAATAGAACTATGAGCTTCGGACATAACTTCTTGCCGAAGGTCTCCACTCGGTACACAGAGTCTGTTTCCAAACCTGAGCGTACCATCTTCATGAATCACTAACTCCTTCCTACGGCCTGATTCACACTCCGATCGCAACTTCTGAATCTGTGGATCTCCTGCTTGTGCTGCCCTTATCCTCTCTGCTATGGTTGACTGAATCTGCATACTGGTCATTCTTCCTATATCCCTTGGCAAAACTACTTCGATTTCCATACTCTGAAGGTCTTCTAAAATATGCTTCTGCGAGGTCAAGATAAAGGCACTGTCTCTCCTACTCAGCGCATCTGCAACTATATTCGCCTTGCCTGGATGATACTGAAGATCTAAATCAAAATCCTTCAGCAGTTCTAACCATCTTCTTTGCCTCATGTTCAAATCTCGCTACGTGAACACGTATTTTAAACTCTTATGATCAGTATAGATCTCTACCCGATCCCCGTATAAATAATGCCTCCACAACTTGAGTGAAAACACCACAGCTGCTAACTCCAAATCGTGTGTCGGGTAATTCTTCTCATGGTCTCGAAGCTGCCGAGATGCATATGCTATCACCTTTCCGTGCTGCATCAATACACATCCAAGACCCTTCCTTGATGCGTCACAATATACTATAAAGCCTCCCGCTCCTACTGGAAGCGTCAAGATCGGGGCTGAGATCAATCTCTTCTTCAATTCTTCAAATGATGCCTGACAGCTAGCTGACCAAACAAACTCTACGTCCTTGTGCGTCAAACGCGTTAAGGGCGCAGAGATCCTGGCAAAGTCTGCCACGAACCTCCTGTAGTAACCAGCTAATCCTAAGAAACTTCGTACTTCTGCAACCGTTCTCGGGACCGGCCAATGCTCTACGGCCACAATCTTCTTCGGATCCACTGACACTCCTGCTCCAGAAATTACATGTCCCAGGAACGAAATGTGGTCTAACCAGAATTCACACTTGTCAAGCTTCACATAAAGTTGATGCTCCCTCAATGTCTGCAAGACAGTCCTAAGATGTTTCTCATGCTCCTCTTCACTGCTGGAATAGACAAGAATGTCATCTATGAACACCACCACAAATTTATCCAAATATGGCAGAAAGATGCGGTTCATTAAATCCATGAATACTGCGGGGGCATTGGTTAGTCCAAAGGGTATTACTAAAAACTCATAATGCCCATATCTAGATCTGAATGCTGTCTTCGGTATGTCTTGCTCCCGGACTCTTACCTGATAGTATCCCGACCGAAGATCGATCTTGGAAAAGATGCTGGCCTTGCTCAACTGGTCAAACAGGTCATCAATCCTTGGTAGTGGGTACTTATTCTTCACTGTTACTGCATTCAGCTTGCGGTAGTCGATGCACATCCTCGTCAACCCATCCTTCTTGGGAACTAGAATCGCTGGCGCAGCCCAGGGCAATTTACTGTCTCGGATGAATTCCTTAGACTTCAACTCTTCTTTATGCTGATACAACTTATCCTGTTCTGACGGCGACATTCTGTAAACTCTGTCTGCAATAGGCCTCGTTCCAGGGTTCAACTCAATGCTAAATTCTACCTCTCTGAATGGGGGTATCCCTGGGAGCTCATCAGGGAAGATGTCGAGAAAATCTTCGACCACTCTCGGAATCTGTCCTGGCTCTGACATTGCTGCTGAGATGACGCCTCTGGCCTGATTCTTCAAGGTTCGAATAAAGATGAACTGTTCTATCCCAGGAACACTGAATATGACCCTACCTCCTCTACAATCAATTGTCGCATGACTGTCTCTCAACCAGTCCATGCCAAGAACAACATCGAAATTCTTCATAGGGAATTCAATCAATGATGCGGGCAATAAATGCCCACACACCTCTACCGGACATGAAAGCGCACTCTGCTAACTTCTACGAGCCCATTGCCGGTGAGTATGTCCATCCTCTCCGGCAATGCCTCAAACTCTAATCCAATCCGTGTAGCATATTGTGTAGAAATGAATGAATGGGTAGCGCCTGAATCAAATAATGCTACAGCGGGAAATGAGGTGACGAGAATTTTACCTGCCACCACGTCACTAGACGCTAGAGCCTCTTCCAAGGATAATGTGAGAGCCTGGCCCTGGCCCCGCTGAGCTCCTTATTGCGGCCTTCCTCGACCATGCTGTTGCTGCCTCTGAGGGCCTTCGGCTTCCTGTGCCTGGCGGAACATCTGAGCCTGCGTTGGTAGACGCTGGGCTAGGGGCCTTACTGCTAATACTGGCCCTCCACTCGGGGTTGCCACCGGAGCTGGCAACGCTGGAAACTGCTGAGCTGGCCCTCCTGGCCTCTGCATCACAGGACAAGTGGAGATACGGTGGTCTGAACTACCACACCTCAAGCATAAGCCATTCGTTGACCGACACACCTCCCTCGTATGCCCTGCCTTTCCACAGAATGTACAGCCCTGGGGTGCTCCCTGACGCTGCTGTTGGTTCCTCGGCTGCTGATGTCGAACTGGTGCTGTATTAGTTGACACGGCCGTCCTCCGCGGCGCTCCTGCATCATGAATACATACACCTGGTGCTGGTGCCGATGTTCGCTGCATTGCTCCTCCTCCAACCTGGGAATAAGATCTCTTCTGACCTCCTGTCCTCGAGGCCAACCTCTGCTGGGTAAGCTCGTGTCTCCGAGCGGCCGTCAAAACAGCATCAAATGTCTGGTAGTCGTGTCCCTCCACAAGCTGCAGTAGTTCCAAGTGAAGTCCCTGCTGGAACCTCATAGCCTTCTCTGGCTCCGTTGCCACCATTGCTGGTGCAAAACGGCACAATCTGCAGAACTCTGCTGCATACCCATCTACGGTCTTGCCTGCTTGCTTGAGACTAATAAACTTCTGCTGGAGCTCATATCGAGCTACTACGCCAAAATACTTGGCCTTGAATCTTTCACTGAAGGTGGTCCAACGAACAGGGCGTCTTATACCAACTTCTTCTGATGCCCACCAGTCGCGGGCAAGATCCTGAAGTACTAATTTGACCTGATCAACCTTCTCATCATCTGGAACCTTGGCTGCCACAAGAATGGCTTCAATGTCTTGAATCCATGCATCCGCAGTGATGGCATCCTCCGTGCCGTCAAAATACCTCGGGTTCAAGCGACGGAACCTTCCTGATGCTCCCGAGTCAACCCCGGCACTCCTCTCAAAAGCTAACTGAATCTCTTGGTTCAGCAACACGTTCTGCTCCTGCTGCTGAGTCGGTTGCTGTTGGTGAGTGACAAGAATTCCCCGGATAATCTCCAGGAGTGCTACGACATCTGGCACTGCCGTCGCTGTTGGTGCTGCAGGAGTTTCAATAACCTGCGGCTGCACTGCCTCTGGTTCCATTTCTGCTCGTATCTGCCCTGGGGAAGGTTCTCTCCCCTGTTGGTGCCCAGTCGAGCCATGCTCTCGCTGCTCTTCCTCATGGGCCTCTTCCGCTACTGAGAATGAAGCACCCCTATAGAGAAAGATATAAGATTATCAAGTCCGAACGAGAAAGATTTCGAGGATGCAAGTCAGGTTAGAGATCAAGGCAAGGACAAAGAATTCGAAACATAATTTCAAGGGGAACAAGTTTTGATTGAGACTCCTAATAATTCGTAATACCCCACAAGTCTGAAAAACAGAGACCTGCATGGGCCACCACTAAAACCTTGTCACGCCCCCAGTACCGAAATATGGAGACGGACTAGGCCAGCTACTCCATATGAGGTACGTAACGTCAAACGGCGATCGTGGCTGTCGAGAGACTAGGGGGTACATGCTACAATCAAGTCTCCTATGGTCCCACAGAGTTCTATGTCTCAATCAATCAAATCACATCAGCAATTAAATGAACATTAAAGATAAAGCAGTAAGGCGTCCCCGACGCTTCATCAAAATGATCATGAGAGACTAGCTTTATAATTTAGCTATCTCAAAGAGTCAGGAGTACAAAATTATATACAGCTGCAGTCTGTTTATTTACAATTCTGTACTGACACAAAATATCAAGTAATCTGGCTAACAGGTGCCGGTGGCTAAACGCCGCACAAAGTAAAGGCAGGAGTGGTGGAGAAGAAACCCACTCGAGTCCCCGAACCGCCATGCTCCTAGTATGCACCATGGATGTCAGGAAGGAAGATCGTGTCCTCCGGCGCTGCTACGAGATCTGGCCAAACAAAACCAGCGGGGTCAGCCCTGAATAGCAAGTACCGCCAAAGGGGCACAAGAGTTAAGATTAAAAACCCAGTTAATAGAATGATTGATAATAGTAATACTTATGCTATTATTATAGGGTAGCACAACATCCTCGAACCCATATGGCACCCTTACAACCAAACAAGGACAAAAGGTGCCGCATGGAGTCGGGACGTGTCGTACTCTATAACTTTCACATAAGTTTAAAGGTATAAACAATAAAATCTCCTGATCGTGACTTCGGTCGATAGCCTATCGTAGCACAATCACCAACCCAACAATCAAATAAGAACATGGATTGGATCATGTACCATGATAGACCATGTTCCTCAGTCATTCACAGAAGTAACACTTCACAACCAGAGTAAGTCTCCGTTCATAACTTCGGTCCACAGCCTGTCATAGAACGATAACCAACCCAACAATCAAACAAGAACATGGGTTGGATCACGTACCATGACAGTCCGCTTCCCTCAGTTATTCGCGAAAGGTAATAGGATACAAGCAAGTCATTTTTACGGCGAATCAAGTCTAGGAGTTTCTAGTGGGACGAGGTTATCCTCGCATCATGTTATTTAGAATTCCTCAGATCGTATCTTTCCAGCAAGGCTAACCAACCCAGGGGTTCGCGTAGACAGGTATCGTTGAGCACAGGTCCCTCGTAAGGCTACCTTGCCAAGACATATAATATATATCATGAATTAATCGGATACAGTCATCCACTCGTTGCAGATGACACAGTATCCGTGGAGACCAGCCGGCGCGTCAAGACAATATCTTAAGGCGGCTGGTGTAACACGATCTCGGGATTCTGCCCTTTCCATGCATCTAGTATATTTAGTTGCCTAGTTTAACCCTAGGTGAAATCTTGGACTCACATGCTGTGGCCTGCATGATTATCCTCCTAAAAGGTCGTACTTTAGTACGAGTACCCTAAGTGAGGATCCATGTCAATCGGTATGTCAACATGTTCTACCCTCCTTAGTGTAATGCATCATTGCAAATACGCTACGTGAAGTTACGAGTCATTTGTCGAGCATGAACAAGAACTGGAACATTCAGTTACATGTATCAGGTGGGAACACTTGTTCACCGAGATCACATTAGTGCTCATATCATGCTCAGGACAAAAGGCATAAGGATATATAGCATACACAAACATTCACATATATATATATATAAGCAATATAATATAAGAAAAAAAATAAAATATAAAGGAGCCCAGGTCAGAATGCACAGGGTCAGACTGTGCAGGATCAGATCGCGCAGGGTCAGGTTGCGCAGGATCAGACTGCGCAGGGTTCGACTGCGCAGGGTCAGGTTGCGCAGGGTCAGGTTGCGCAGGATCAGACTGCGCAGGGTTCGACTGCACAGGGTCAGGCTGCACAGGGTCAGGTTGCGCAGGATCGGACTGCGCAGGGTCAGGCTGCGCAGGGTTCGACTGCGCAGGGCCAGGCTGCGCAGGGTCAGACTGCACAGGGCCAGGCTGTGCAGGGCCACGAGAGAGCTGCGCCCTTCGCTAAAAAGCGCTGGGGTCACGAGAAAGCTGCGCACGCCAACTGCTACAGGGTCATCTTCTTCTTCTTGGCTGAGAGCAAGAACACCATGAGCCCTAGAACTTCTAAGGACCATAAAATCCTCATCCTAAGCCCAAATTGGGACTTCTATAGGTCAAAATGGGGTAGAACAAAATTCTCTACAATATGGAACACTCAAAACTTGCAAATAATGAAGTTTGCTAGATCAAAACCAAGAAAATCCAAAAATGGTTAAAACTTAGATCTACAAAAATAAAAGCTTCAAAATGGAAAATTTCAAGTTCTAAACTAGTATAGAATAAGGAGAAGAACATTTTTGACAAATAATTTTGTAAGAAAAAATTAACAAAAATTTATTGATCCATCTCTTGAGCAAGTTGGCACTTGCCTTGGTTGGTAGAGGAAAATAAATGAGAGGAAATAAATAAGAGGAGAGAGAATGAGATGAGTTATTATATAGAATCTTGAACCCATGGGTTCATGATGAACCAAAGGGTTCATGATGAACCATTGGTGAACCAAGAATAGGTTACCCAAATGAGCTAAAACTGTAGGCCCAAATGCAGAAAATAAATTACGAAATAACATTTTGTCGAATATTTTGGGAAATGCATGAAGAAATACAACATAATAAATATCGTATAAATACAAGGTAATTACAAATTATCGGTTTACGTATTAAAATACGTATTCCAGGATCGAGGAGTGACAGCATCGTTCGGTGGTCGACCTATTAAGTCATAACCGCAGTCGAACCAAAATAAATCGATTTGAAACTAATCATAAGCTGAACCAAACAAAGCAACTGGTCGGTTAAACCGACCAATTTGATTCGGTTTGGCTTGGCTCGGCCGATCGATTTGGTTGGGGTCGTCAAGTCAGTTTAGCACATGGGCGACGATTGAGAACCCACAGTAGCTTGCTACTGCATATGGACCTTCCCCCTACAAAAATTAGTTTAAAATTATTGTGAGCACATAACCCATGTATCATATATTGATACTATACTTGATCTTCTTAGTCACAAGGCCAAAAAATATTCAGAGAGCAATGTACTTTGGAGAAATTGTTACAAGAAGAAAGAAGTTTGCAAATTTGTAAAGATAGCACTAAAACGTCCATAAAAAGAACGTTTCTTGACTGTACTCATAAGTCAGCCCCTTGACCGTATTACTGTTCCAATAACCTACCAATAAACTATCTAATATAATCTTTTAGCTAATAAACGCCCATAAAAGGGCATTTTCTGACTTGTTTAAATTTATTCCACTAACTGCCGTATAATCTATCTAATTTAATCTCATATCTATTCAATCTAATAGAACATGCTCACGTATGCCCATAAAAATGGCGTTTTTGGACCGCAACGGATATATTACCGATCATATTCTCCAACGGATATATATTCACTGCTAGCTCTCTTCCCATATTAAATATGTCACTTTCATTCACATTTATTAAGAACCTATCGGCCATATTTAAGAAATGCATAGAAACGCTCTTAAAAAGGACGTTTCTTAGACTTCATTTTTATTAGTCTCTAGACATGGCTAAGTATGTGTTAAGTGGGAGATACAGACATGTTAGTAAAGGAACGCCCTTTAAAAGGACGTTTCTTAGACAAACATCTTTTAAAAGGGCGTTTTGTTTCTTTCAGTGTAATTTTGTTATAATATATGCTCTACATAAAATTTCAAAGAATTTTATGGCTGTATATGCAATTTTATGAAAAATATCTGCTTGAAAATGTAGCATGTTGTCCCTTTTATAACTTTTTCAAGACTTGTTCTGTAGACGATGTGGGACTAAATGTCTTGCACCCTACTAAGAACACCCTATTAAGAATCTCAATCTATCACATTGGGGAAACCTTGCAGCAGCATTAGCTTATTTCCCATGTCATCATCGGCTACTTGTGAAGCGTCCTCAAAAGACAGAAGTGAAGCATTGGACGGTGTCGATACAATCCTGAAGCTTTAGACCACAAACACTAAAGTTGTATTTGATTCATTATAATGTAATTAATCGAAATTAAATTTCTAATGTAATTTAATTATAATTACATTGTTCCCGTTGCATATAATTGGACTGTCACGTCCCGCTTCCCAGATTTATAGCGAGCCGGGTACGTAACATCATCCCCAGGCTACGTGACATACGAATACGCCAGTACCCGTATTCGCGATTGTCGCCCGTAAGGTTCGTGCATAGGTAAAAACAGGTCATAACTTACATAAATTTAAGTCAGGAATTGTCTGAAACTAAGACATTCTAACTAATTGAACATGAGCATAACTATTTCTACCCAGTACAATTTTGAGCCCAACTATAAATAATACAATTATACCTTAAACAAGTAGATAAAAAGAATTCTTGAACGTCTTCAATGATATCAACACGTCCTTAATCTCCAGTTGTCCTTCAGTACCCGATAGCGGCTTCACTACAAAACCTAGTGAACAATACTAGGTCGTTTAGAAACGACAAGCAAGCCCTCGGCCAAAAATGCTTAAGGAAAAATATAATAAGGAATGAAACATAAAGAATTCCTAATAAGAAAATAGGAATATGCAATTTTACATTGTTATAGTTATTATTCATATAAGTAGTATAAACGTTCTTTTTGGCTTTATTTAATGGGTTAAATTTCTTCTAGAATGAGATGAAATTGAAGGACAAAAAAATTCATCTTCCCGATGTTACTTGCCAATGTAGATGTAAAAATTTCCGAGCTTCCCTTGAGCTTATCATAAATTTTGCCTCCCTTGGGCAAAATTGAGATTGCCTCCCTTGGGAAAAATTGAAATTGCCTCCCTTGGGCAAAAAAAAAAAAAAAAAAACTGCCTATCCTTTAATAGGGGCAATAGCTTTTACAGTGAGATACAAATTTAGTGAACAAAAATGCAATGCAATTTGGAGAACAATTCCTGAATATTCACTTAAACATTTCCCGTCAACAATCCCGTTAACCCGGGATCAGGCTGTGAATTCCGAGCCTCCCTTGGGCTTATCAATCATCTATTCGATGTTACTGTCGAAATAGACGTAATAAATTTTCGAGCCTCCCTTGGGCTTAGTTTGCCTCCCTTGAGCAAACAAAATAAGAGCCTCCCTTGGGCTTAGTTTGCCTCCCTTGAGCGAACAAAATACTGATCAACTTTTTGTTGTAATTATGTTACGGGACATTTAGGGACATTCAGTTTGTTCTTCCCCGTCCAATGCTTCCTAAATGACTTTAGATCTTAAGTGTTAATCCGATATTTTCTGAAAGTCATGAATTTAACTATCTCTTGAATTTTCTAAAGTTTTCGGCAGAGTCTCCTTTGTATAGGGTGACTCCAAAAATTCATAAGAGACAGATATATGATAAAATTAAAACCCGGGTTCGCCGACCCCTTCGGTGGAGCAACTCTCAACACCGGAACCACGCAAGTATATATCGGGTTCGCCGACCCCTTCAGTGGAGCAACCCTCAACACCGGAACACACGCAGTTCATATTCGGGTTCGCCGACCCCTTCGGTGGAGCAACTCTCAACACCGGATACTCACAAAATAAAATAAAAGTGCAGTTTGAAGTTTCTTACCTTGGCAAACAATTTAAGCAAATAATCAAGTTTCCTGGGTTATCGCAGCTTGCTAAAATATTGCATAAATTCAAAAATAGAATTATTAGTAGCACAAATGATACCAAAACTTGCTTCCAAGTGCCAAGATCTACAATTAAATTTTTTTATACTCTTTGTAACACTTGTTTGAGATATAAAAGAGTTTAAAGGAATTAGAATTTTGTTAGATGTAAGGTTACCTTGATATATGGGAACTTGTAAAACTTAGTTTATTTAATTAATCATGTCAATACATGTCATTTGGGTATATTTTATAAAGTGGACAGAATTGATATAATATCAATTTAAATCTAAATTTTCATCCCAACTTATACTTACTAGATATACTCGTATTTGAGCTTCTTGGGTATGCAAAGGAAGTTTAAAATTGAAAACCTCCAAGTGTATGGTCAACCTATCATATAAGGACTTAAAAAATAATCATTTTGACTATATAATGAAAACCAAATCTATTAAATATGGATATCTTTCACTGTGAACAAAATTAAATTATTGTGTCAAAATGACAGTGTCAACCTTACATGTTTGAGATTATCCCAAAATATAAGTGTCATACTAAGGAATGTAAATTCCAAGTATAGAATAAAGAAGAATTATATACGTGTAGTGAATTCAAGTGGTACTAAGAAATATTCTTACCCAAGGCTATTTTTTTTTACCTTAGCAAAGGTCTGCTAGCTATTTATGATTTGCTAATGACAAAATCAAAACATATTAATTAGCCGTTAGTGATACTCATCCACAAGAATGTTGTTGCCGTTCTAATTGTAAGTAACATAACCTAATATGTAGAGAGTCAAAATGCCCGACGGTCTTATACATAGGTCTATAGTTAAAATTAAACTATCTCGAGACTTAAAAGTTCTTACATAACATGTGCGTAAGTGTAAAGTTCACTTATGATGCTGATTTTTATAGAATATGCACCAAAACATCAAGTGAGGCTTTAAGGACCTCTACACATACTAGTTCGAACAAACAAAAAACAAAAAAATAAAAAAATGAAAATCCATGCGTATTTGGTCAATTTCTAAATAAACATGATGTGTGAATATGTATTCGACCTTAACAAAGTTACCCAAGAGATTTAAAGCCTATGGTAAACCTAAAACTTGATACTAATATCTATGTATGTCCGGTGTCCAAAATATACTAGTTTTGACTAGGTAGGGGTAAAATGTCTCAAATATTGATATAAAATAATTCTGGACAGAATTGTACGTATCAAGAAAGTACATATAAAATATCAATATCTAGATGACTTTGTTTAAACTAAACCAAGTTTTTCAAGTTCATGTATAGGTGATATCAACAACCTTAATTTACATAACGGATTAGGAATTTGATGTGCTAAAATATGTAGACATGCAATTTGATAGAAAGGTTAGTAACATATACAAAATTCAGAATATAAATTTATTAGAATTAGTGATGACAAATATATTTCTATATGAATCAACTACTAGATTCATACCCATATATTCTATGTTCCATGTCAATAACCCTTTTTTTTTCTTCCAAAAATTTGATAACCAAAATCGGAATATAAATCCCTAATGTCAACAAGAAATCATTGTTGAATCGAACCAAGTATTTGAGAAAGAACGAGGACTTGCCTTGGAAGAATGATAACCTAGATTTTGTCTTCCCAAATTCCTAGCATAAAATCCAAATCAAAATTTGTGTCAAATATATATGCATTCACAAATTTATATAAACCCAATTCCTTGACCTAATTTTCGAAATTGAAAGGAAAGGAAGAAAATAATGAAAATTACCTAGGGTTCTTGGGTTGTGGAAGAGGAGGAGAAGAAGGAACTACTGGAGATGGTGGTGGTGGCCGACGACGGTCGCACGGGTGGCCGACGGTGGCGGGCGGCGCCGGCGGTACGCCAGCGGCGGCACGGTGGCAGCACAGCAGCGGCAGCGCGCAGCAGCAGCAGTAGCAGCAGTAGCGGGAGTAAGAGGGAGGAGAGAAGAGAAGGGAGGAGTGAATGAGAGAGAGAGAGAGAGAGAGAGAGATGAGAGAGAGAGGAAGATATATATAGAGAGGGAGAAAGTTCGAGAAAGAGAGAGAGATGACCGAGAGAGTGAGAGAGGATTCGAGAGAGGGAGAGAGAGATAGGTTTCGAGAGAGGGAGAGAGGGTGCGGGTGAGGGCTGCCCCTCTCGCTTTCTCTATTATATATATATATATATATATATATATATATATATATATATATATATATATATATATATATATATATATATATATATATATATATTGGGTTTCAAAATGAAAATCTCTAAAAATAAGAATGAAAATGTTATTATTATTATTACATCAATTATTGTTTACATCATAAAAAAAAATTTAGAGCAAAACATCTAATTAGATGGAAATATAATAAAATATTAATACATTAATTATTGAAAAGCAGCTATGACACTCTACCCACCTTACAAAAATTTCGTCCTCGAAATTTAAATTTAGAGATAAGCTTTTCAAAAATGATCACAGAGAAAACAAATATTCTACCCACCTTACAGAGGTGAAGTAGTAATTTATTAAATTATTAAAAAAATATCTTGAAATATACTTATCAAAAGCTTCACGAAGATAAGAACAATCTGAAAATAATAGAAATCATCAAGATTCTTGAAATTCCATAAAACCAAATAGAATTGGTCAGATACCATGTTGTTTCAAATCATAACCATGTATGATCCTTGAATTTAAAATCATACTCCTTATTCTCATTTTCTGACGTGATATAGTAATCTTGTGCCTCGCAATTGCGTATATGGCTGCAATCAAGATACCGTTTCACTATCAAGGTTTGCTACCTCTTCCTTGAAATCCATAAAATGAGTAGGAATTATGATTGTGAAGTAGCTTTACAAATCATGATATTCTTAGAAATCCAAAATATTCAAAAAGCAATACTTAATTTCAAGTTCTCCAAATATCATCAACGTTATTTTATCTTGGTATCAAACTAATAGATAATATTATAACATAAGATAAACTAATAAATCTATATTATCAAAAGCACTATATGCCATTTTAAATAACGTTTTTTTTTTAAAATTCCAAATCAAGGTAAAGTGAAATAAAATTTCGAATATCAAGTTCAAAAATTTATTATGAAAAATTATGTCTTGATTCCCGAAAATTTATTACATTCCTGAATCATGTTTCGAGAATATGTTCCTCGCCAATTTGGATGGCCAGTCCGAATGGCTGCAACAACTTCTCATTTTACGATTCATTAGAGAATTTTAGGTCTCAAGACACAACAAGTATTCATTCACATGATCATCATTTACACAAAATACGATCAAAGCATTCACTTCACAAAAAAAAAATATCAAAAGAGTAAATTGCAATGGATATTAGATAGAGGGCAATTCCTGAAATAGGGATGCCAAGAAAAGATGTAAATGGAAGAAAAGATTGAGGATACAATTCTAGACTTCCATGTGAAGCAACAAAATTGAAAATTTTGAATTAGATTGGGTTTGCGAAATAACCAGACCGCAGAAAATTCAACAGATAAAAGAGAACGAGTCGGGGCTTAGGCATCGATAGAAGTCTAGAGGGAGTAAGGAATAAAGAATTAGCTTCTTAATATAATATGTATATAATACTCTATACAATAACTATTATGCAAAACCCTAGACAAGTTATTGCTAGTACTTTCCTACCCAGTAATCATTCAAAATATATTTATATCTACACTTACCCCTTCACTATTTCTAACTATGTAATGGTTCAAAAATATATTTGAACTCCGGGTTTACTAGAGATACCAAGTCCAAGATCCTTAAGGAGTCTTCTAGATTCTTTTACCAGTTCAGACGAGAATACTTGTTATATTCTCTCTGACTTAATAGGCCTATAATGATTATGTCTATCCTTATACTACCCATGACCTAGGTAAGGACACCTGATCATAGATACTCACTATAGCAATTTATTTAGGTAAAGACACTACGAAATACAGTCTAACATAGACAATTCTATTTGGTATCTCTTGGATATTTACTAAAACATATCTTAAAGTTTATACCTTAGCCTATAGGGTCTCCCCAAAATCTTGACCAACATCTTATCTCAGCTTGCATAGGTTTCCCTAGAACTTGGCCTATATCCTATCCTTGGGTTGTCAAACCTGCACTCTATCCTATTTCCTCTATGCAATGTCTGACCTGTATCTTATCCTAGATTTTCCATTCTTTGCTGACCTGCATGGGCTACCACTAAAAGACGTGTCACGTCCCGCTTCCCAGATTTATAGCGAGCCGGGTACGTAACATCATCCCCAGGCTACACGACATACGAATACGCTAGTACCCGTATTCGCGATTGTCGCCCGTAAGGTTCGTGCATAGGTAAAAATAGGTCATAACTTACATAAATTTAAGTCAGGAATTGTCTGAAACTAAGACATTCTAACTAATTGAACATGAGCATAACTATTTCTACCCAGTACAATTTTGAGCCCAACTATAAATAATACAATTATACCTTAAATAAGTAGATAAAAAGAATTCTTGAACGTCTTCAATGATATCAACACGTCCTTGATCTCCAGTTGTCCTTCAGTACCCGATAGCGGCTTCACTTGGTACACTGCTACAAAACCTAGTGAACAATACTAGGTCGTTTAGAAACGACAAGCAAACCCTCGGCCAAAAACGCTTAAGGAAAAATATAATAAGGAATGAAACATAAAGAATTCCTAATAAGGAAATAGGAATATGCAATTTTACATTGTTATAGTTATTATTCATATAAGGAGTATAAACGTTCTTTTTGGCTTTATTTAAAATGGGGTAAATTTCTTCTAGAATGAGATGAAATTGAAGGACAAAAAAATTCATCTTTTCGATGTTACTTGCCAATGTAGATGTAAAAATTTTCGAGCTTCCCTTGAGCTTATCATAAATTTTGCCTCCCTTGGGCAAAATTGAGATTGCCTCCCTTGGGCAAAATTGAAATTGCCTCCCTTGGGCAAAAAAAAAAAATGCCTATCCTTTAATAGGGGCAATAGCTTTTACAGTGAGATACAAATTTAGTGAACAAAAATGCAATGCAATTTGGAGAACAATCCCTGAATATCCACCGAAACATTTCCCGTCAACAATCCCGTTAACCCGGGATCAGGCTGTGAATTCTGAGCCTCCCTTGGGCTTATCAATCATCTATTCGATGTTACTGTCGAAATAGACGTAATAAATTTCCGAGCCTCCCTTGGGCTTAGTTTGCCTCCCTTGAGCAAACAAAATAAGAGCCTCCTTTGGGCTTAGTTTGCCTCCCTTGAGTAAACAAAATACTGATCAGCTTTTTGTTGTAATTATGTTACGGAATATTTAAGGACATTCAGTTTGTTCTCCCCCGCCCAATGCTTCCTAAATGACTTTAGATCTTAAGTGTTAATCCGATATTTTCTGAAAGTCATGAATTTAACTATCTCTTGAATTTTCCAAAATTTTCGGCAGAGTCTTCATTGTATAGGGTGACTCCAAAAATTCACAAGAGACAGATATATGATAAAATGAAAACCCGGGTTCGCCGACCCCTTCGGTGGAGCAACTCTCAACACCGGAACCACGCAAGTATATATCGGGTTCGCCGACCCCTTCAGTGGAGCAACTCTCAACATCGGATACTCATAAAATAAAATAAAAGTGCAGTTTGAAGTTTCTTACCTTGGCAAACAATTTAAGCAAATAATCAAGTTTTCTGGGTTATCGCAGCTTGCTAAAATATTGCATAAATTCAAAAATAGAATTATTAGTAGCACAAATGATACCAAAACTTGCTTCCAAGTGCCAAGATCTACAATTAATTTTTTTTATACTCTTTGTAACACTGGTTTGAGATATAAAAGAGTTTAAAGGAATTAGAATTTTGTTAGATGTAAGGTTACCTTGGTATATGGGAACTTGTAAAACTAATTAGTTTATTTAATTAATCATGTCAATGTATGTCATTTGGGTATATTTTATAAAGTGGACCGAATTGATATAATATCAATTTAAATCTAAATTTTCATCCCAACTTATACTTACTAGATATACTCGTATTTGAGCTTCTTGGGTATGCGAAGGAAGTTTAAAATTGAAAACCTCCAAGTGTATGGTCAACCTATCATATAAGGACTTAAAAAAAATACTCATTTTGACTATATAATGAAAACCAAATTTATTAAATATGGATATCTTTCACTGTGAACAAAATTAAATTATTGTGTCAAAATGACAGTGTCAACCTTACATGTTTGAGATTATCCCAAATTATAATCGTCATACTAAGGAATGTAAATTCCAAGTATAGAATAAAGAAGAATTGTATACGTGTAGTGAATACAAGTGGTACTAAGAAATATTCTTACCCAAGGCTATTTATTTTTTTTACCTTAGCAAAGGTCTGCTAGCTATTTATGATTTGCTAATGACAAAATCAAAACATATTAATTAGCCGTTAGTGATACTCATCCACAAGAATGTTGTTGCCGTTCTAATTGTAAGTAACATAACCTAATATGTAGAGAGTCAAAATGCCCGACGGTCTTATACATAGGTCTATAGTTAAAATTAAACTATCTCGAGACTTAAAAGTTCTTACATAACATGTGCGTAAGTGTAAAGTTCACTTATGATGCTGATTTTTATAGAATGTGCACCAAAACATCAAGTGAGGCTTTAAGGACCTCTACACATACTAGTTCGAACAAACAAAAAACAAAAAAACAAAAAAATGAAAACCCATACGTATTTGGTCAATTTCTAAATAAACATGATATGTGAATATGTATTCGACCTTAACAAAGTTACCCAAGAGATTTAAAGCCTATGGTAAACCTAAAACTTGATACTAATATCTATGTATGTCCGGTGTCCAAAATATACTAGTTTTGACTAGGTAGGGGTAAAATGTCTCAAATATTGATATAAAATAATTCTGGACAGAATTGTACGTATCAAGAAAATACATATAAAATATCAATATCTAGATGACTTTGTTTAAACTAAACCAAGTTTTTCAAGTTCATGTATAGGTGATATCAACAACCTTAATTTACATAACGAATTAGGAATTTGATGTGCTAAAATATGTAGACATGCAATTTGATAGAAAGGTTAGTAACATATACAAAATTCAGAATATAAATTTATTAGAATTAGTGATGACAAATATATTTCTATATGAATCAACTACTAGATTCATACCCATATATTCTATGTTCCATGTCAATAACCCTTTTTTTTTCCAAAAATTTGATAACCAAAATTGGAATATAAATCCCTAATGTCAACAAGAAATCATTGTTGAATCGAACCAAGTATTTGAGAAAGAATGAGGACTTGCCTTGGAAGAATGATAACCTAGGTTTTGTCTTCCCAAATTCCTAGCATAAAACCCAAATCAAAATTTGTGTCAAATATATATGCATTCACATATTTATATAAACCCAATTCCTTGACCTAATTTTCGAAATTGAAAGGAAAGGAAGAAAATAATGAAAATTACCTAGGGTTCTTGGGTTGTGGAAGAGGAGGAGAAGAAGGAAGTACTAGAGATGGTGGTGGTGGCCGGCGACGGCCGCACGGGTGGCCGACGGTGGCGGAAGGCGCCGGCGGCGGCGCGGCGACAGCACAACAGCGACAGCGCACAGTAGCAGCAGTAGCAGCAGTAGCGGGAGTAAGTGGGAGGAGGGAAGAGAAGGGAAGAGTGAAGGGGGGAGAGAAAGAGAGAGAGAGAGAGAGAGAGAGAGAGAGAGAGAGAGAGAGATTGGGAGATGAGAGAGAGAGGAAGATATATATAGAGAGGGAGAGAGTTCGAGAAAGAGAGAGAGATGACCGAGAGAGTGAGAGAGGTTTCGAGAGAGGGAGAGAGGGTGCGGGTGAGGGCTGCCCCTCTCTCTTTCTCTATTATATATATATATATATATATATATATATATATATATATATATATATATATATATATATATATATATATTGGGTTTCAAAATAAAAATCTCTAAAAATAAGAATAAAAATATTATTATTATTATTATTATTACATCAATTATTGTTTATATCATAAAAAAAATTTTAGAGCAAAACATCTAATTAGATGGAAATATAATAAAATATTAATAAATTAATTAATAAAAAGCAGCTATGACATGGACCCTACTAATTTAAAGTTATATATAGACTTTGGTATAATTGGTTTGGTTTGGTTGGAATTTAATCGATTTTTTGATTGATCAAATCGAGACCGAACCAAACCAATCAGTTATTAGTAAAATTCAGTCGAACTAAACCGATCGGCCCATCAGTTCGATTAAAAATCGAGCGGTTCGATGGTTCGGATCGACTTGGTCGATTCGGTCCAAATGTGCACACCCCTACTAGCTAATGCAATATTTGCTAACATACTCTACTGACTTAGTGGATGAAAACATAAGGTATGGAATTGTCTTATGTTTCCAAAAGAGATGTCATAAAGTTATTTTTTAAATGTACGAATTCTGATTTTATATTGGTTTTTTCTAAGGGCACCACCCTTTTTGCTAGGGGCTAGCCCAAAATAGTTCAAAATTATTACAAGTTTGCCATCAAAAGTTTTTGCTAGGGCTAGCCCAAGCAAACCTATAAATACCAATTTTTCTTTTGATTTTCTCTCTCCTTCTTCTCTTTTCTTTTCTCCCTCAACACTTTTCTTCTCTCCTTCTCTTAGGTCAAAGAATTTAAATCCCAACTCTTTTCTTTTCTCCCTACATTTTTTCCAAATTGTTCTCTCCCTCAACTCTAGGTCATTGACTTCTCCAATTTATTAGTAAGTCATCGAACTAAAATATGTTTAATGTTTTAAACAAGAATTTCATATATAAAAGTTGAATTATGTGTTAAATGTAGAAAAATATTGAACATGGATCAACCAGGATCATCAAATGTTCCCGCCACGTTCGAAGAACACGTTCTCGCAACGTCTGAAGACAACTTTGATGCATCGGAAGCCCTCTTGGTAACTACATTTTAACTTGTCATCGGGTTAAAATTCGTGTTGTGACACAGAGGACTGCCAACATTCTGACAGTCTAGATCATAGACTAGGACTGCCAGAGTGGTGACAGTCCTTCACAAAAGAAGGACTGCCAGGACCCTGGCAGTCATACACATATGTAGGAATGTCAGGGTCCTGGCAGTCCTTCTTTTGTGAAGGACTGCCATCACTCTGGCAGTCCTAGTCTATGATACCTGAATGTAGAATTTTAGTCAGTAAAGGTGTTTGAAATTTATGAACACCAATTACTGTACAAAAGACGGTCTTGCTATTAACACAATTGCTATTTATGGACACCAATCTTATGCACGGTCCTAATCTATGAAACCTATTTGCTTTAGGATGTTGTCTAATTGTACTAACCTTTAAGTTTTATTGTAGGACTTGAGATCTTCCGATTTTGCGGTATCGGCTCCAATTGCAGTCAATGTAGCCGATTTATTCTGCACCGATCTATGTTTTGAATCAAGCGAGGGTGCGGTACATTGGTGTCGAGAAGTCGGACGGGAAGACAACATTGTTCTAGTGATATCCAGATCGGCCCGAAATCGACCGGGACGACAAACTGTGGTGGTTGGCTGTAAAAGAGGTGGTGTGTTCAGAACGCACAAGAAAAACACAGTTATCCAAAGTAAAGTTCCAAGAAGAAATGTTGGAACGAGGAAATGTGGTTGTCCATTCACGATACATATTAGAAACGAAGAAGAAGGGAAATGGACAGTAGAAGTGAAGAATGGAACCCACAACCATGAGACTGTCGAGACACTATTGGGTCATCCGTATGTCGGACGGTTGAACAATACGGAGAAGAAGATAGTCGAAGACTTGTCCACCTCCGGAGTTGCACTGAGACAAATATATTCCGTCATACGACATGAAGACGAGAAGAACAAGTCTACATTGAAGTCAATATACAATGCCCTATCTTCTTCAAACGATGTCCGGACGAAATCAAGAATGGCGATACAAGAAGTGCTCAAGTTGCTTGCCGATAATCATTATGTTGAGTTCCATAGAAGACATCCCCAGAGTAATGAAGTATTATCAATCTTTTGGGCTCATCCCGATTGCACAAATTTGGCCAGGTCTTTTGCCGACGTGTTAGTCCTTGATTGCACGTACAAGACAAATAAGTTCAAGATGCCTCCCTTTCATGTTGTCGAGTTCACCTCTACTTGGAAAACATTTCCAGTGGCATTCTGCTTCATGAAGAGTGAGAAACTTGAAGACTACACATGGGCGTTGGAGAAACTAAAAACACTTTACACTGGTCATACAGAGCCGTCAGTATTTGTTATCGACAGAGAGTATGCCCTAATTAATGCTATTCACATTATTTTTCCTCAAGCAGATACATTGCTATGCACTTGGCATGTCAATCGTAATATTCAAGCCCAATGTAAGTTGAAGTTTCGGAAGGAGGATGGTAAAATCGACATGCAGATTTTGACGAATACTACAATGATTGGAATTATATGTGGCAAGCATCTAAGATTGCCAGTTACGATGACACATGGTACTTGTTCAAGCAAAAGTGGGAGGCGAAGGAGCCGACATACATTTCTTACATCAAAGATACTTGGCTTGAACCGCATAAAGAACAATTCGTCTTAGGATGGTCGAATGTGGTGAAGCATTACGGTACGACAACTACCAACCGTGTCGAAGGAGCACACTCTTTATTGAAGAGGCACCTAAAATCATCTCTCGGCAACTTCGTCTCTGTTTGGCAAGCTATACATTTATCAGTAGACCAGATGATGAATGAAATTAAGGCATCATTTGAGATGAGTTTGAATATAGTCAAGCATGAACATAGAAATGAAGTACTCTTAGATGCTTTAATGCGCGTGGTATCTCACATGGCGTTGGCCTTAATAGCTGATGAGATTGAAAGGTCAAAGTTTGTCGGGCTTGATCCCGAGGTTTGCGGGTGTGTATATCGACATACACTGGGCCTCCCTTGTGCACATCAGATTAATGAATATCGCCATAAATCTATTCCTATTCCAGTAGACGCTGTCGATCAACGTTGGAGGCAGTTGTCTATGATGCCCCTGGTGAAGACGGACGATGATTTCTTCTCTTTGCCACAAGTGAAACTTCTCCACGCAAGGTGGTGTACCTCAGTAGAAGCGGAACGGATGTCCATCGAGCTTAAAATCCAAAAAATTGCATGTCCGGTGACTACTAGAATGCATCAGCCGTCCGTTGTTTCCAGTCCTAAAGGCAGGCCTCAAACAAGATTGACTAGTTCACAGAAGAGAAGGATGGAGTCGACTAAGAGAGATCTATCATCCTTTGAGCATGTTGAACGAAGCTTACAGCAACCTTCGCCTGCACGGAAGGGCAAGCTTGTCGTTCGCCAAAAAATGGAGAAAATGGACCTCCCAAGAAAAGATACCGTTGCAAGCCAAACAACGAGTTTGTATATTGACAAATTTCAACCTGCGCTTCGAAGTTACATTTGGTCTATTGTCGATATCCCTGGTGATGGCCATTGCAGATTTTATGCCCTTGCAAGGCATCTTGGTTATGATGACAAAGACGGATGGAGACGGATGAGGCAGGAGCTGTACGAGGAGTTAGAGACTCGTCTTTCATTCTACTCCCGCATCCTAAGTGAAAAAATGGTTGTAAGTTTGTTGTTAAGTATCCCTTGCACCGACAGTGTTACCGGGATAGACCATCCGGGATAGACCACTACATGTCAGTTCCGTCTACCGGCTATTTATTTGCTAATAGGTACATGATACCTGTTGTACTTATCTCGACGGATATTAACAATACATTCTTTCCGATGTGCGCTCCTCCGACGGACCACGGAGTGTCTAACCTATGTACTATAGGTCTGATCGGGGATTACTTCGTTATACTAAAGATGATCACTCATTCTCCGATTCCTCCACCTTCAACAGTTTGGTACAAAAGAGCACCGGTCGAAGCCGTCGCTTGGACCACACCTTTCATTGATCAGATCAACCATTGTAAGAAGTTGTTGAAGATTGAGGAGCCAAGAGACTTACCTGCTGACCACTACGACGTCAAAATCGACTAAGTATAGATATATTTACAGTTTGACATTTTGTATATGGAGGACCACTTTTGTATACAGTGAAATATGAAGTCCACTAATATATATGGAGTAAATTTTGAGTTATATGTGTGCTACCTTGCTTATATGTGTTTACCTGTGTTATATGTGCCTACCTGTGTGCTATCTGTGTCATATGTGGTTACCTGTGTGCTACATGTGTTATATGTGGCTACCTGTGTGTTATCTGTGTTGTATGAGTGTACCTGTGTTATATGTGGCTACCTGTGTGGCAGTCCTAACTCTAATACTCTATGATGATTTTTATGTGTGAATCAAAGTGTCACAGAGTTTGAGAGTTAAGACTGCCACACCCATGGCAGTCCTACACTGAAGTAGGACTGCCAGGGAGCTGGCAGTCCTAACTAGGACTTGCTGTTACAGCAAGTCCTAGTTAGGACTGCCAGCTTCCTGGTAGTCCTACTTCAGTGTAGGACTGCCATGGGTGTGGCAGTCCTAACTCTCAAACTCTGTAATGATTTTCATGTGTGAATCAAAGTATCACAGAGCTTGATAGTTAGGACTGCCACCCCATTGGCAGTCCTACACTGAAGTAGGACTGCCAAGGAGCTGGCAGTCCTAACTAGGACTTGTTGTTACAGCAAGTTTTAGTTAGGACTGCCAGCTCCCTGGCAGTCCTAATTCAGTGTAGGACTGCCATGGGTGTGGCAGTCCTAACTCTCATACTCTGTGTGGACTTTTCTGTGTGAATTAAATTGTCACAGAGCTTGATAGTTAGGACTGCCACCCCATTGGCAGTCCTACACTGAAGTAGGACTGCCAGGGAGCTGGCAGTCCTAACTAGGACTTGCTGTAACAACAAGTTTTAGTTAGGACTGCCATCTCCCTGGCAGTCCTACTTCAGTATAGGGCTGCCGTGGGTGTGGCAGTCCTAACTCTCAAACTCTGTGTGGACTTTCCTGTGTGAATCAAATTGTCACAGAGTATTAGAGTTAGGACTGCCACCCCAATGGCAGTCCTACTTCAGTGTTGGACTGCCAGGGTGCTGGCAGTCCTGATACAGAAACTTTGTACATGAAAAAGAAGAAAAATTCATCACAAGTACATCACAACTACAATCACAACTACATCACAACTACATCACAACTACAATAAATCATCACAATAATTCATCACAACTACAATAATTCATCACGAACATTCTACATCCAAATTTAGTTTCAAAGAAGCAAAATATCCCCAATAATTCATCACAAGTACGTAACTATTCCACATCCAACTTAAGTTTGAAACAAGAAAAATATGCAAATCCATCTACATATCATGCCGGTGTAGGAACGAAATCGTAAAGCAGAATACTCTAGAGGGGGGGTGAATAGAGTAGGCAGCGGAATATTGCTAATTAAAAACTTGTTAGCAGTTAGATTACAGATATAATAATAATCACAAAAGTAAATGACAGAAATTAAAAAGTGATCAGAAGGCAAACGCAAACACCGAGATTTATACTGGTTTCCCTCTTGTGAGGACTAGTCCAGTCGGAAGAACTCTAGCTTCCAGTTGAATCAACTATTGGAAAATCTCGCAAGTTTTCATACGAAGTCCTTGCAACTTATACAGACGCGAGCTTTGATACAAAGAACTCGACCAACTTCAATTGTGAAGAGTTGTATCTTCTATCAAGCCTCTGATTACAATCGCTCTGAAACTTCTAGACCGTTCCGCACTGGCAAATCGACTAGAGGATTGTAACTGGCTTGGGATTTGAAAATGAAAGCTTTTAAGAAATCTTTGGAAGAATGTAAGCTTAAGAAGAGAAGAGATTGAAAGTGAATTTGTGATTTGAAATGATCAAAATACTTCTCTATTTATAGTTTTTCCAAAGACAGAACTCTGACAGTATTCGGGCAAAATTTGGACAGAACTCTTTGTAACAAACCGCAACTGAAGGATGGCCAAGTTCAAAATCCAACGTTCACTAACGTTCCAAATGGCCGAACTCTGGCCGAGTTATGCTGGGGTTCTGCCTGTTCATTTTTGGAGAAAATCAATTTTTTGGCTTTTTGAAAAATTCTTCAGAAGCTTTTTGTAAAAAGAATGTTTTTCAAAAACGTAGGTCATTTGTAAAAGAATAGTATGGTTTTGAAAAACGTTTTCGGATAGCCTATTTGCCAGTACGACTCGGTGTACAATGTATTCCTAGACACAATAAAATGAAAAATTACATTACTTAACAGGAAGTACACTTGGAGTGGCAAACGGCTTCAATCTTGAACAAAATAGAGATCCATTGTTAAGCAGTGTCCAAAACGTCGTAGGTAAACATCTGAGTTGACTTGCATTTATATCGACACAGAGTTTGATCAAGTATTAAAATCAGGTTTGACCATGACCAATGGGCCAACAATCTCCCCCATTTTGATAATTGACAAACCTTGCCGATATAACATCTAAGCATGGATCAAGTCAAAAAAATCAAAAGAAATTGTTCATAACCTGTATTCACGAAAAATGTTAGATCTTATTTCTCCCCCGTTGTCACTTAGCAAAATAATTGCAAAAAAGAAAGCTCCCCCGCAATCAATGCATAAGTAACAAACAGTGAAGAAACACAATAAAACAAATAATCATTACAGGCATGGTATAAACAGTAAATATAGTAAAAGAAACAGATAGTCTATAGAACAACACAGGCATATATTTGTCACAGGCAATTTTTAATAAAGTGCGAGAATAAAACTGAAACAAATAAGTGCTAAAAAATAAACTAAGATAACAAAACTGAGGCATAATCAAAACCATGTCTATGAATAGTTACATAATAAAAAAAGTGCTGATAATAAAAATAAGAGTACTGATAAAATCTTGGAATGTCGGAGCATTTCCAAGTAAACATAAGACAAAAGTAACAGTCTCAATATCTAACATCTCAAAAATCATCATCATCCTCATCATCAACGTCATCAGCTGCAGCTCCAGCATGTCCAGAAGGACCAGCTCTAGAAGTACCAGCACCAGAAGTGCGAGGAGTGGCACCAGCGGTACGATACCAATCATAGACGTTCCCTGGCTGGAACAGAGAGTGGACCGCCTCGTCGTCAATGCGGTAGCCAGAAACAGAAGGGTCTCGAGGCAGAGAGCTAGCAGAATAATCCGTCTGCGCAAACCTCAGATCGGCGAAGGAGTTGGCAATCGCCTGGAACCGAGTCACATCACGGAACTCGTGTTCCCTAGAAGTCTCAACATAAAAAGTCTACAGATCTGATAGATGCTGATGGATACCCTCAAATGTCATAGGGTAAGAGTAAGGAGGAACAGGTGCTGTGGGAGTAGAAGCAGGAGGAGTAGGTGCAGTAGGTGGAGGAACAGTGGCAATACTGCGACGGAAGAGTTTGAGAAACTTAGGCTCGGGGTCGACAGCACAAGTAGATAGGTCAATATCAAATCTCTGAAAGATGCGAGGAATAAGCATCGCATAAGATAGGTTGTGGTCTCTCCCGCGACATCTATCCATCATCTGGTTGATAGTCTTAGGGGCAGAAAATGGAATCCCCTTAAGAATATGATAAAGAGCAGAGAGCTCAAGTGTAGTGACATCATCTTTATAAGTGGATTTCGGAAGTAAGGTGGAATAGATGATGCGATATAATTCGTAGTTAAACAAGTTCAAGTTTTTAGCCTTGAACTTTTCAGGACGAGCGCGTGCGGGTGCACAAAGCTCATTCTTGAAATTAACGAGTGTCGTGCCATCGGGAAAATCAAAATTAGTGATGTCATCGAGCGGGGCACCTTCGTTCGAGATACCAAGGATTTCTGCTAATATTTTATCAGTGAATTCGATATCAATTCCTCCGACACGTGTTCTCGCGGTAAAAGTGTCTAACACGAAATTACAATAGAATAATCTAATGGCATTAGTGGCAATGGAGAATTATAAGGTGACAAAATATTGTAACCCTAATGCTTCAAAGTAAGGACGGTGATCCGAAAAGACAGTCCATTTAATCGGCGATCCGGTGTAAATAGTACGCATGATGAAATCGGCGTACCACAATAAGGCTTGATCGAAAGTTTTAAAGTAAAACTCGTCCGACGTACCATCGTTTGATTGGACTGGAGAAAAGAGGTAATCCGTATGCGGATCTGAAGATGATGCCTCTTCACTGGCATTGGTATTCTTCCTCTTGAATGGATTGAACTTAGGCATTCTTTCCCAAATTTTTCTAGAAACCCTAAGTATTAAAAAGTGGTGGAGAGAAGGGATTATACCTTCCAAGAATTGGATATGTTGTAGAGGATGACGTTCTCCGCACGAATCCAAAGTTTGGACGAGAAACTCCACACGGATTGGAAGAACAAGGATGGAGAAAATCTAGGGTTTGGAGGCGCGGCAGCTGCTGTTGGTTGTGGTTTGGAAGAATGAAGAAAATGGAGGCCTCAGGTTCTGGTTGGTACATATATATACCTAGCCGAACTCTGGCCGAATTTGGGCCAAATTTTGCCAAGGGTTACCTGGCTATATATATATCAAAAATAATAGAAGTAGGGCCACATCTTTTTCATTAGTTCGTTTCAAATGTTTAATTCAGAGTTTAGTAATTTTAAATTTCAAAATAATATAATTAATATTATTTTACAAATTAATATTCTTTACTCAGCATCTATCTCAGATTAGCTGTAGGAGTACTGTCCCAGCTAACGGAGGTTCACCGAAGAACTCTTAAGTACCGCTTCACTTCGACCGTAATCGTGGTGACAGACAGTCTCTTTTTAGGCTTGTCTCAAAAACGGTTTATGAGTATCGAATAAATTAATTAATAAAACAAGATTAATTAATATTATTGACATCTAAAATGCCTAATTCTCGATGTAAATAATTGAAACGATCTTCCGCTAGAGGTTTTGTGAGTATGTTAGCTAATTGATTCTGTGTGTCTATGTATACAAGGTCTATATCTCCATTTTGTTGATAATCTCTAAGAAAGCGATGTCGAATCTCGATATGTTTAGTACGAGAATGACATACTGGATTCTTAGTCAAATTAATAGAACTAGTGTTATCACAGAAAATTGGTATGTGTGTAAAATGCAATCCATAGTCTTCTAAGGTTTGTTTCATCCACAAAATTTGTGCACAACAACGTCCTGCGGCGATATACTCAGCCTCGGTTGTTGATAATGCAACAGAATTTTGCTTTTTACTAAACCAAGAGACTAGAGCTTTTCCTAGAAAATAACATGTGCCGCTAGTGCTTTTTCTATCTACTTTGCATCCGGCAAAATTAGCATCGGAATAACCAGTCAGGTCAAACGACGTGGTTTTGGGATACCATAAGCCGACAGAAGAAATGCCTTTAAGGTATCGGAAGATACGCTTAACTGCGCACAAATATGATTCCTTAGGATTAGCTTGAAAGCGTGCACATAAGTAGACACTAAATATTATGTCTGGTCGACTAGCAGTTAAATACAGTAAGCTACCGATCATATCTCGATACTTACGTATGTCGACGGGTTTGCCTTGTTCATCAATATCAAGCTTGGTTGAAGTCGTCATTGGAGTGCTAAGTGGTTTTGCTGCTTCTATGTCGAACTACTTTAATAGATCCTTTGTGTACTTTGCTTGATTTATGAACGTCCCATTGTTGGTTTGTTTGATTTGCAGTCCGAGAAAGAATTTCAGCTCTCCCATCATGCTCATCTCAAACTCATTCTGCATACACTTTGAAAATTCTTGACAAAGAGATTCATCAGCAGATCCAAAGATAATATCATCTACATAGACTTGAATCAAAAGAATATTATTATTCAAAGATTTTATAAACAAAGTAGTGTCAACCTTTCCCTTTGAAAAACCCTTATCAAGTAGAAAAGTGCTTAGACGATCGTACCAAGCACGAGGGGCTTGTTTCAAATCGTATAAAGCTTTCTTCAACTTGAAAATATATTCAAGAAATTTGAAATCAGTAAAACCGGGTGGTTGAGCTACATAAACCTCTTCTTTTATAAAACCATTTAAAAATATGCTTTTGACATCCATTTGAAATAACTTAAAAATGAAAATATGCAAATGCACATAACATGTAAATGGATTCTAATCTCGCAACTGGGGCATAAGTCTCATCGTAGTCGATACCTTCTTCCTGATTGTATCCTGAGCTACGAGTCGAGCCTTATTACGAGTCACTAAACCATTCTCGTTCAGTTTATTTCGGAATACCCATCGGATGCCAATGACCGGATGATCAATAGGCTTGGGAATAAGTTCCCAAACTTGATTCTGTTCGAATTGGTTTAATTCTTCTTGCATAGCATCTAACCAAAAATTATCACTACATGCTTATCAATATTTTTGGGTTCAAACTGCGCGACAAAAGTAACACAAGAAGCTATATCTTTTAGACGACGAGTACTTACACCCTTGGTAATCTCACCAATTACCAAGTCCTTTGGATGACTAGCCAAGAATCTCATCTCTTTTGGTGTAGTCTCAAGATTGCTAGTTCCGGCTTCTTTGCTTGGAGGTTCATCTGATGCCTGATGTGATGGTTCTGCATCTTTGTGTAAAGGTTTTACAGTAGCTGTACTTGGTACGATTGTCTTCATTTCATTATCGTCTAAGTGTTGATTTAGCTAATCAAACTTGACGTTGATAGATTCTTCAATGATCATGGTTCTTTGTTGAAGGCTCTATATCCTTTGCACTTTGCTGCATAACCAAAAATATACCTTCATCAGCCTTTTATCAAATTTACTCAAATTATTTTTAGTATTAAGAATAAAGCATTTACAACCAAAGATTTTGAAATAGGAAACATTTGGTGTTCTATCAAACCATAATTCATAGGGAGTCTTCTTCGATATATGTCGAATTAGAACCCTATTGAGAATATAGCATGCTGTATTTACAGCTTCAGCCCATAAGTATCTAGGTAGACTAAACTGATTTAATATAACTCTAGCCATTTCAGATAGAGTTCTGTTCTTACGTTCCACAACTCCATTTTGTTGCGGAGTCCTAGCACAAGAGAATTCATGCAAATAATCGTACGTGTCACAAAATTGCTTAAATTCTGTATTCTCAAATTCGCCGCCATGATCACTACGAATACGAGTAATCATGAACCCTTTTTCATTCTGTACTTTCTTGCAAAAGGTGATGAATTCTGATAATGCATCATTCTTGCGTGCAAGAAAATAAACCCATGTATATCTAGAGAAGTCATCTATAATGACAAATGCAAATAACTTACCACCTAAACTAGCAATTCTGCTGGGTCCAAATAAGTCCATATGCAACAATTGTAAAGGTCTAGTGGTACTTACAGCGTTCTTGGATTTGAATACGGATTTGGTAGCTTTGTTCTTTTCACATTCACTACATACCGTATCCTTCTTGAAAGAGATATCCGGTAAGCCGCATACCAACTTCTTCGTAGATAATCTTGAAATTGTATCCATGTTTGCATGACCGAGTCTCATATGCCATAGTTGACTCTCAATGCTTTTGGCCATCAAACATCTACCAGCTGTGTTAGCATCTTCCAACAAATAGAATACATATATATTGTCTTCCCTAATACCTTCAAATATAGTGCTACCAATTGAACTATCAATTATAGTACATTTATTTTTACAAAGTAATATCATAACCGTGATCTGCTAAATGGCTTATGCTGAGCAGATTATGTTTTAACTTGGTAACAAGACAAACATCTTTAATCACTGGATAGGGAGCCTTACCAATGTCACCGATACCGATTATGTACCCTCTCAAATTATTACCGAAGGAGACATATCCTTCTTTATTCCTCTTCGACAGTGTTGCAAATAATGAAGCGTCACCGGTCATGTGCCGTGAGCAACCGCTGTCGAGGATCCATTTGCTCCTAGCATGTGAAGGGCGTCCCACCTGATCGTAAGCCATCAAGCACACATTTGTAGCGTCATCTGATTGTTCATCTTCTGAGTCGCTGGCTTCACTTTCATGCCATATGCTTGTGTTGGTGTACTTTCTTGATGTCGATTTCTTCAGGTAGCCTTTGTCATATTTGCTATTTTTTATGATGATGCTGTTGGACAGTCTTTCTTCATGTGTCCTTTCTTCTTGCATCCATAGCAAATAGGATCTTTCTCGTTGTTGTTGTTGTTTCTGTCTTTGTTCTCCTGTTAAATCTTATGAACTTCTTGAATTTTCTTACCAGAAGATCTTGATCTTCAGAGTCGGAGTCGATGTCGTCAGAATCATCTTCGATGGTTCTTCTATGCTGAGCCTTGAGAGCGATCGTCTCTCTGACTTTTCCTTTGGTGTAGCATCTTCAAAGTCTTGAAGTTCTAACTCGTGAGTGAGTAGCTTACCCATGAGTGTTTCTAGAGACATTGTTGAGAGGTCGTTCCTTTCAAAGATTGCTGTAGCCTTTGGAATCCAGTTCTTTGTAAGGGCTCGTAGAAGTTTGCGAATCTTCTCATGGTTACCGTAATCCTTGCCTAGTGAAGACAGAGGATTTATAATATCCAAGAATCTTGTAAACATCTGAGTAACTGATTCACTTGGCTTCATTTTGAACGCCTCGTACTCCTGAGTAAGTTTGCTGATCTTTGACTCCTTGACTTGTGTTTGTTCCTTCGTGGGTTACTTCGAGAAGTTTCCACACTTCGTTTGATGTTGTGCAAGTAGACACCCTGTTGAATTCGGTTCTGTCTAAGGCACAAAATAAAGCGTTAATAACACGTGCGTCAAGGCTGGCCTTTTTCTTTTCTTCCTTTGTATATTTGTCATGGGGTTTTTCAGCTAAACACCATCAACATTAATAGGAGGTGGCTTTTTATAGCCATCAATAACTATAGACCATAAGTCAAAATCAAGAAATTTCAGAAAGAAACTCATACGTATTTTCCAATAAGTATAGTTTGTGCCGTCAAACAGTGGAGGTCTGTTTGTGGCTTGGCCTTCACTTGTGAATTTCATAGTTGTCATGTGTAATGCTGTGATCTATATAAAAATTGAATATAACTGTAATTTTACCTTGCTTTACCTGTATAACCTGCTCTGATACCAATTGTAGGAACGAAATCGTAAAGCAGAATACTCTAGAGGGGGGTGAATAGAGTAGGCAACGGAATATTGCTAATTAAAAACTTGTTAGCAGTTAGATCCCAGATATAATAATAATCACAAAAGTAAATGACAGAAATTAAAAGTGATCAGAAGGCAAACACAAACACCGAGATTTATACTGGTTTTTCTCTTGTGAGGACTAGTCCAGTCGGAAGAACTCTAGCTTCCAGTTGAATCCACTATTGGAAAATCCCGCAAGTTTTCATACGAAGTCCTTGCAACTTCTACAGATGCGAGCTTTGATACGAAGAACTCGACCAACTTCAATTGTGAAGAGTTGTATCTTCTATCAAGCCTCTGATTACAATCGTTCTGAAACTTCTAGACCGTACCGCACTGGCAAATCGACTAGAGGATTGTTACTGGCTTGGGATTTGAAAATAAAAGCTTTTAAGAACTCTTTGGAAGAATGTAAGCTTAAGAAGAGAAGAGATTGAAAGTGAATTTGTGATTTGAAATGATCGAAATACTTCTCTATTTATAGTTTTTCCAAAGACAGAACTCTGACAGAATTCGGACAGAATTCGGACAGAACTCTTTGTAACAAACCGCAACTGAAGGATGACCAAGTTCAAAATCCAACGTTCACTAACGTTCCAAATGGCCGAACTTTGGCCGAACTCTGGCCGAGTTCTGCTGGGGTTCTGCCATTTTATTTTTGGAGAAAATAAATTTTGGCTTTTTGAAAAATCCTTCAGAAGTTTTTGTAAAAGAATGTTTTTCAAAAACGTAGGTCATTTGTAAAAGAATAGTATGGTTTTGAAAAACGTTTTCGGATAGCCTATTTACCAGTACGACTCGGTGTACAATGTATTCCTAGACTCAATAAAATAAAAATTTACATTGCTTAACAGGAAGTACACTTGGATTGGCAAACGGCTTCAGTCTTGAACAAAGTAGAGATCCATTGTTGAGCAGTGTCCAAAACGTCGTAGATAAACATCTGAGTTGACTTGCATTTATATCGAGACTGAGTTTGATCAAGTATTAAAATCAGGTTTGGCCATGACCAATGGGCCAACAGCCGGGCCTTTTAACGAGACTCCCTATTGTTCATGAAGGAGAAGTCGACCACGTCGTCGATGCGATCAAGCTCGTTGGCGACCGCGACACAAGCGTCACTTTGGCAACCTCTCCTGAGTGTCTGGGCCAATTCCTTCACCTTTTGAGACTGAAAATGAAAGTATAAATGAATTAAGTCTACAAACATGGAAATCTCAGTCTTATTACAAATACGGAACTCACCATCCTCACCAACCCAGCATACAAGATGTTTTTGGAAGGAAGAGCTCCAATTGCTCCGACGGCCACGGGACCCGGGTTGGTAGGGTTCGACAACTTAGCATGTCCGACCCCCAGGAAGTACGGTATGTAGTCCTCGCTGCAGTCGGCCATCTGGGTGACCGGTAGTCTTTCAGATTCCCGAAGTACATGTCGTTGCCACTCGGAGTAAAAGTCGGTCACCCAGTCGAAATTCGTCGGTTTGTAACTTAAAGGTTAGGTTCCGCGCGGAGGCTCCAACAGCCGTAGTGTACGCTTCGGCACAGTTTGCATAAAGCCAAACTGACGAAGTACTCTATCGGGCATGTACGGCTCCATGATTTCGTAGCATGTGATCATGCCATAAAATAAGAAAACTGGTTGGACCTCACGATGCAGCTCACGTAAATTCCGGTATGGATTCCAAAAAAATCTGTAGGAAAATAGTTAACAACAAAACAAAATAAACATGAAAAAGTTAGTCAAAAATTAGTACCTCTTTCGGCACCAAATTGTCTAATACTTCACGAATGAAGCCAGTGTTTGCCAATTTTTGGTTTCCAGCTGGGATGGCCTCCATCGACACACTCTGGGAAGATGTTCAACATACTCTGGGTTCAAATTAGCCCGTCTAAGCATCGAAAAGTGCTCGTATATCTATGCCTATTCAATTTATAAATGAATAGTAAAAATTAAACGACAAATTGAAGTATACAAGATTAAATTGTTAGAAGTTTTCTTACATGTAGCACAGTCTGACAGCCAGCCATTGTCTTAGTCCCGACACGGGATGCGATGCTGAGCTCGCGGTAAAGATTGGCTAGGATATCGCTTCCCCAGGATATATCAACGAAGTCATCCACTTCAGATAAGTTGAGCATGTACCTAGCATGTATCGACGTTCCGGACTTACCCGGAATGCCGACCGTTCCTAGGACGAACAACATACGCACGGGCCACCGCGTCGACCAAATCATCGTCATCGTCATCCACCGCCATATCCATGAAATGGTCCACCAGAAATGATAGAGGAGTTCCATACGACTTCTTGAAGCATGGTAGAGTTTTAAAACTCGTAGCCGAAACTCCAAGGTGATTTGAGACGAAGTTGACGATCTTCTCGTACCATTTCACGGATTTCTCATTCGTGTAATGTTCCTTGGTCATTACGTGTCCGGTCACTGGCAGCTCCAATATCTGGTAGACGTCGTCAAGTGTAATGGTCATCTCCCCTGTTGGGAGATAAAATGTGTTGGCCTCCGGGTGCCATCTCTCCACAAAGGCGGATATGAGGGCACTATCCATTGTCCGGTAGGCATTTTGTGCCAAATTGTGCAAGCCGCTCGGTATGATTTTGCTCCGGACGGCCTCTGATAAGCTTGCAAACTGCCAGGGTACGGTTTTCTTCCCGTGACTCACAGCCCTAAGGAGACGATATGTCCTCTGTATATCGAACAACAAAAAACATATCGATTATGAAATACATATATATATAGTATACTAAACTGGTAGCTTACAAACGTTATGTACATACCGGGTTCTTCCATATTTCATACGCAATGTGGTTCTCAAAAGAAACCAACATTGAGCAACCGGGCGGACGGACAGGCGGCTCAGAAGGACCGGCCTCCTCAGAAGGACCGACCTCCTCAAATGGAGTAGAACCGTCTTAACGTGATAGGAGTCGGACAATTGGCACATCGTCGTTGTCGTCATCGGAAGGAGGCGTAGGAGTAGGAGCTCGTTGCTTTGACCGAGCATGACGTGCCGGTAGCGAAGTCCGAGACCGAGCTTCGGGCGCCGGTTCGGTAATTGTTATCGGACGCTCGAGAGGACGTCCCGCACGTTTCTTCCGCTTTGACGCGGTGGACCGTATTCTTTTGTTAGCGGCCGGTGGACTGCATGACAACATACACTTATTAAATAATAGAAACAGCATGTAGTTACCTACCCCCATATGGCATAACAGTAGGACTGCCAGGCATGTAACGCCCAAGTTCCAAAATACGTAGGACTAGGAACGTAGACATGCCAGCTGTATACATACGAAGTATACCCCAATATATGGAAACCTCGTATATATACATAATCTGTAAAATGTAGAGAACCAAGACATGCTAAATAGCATCCACAAATATATAAAGAATAAAGATAGAATCAACTTTAATAGTTATGGTACAATCGTTGGGCGGCGACAAAGTCCACTACCAACTATCAAAAGAAGATAAAGTATACAAGAAAATGATCCATGAAAGTATCAAGATGAACCAAGAGCAATCATCTTCGAAGAAATAGAGACGCCCACAATCTTGGCTAGAACACCTGCAGTAAACCATGAAAGCACACACCTGGAGAGATAACCAGGTCCTCAGAGGGACGTAGCAAGATACAGGAAAAACATGCCATTATAACTGCATAAGTAAAAATACTATAAACTACAACACAACAGGGTTCCTAACCATCTATGTGATATACACTTTGAGGACAACGTTCTACGCAGGGGCTGTAACGGATTCACGCAAGCAAGTAATAAGGTGGCCGTCAAGTAGCGCTCATCCGAGACACTATCTGTCGGGCAGCACGTAGTGCTCATCCGAGTCACTATCACCCATAAATGTGTAAAAAGTAAATGTAGCCCATACGGTAGTAGCTGTCCCCTCCCCCCAATGATACTATACATGCATCGTAACCACGACACACCAACACGTGTCATTTCCGTAACACGTTTTATAATAGATAACTGTCAAGTCTTCTAACATACATCTATTGACAGTTATTCCTACGTATGCACACGGGTGATCAGCCAACACGCAAGTGACCACTACATGATACTCACAACTCACACACAACCCGTGATACAATCGTGACAAAGTCAATGACATGCATTCTATTGACGGAGGTCTCTTAACTCTAGGTCCACAAAAGAAAATAATAAACAAGAAATATAGATACATTAAACGAAATAAAATGCAACTAAATGTAAGCAGTAAAGATGGTAAGGTATCTTGCCTAAGGTTATGTGCAAAAGCGAATAATCCAGTAGCTCGAACCGGCAAATAAACAAAGCAAAAAAAGCCAAATCCCACAGATGACTCCGAATGCTGCAACAAACATCACGAACGAGTTTGGAATAAAAGATATGCCTAAGAAATGCCTGTCCAAAAGTTAAATTCTGAAACAGGGGCAAAATCATAATTTCGGGTCAAAACGATGTCCGCCGTTGGACCCGCTCTGCACCGAAATGCGTGCCAGAACCTACGGTCTCTAAAGTCATCAAATTACATGTTTAAGAATTTGTTTTGATGAGACGAACCCAACGGTATGTCCAATTTTAGATTCTGGTGGGCCATGCACAAAATCGCCCGTTGAGTGGGATTGTGGGCCCGCTAAATTGATGTCCCGATCAACCTTTTCAGAATTGAACCAAACTTGGCTCACAGGACCAGAAAAATATTTTGAGTCCAATGGCGCAAGTTTCGTCGCGATTTGATGAGTGTGTACAAAGTTGTGACTTAATTTGCAAAGGGTCGATACGGGGGTATCTCGACGGATACTCACTGATTTCGTCGCGCATATGCAACGAAATCGGGTTTCGTCAGTTCCCACACGTCGACAACATCCATACGCGCCCTTCGATGCATATAGTGCGCGACCACGTCGCCCGGTTTGTCGGAGCGCACGTCGTATCGGGGTATTTTTCTAATTTTTGAAAACAGAATTTACAATTTTTAGTGAAACTTTTACAACGTGTAACTTTCTACATACTAGATGAAAAGTGAATCCAGAAGGTGCGTTACAATCTCGGTTATGTTGTCTTTAACTGTCTTTAATTAGTTTTTATGAAAGTTTAATGGACAGCGAGAAAAGTGGCCGACAAGTTAATGTTTTCCAACATTTTTTAATAATTCAGAAAAGTGGTTTTTCTCCAACTTTGTCTCGATTTTTTGAGCCAGTTGGATGGCCATGTCGAAATCTACCTAGAGGATCTCGAAGAGGGTCATGTGGGCTTTCTACACGAATTTACGGATCAAAAATCGGAGTAGAATTGACAGAGAAATTGATCGGGGAAGTGGGATACCTTAAAGTGGGAATCTGTTGTTGTTGTTGTCGTGACGACCGGGAGACGGAATTGCTGTCGCTCCGACGAGGTTGGGCACGCACGCCGAGAAGAGGGAAGAGGATGAAGGAGAGAGGAGGAAGAAATTTGAAGAAGAAAAGAAATTAGGGTTTGGATTAAGTTTATATATATATACTATGGGTTAAGAGCATCTCCAACCTTATTGTGAGTTTGAAAAAAAATGGTTGCCACATAGTAATGACAACCATTTTTTCCAAAAGTACTTCTCCAATGCAAATGTGAAATTAAGTGTGGAGTTGACATGGCAATGACATGGCAAAGACAATGTGAAGTTGGTTGTCTAGATCAAGATAATGCACTTCACAATGTCTTTATGTCCACATCATCATTTGTGAATAAAAATATTTATAAAAAGAAGTAGAAGAGTAAAAGTTGTCTTGAAAGTTGTAAAAAATTACTTTGTATTGTCTTCTCAATACTTTTGCATTGGAGATGACTTTTTAAACTCATTGTCATTTGTGAATATAATCTTGCCACCTATACAAGACATTGTCTTGTGCCTCATGCCACATAGGATTCACAACACAAAACAAGACAATAGGGTTGGAGATGCTCTAAGGGTCGGCCACAATTGCATGATGCTGCTAACTTGCTGCTTGTGGGGACATGCGCATGCTGCTGTTGCTATTCTTGGGTGGTCGGGTGGGGCCGACCACCCATTAACCCTTTTTTTTTATCTTATCTTTTCTTATCTAAACTTCATTATATTAATATATATATATATATAAATACACAAAGAAAATCTATTTAAATCAAATACCATTTAAAAGTCAACCATCCAATTATTTAATATTTTGAGCATATGTACATATATATATAAATTCAATCCTTAATAATCCACTCAAAATAATAATAATATTTAAATAGAAAAATATGTTTATTAAATGTCCACAAAATAAATTTATAATAATAAGTTAATAAAATCTTTCCAATGGGTGAATTTATACCGCACACCCTTATCCGGGTCCAAAATTTTGTACAAATATTGCACGATATATTTAATAATAAAATACCAATAATAGTACGAATTTAATAATTAGAAATTGCACACAAAATTCTAAAATAATTTAGAAAATATTTATATTCATAAAATATGCCTACATGGCCACATTTGGTCACACTACAAGCTCACATGGGCTTAATTGGTTCGGGCCCAATTCGGACTGGTTTGGACAAACCAGGTCATCTAAAAAAATCAATATATAAAATAATCTAAATAAAATATTTTAAATGCGTTATTTCACGACTCGGCCTGGTTTTCTAGTTCGGACTGAACTATGGCTAAGCCTCCCACATGGCTAATATACTGGTCAAAGCACACTGCTACATCTTTCGTGCCAAAATTCATGGTCGCCTTGTGCTCAAAACACAACAATGGCTAAGGTCATAAAAAATTGAATAAAACCATAAATTGTATAAATTCATTTTTTTAAGTCTAATAAATAATAATATAATTAAAAAATAGGGGTTTTACATCCTAACCCAACTTACAAGAATTTCGTCCTCGAAATTAAAAATAATAGGGGGTTAAAAAGGGTCACATGGGTATGTCGATGAGGAATCATCAAATCGCAACGTTCAACAAAACATGAATTAGAAAATCATGATTTAGATAAATATGAAAATAATCATGGATATAGCTAATTAATGTAAGAATGAAAATGATCGAGGATTTTAAGTAGATCAAGATAAAACACGAGTTTAAGGAATAGAAAGAATCGAGTAGATTAAGGGGAAAAATAATTTGGAGACTTAAAAGAGATGGTTCCTTGAGAATAGTTGTATATTGGTCGTCCAGGTTGAGGGCATGATTAAGAGAACGGTTTGAATCATCCTCAAGTATCAAGGATGATTAGAAGGTCGCGATAGTAGATATGGAATCGACGAGTAGTTCAAAGCGAGGATATAGTCACCTTGGTTGGTCCATGGCTAACTATCTTGGCAATAGATGGTGGGACAACTAAAGGTGATTCTTTGAGTCTATCTATCAAGTACAGTGTCTGGTCTTTCTAAAGTAAGTAAAGCCCACAACAAAGAGAGTTCAAAGACGATGCTATTTAGTACAAAATACGAGGTTCATAGGCGACGAAAATAATTCAAATGAGAGTTGTCAATGCTGTCGGGATGAGACTCTAAAGCAGGTTTAACTATGTCTCCATCCAGTAGAATAATTCATGAAAAACGAACCAAAGTGCAATAGGTTGATCAGACCATCATGCACCGGTTCTGATTAGACAATATATTAGGGGTGCACCCAATAAAATATGTCATGATCAAGCTTGATAACGAAATAAGCTTGCAAAACTGAAGCTACATTAGCAGTATGAGATAGTCAAAATATGAGCAAGGGAGGTACTGATGAAGGAAATTTTAAATAGTCCAAGATCTTTTAAAATCAAGGCTCGCCGAAGTTTGGGCCTATACAGTTGTCTTAGTGTTTCTCATTTATGGCTTGGTAGACTAGGGTCCTCTGAATTTATAGTCTAAGTGAACTTACCAATGTGGTTCACAAGGAAAAAGGTTTGTTAGGTGGTGAGGTATTCTACCCAACTTACAAGAGTTAAACTAATAGTATCATGGTACAATGGGTTAAGCAATCAAGATAGAGTACAAATTTAAGCATTTAAGTAATTTAGTAGAACACAATCACATATCGGTCGAAAGAATTGAGTCGAGATGGAATCCCTATCCGTGGTCAAAATATATCAGTATCTTGGTAAAGATTATAGTTTGTCCATTTTGACCATAAGGTCATATCAAGAAATAGAGTACAAGGAGATAAGTTTTGGTGGGACATGATATGTCTACAGGAAGGTGGGCTTGTCTAGGTCTTATATATAAAATTTGTTGGGAGGGAAAGTGTAGTGTTGTACTCCAAACATACAAGTCATGGTAGGGGACGCCAGAAGATCAAAAATAGAAAGTGGGAGTTCACGAGGGGATAATTAATGCACAAAATAAAGAAGATCAAGTTAAAGTATGAAATAAAATTAATTAAAGAATCCAGAAAAACTACTAAGTTAGGGGCACATTTCTAGAGAGAAGATAGTATCCTAAATGAATACAGTTAAGGAACAATTAAATCATTAATCAAATTGCAAATGGTTAGAAGGTCGCAATTAAAAGATCTAGAATTGAAGGAAGGTCGAGTAAGTCGAGGTGGAAATATAGTCACATAGCTGGATAGATGACTAACAACACTTGTGTATATACTACTATCATGATCATGAGTGACATGGCAATTAGGGGGAATACTCAGTAGGGTTATCTTGGGGCCTACCATTAAAATTTTAGCTCAAGTATCCTCCAAAAGTTTCAAAAATAAACTTTCAAAAATATACCACCAAAATTTGTATTCCCTCCAAGCCGTTCAAATTCATCATAAAAAATTTAAATCACTATCTTAAATCTTAAAGCAAAATCTTATCACGTTACTACTAACCTTTTCCAAAATTAACGTTTAAATTCAACTATTTAACTCAAGAGTTCATAACTTACGAATCCATAAAAATTTTATAATCAATCAAAAATTTAACACTCTAAAATTTTCCAATAACTCAAAATAAAACTCTTAGCATATTAAAAGCAATCTAAAAAAATTAAGCTCAATGCTCTCATAAATTTTAACTTCTATTCATGCTAGGTTATTCCAACAAAGTCACAACTTTTAAATGGTAACTTCCTTAATCAATCAAAATAACTTTCCATCACATCCTTCGAATTTCTCCAAAAAAATTTAATATTAGCAATCCCTCATTAAACTAAATTTTCCAATAATCTTATCAGTCAAAATCTTTTTTTTTTACCAAAAATCTAAATAGATTTGTAAATCCTCAATCATAGGGCACCATTTAAAATAAAATTTCTCAAAAATCATTTTATAACTTTCGAATATTTTAAACCAAAATTCACCGTCATTATTTCCACTTAAAATTCAAAATTTACTAAACACGAAAATCGCAAGTTGTACAACTCGATTTAAATAATTCTACGGCTATTTTTAAAGCTAAGATCATTCTCAAACCAAATTTATAACTGTTCAAAGGTGTATAACCATAATCAATAAATTATAAACATCAAAACTCGAAAATCAAATAAATTTTATATTTGTTCAAAGATGTATATCTATCACCAAAAAATTATAAATATCACAACTCGAAAAGCAAATCAATTTTATATCTGTTCAAAGATGTATAGCTATAACCCATAATTCATAAATATCAAAATTCAAAATCCAATCAATTTAAATCAATGGTATAAAGATTCTAGCTATATTTTTTTCCTGCAGTATCAATCCTGTGGTGTTTACTAATTAGAAATCTTAAGATTAAAACTTTCCGTGGCAATATCCTACTTTACAAATTACTAATCATTAAATCACACCTTTAAAAAAAAACTTTTTTTAACTCAGTTAGAATCTTAAATGTATTCCAATTACCATATAACCATTCTAGCCATGTGTTTGACCTATGAGCATATACTAGTGTAGTCATCTTTCTAGTTGACACTAAGCACGAAAATAAGAATCAACGGTAGAAAGGAATCAAGCAAGATGCAATTCAAGGAAGTCGATCGAGAGTTCGGAATTTGAAGCCAAGGGAAGAGGTCAAGCTGTAGGATGAGATTCCTAGATTCTAATCCTATGTTGCAGGCTCACATCGGTACAGTAACATAACCGAAGTGACAAACTCGACCTGCATGGGTCACCACAAAAACATGTAACGCCCTAGTCCAAAAATACTTAGGACTAGGAATGTAGACATGCCAGCTGTATACATACGAAGTATACCCCAATATATGGAAACCTCGTATGCATACAAAAGCTGTAAAATGTAGAGAACCAAGACATGCTAAATCTCATCCACAAATATATAGAATAAAGATAGAATCAACGTAAATAGTTATGGTACAATCGTTGGACGGAGACAAAGTCTACTACAAACTATCAAAATGAGATAAAGTATACAAGAAAATGATCCATGAAAGTATCAAGACGAACCAAGAGCGATCATTTTCGAAGAAATGGAGACGCCCACATCTTGGCTAGAACACCTGCAGTAAACCATGAAAGCATACACTTGGAGAGATAATCAGGTCCTCAGAGGGACGTAGCAAAATACAGGAAGAACATGCCATTATAATGCATAAGTAAAAATACTATAAACTAAAACACAACAGTGTTCCTAACCATCTAGGTGATATGCACTTTGAGGACAACGTTCTACGCAGGGACTGTAACGGATTCACGCAAGCAAGTAATAAAGAGTGGCCGTCAAGTAGCGCTCATGCGAGACACTATCGGCCGGGTAGCACGTAGTGCTCATCCGAGTCACTATCACCCATAAATGTGTAAAAAGTAAATGTAGCCCCTACGCTAGTAGCTGTCCCCTCCCTCCAATGATACTATACATGCATCGTAACCACGACACACCAATACGTGTCGTTTCCACAACACGTTTTATAATAGATAACTGTCAAGTCTTCTAACATGCATCTATTGACAGTTATTCCTACGCATGCGCGCGGGTGACCAGCCAACACGTAAGTAACCACTACATGACTCATAACTCACACACAACCCGTGATACAATCGTGACAAAGTCAATAACATACATTCTATTGACGGAGGTCTCTTAACTCTAAGTCCACAAAAAGAAAATAATAAACAAGAAATATAGATACATTAAATGAAATAAAATGCAACTAAATGTAAGTAAAGATGGCAAGGTATCTTGCCTGAGGTTATGTGCAAAAGAGAATAATCCAGTAGCTCGAACCGGCAAATAAACAAAGCAAGAAAAGCTAAATCCCACAGATGACTCCGGATGCTGCAACAAACATCACGAACGAGTTTGGAATAAAAGATATGCCTAGAAAACGCCTGTCCAAAAGTTAAATTCTGGAACAGGGGCAAAATCATAATTTTGGGTCAAAACGATGTCCGCCGTTGGACCCGCTCTGCATCGAAATACGCGCCAGAACCTACGGTCTCTAAAGTCGTCAAACTACATTTACAAATTTGTTTTGATGAGACGAACCCAACGGTATGTCCAATTTTGGATTCCGGTGGGCCATGCACAAAATCGCTTGTTGAGTGGGATTGTGGGCCCGCTAAATTGGCGTCCCGATCAACCTTCTCAGAATTTAACCAAACTTGGCTCACAGGACCAGAAAATATTTCGAGTCCAATGGCGCAAGTTTCGTCGCGATTTGATGAGTGTGCACAAAGTTGTGACTTAATTTGCAAAGGGTCGATACGGGGGTATCTCGACGGATACTCACTGATTTCGTCCCGCATATGCAACGAAATCGGGTTTCGTCAGTTCCCACACGTCGACAACATCCATACGCGCCCTTCGATGCATATAGTGCACGATCACGTCGTCCGATTTGTCGGGACGCACGCCATATCGGGGTATTTTTTAATTTTTGAAAACAGAATTTACAATTTTTAGTAAAACTTTAACAACGTGTAACTTTCTACATACTAGATGAAAAGTGAATCCAGAAGGTGTGTTACAATCGGTTATGTTGTCTTTGACTGTCTTTAATTAGTTTTTATGAAAGATTAATGGACAACAAGAAAAGTGGCCGACAAGTTGATATTTTCCAACAGTTTTTAATAATTCAAAAATAGTTTTTCTCCAATTTAATTTGTCTCGATTTCGAGCAAGTTGGATGGCCATGTCGAAATCCACCTGGGGGATCTCGAAGAGGGTCATGTGGGCTTTCTACACGAATTTACGGATCGAAAATCGGAGTAGAATTGACAGAGAAATTGATCGGGGAAGTGTGATACCTTAAAGTGGGAATCTGTTGTTGTTGTTGTTGTTGTCGTGACGACCGGGAGATGGAACTGCTGTCGCTCCGGCGAGGTTGGGCACGCACACCGAGAAGAGGGAGGAGGATGGAGGATGGAGGAAGAAATTTGAAGAAGAAAAGAAATTAGGGTTTGGATTAAGTATATATATATATATATATATATATATATATTATATATATATATATAATATATATATATTATACTATGGGGTAAGGGTCGGCCACAATTGCATGCTGCTGCTAACTTGCTGCTTGTGGGGACATGCGCATGCTGCTGTTGCTATTCTTGGGTGGTCGGGTGGGGCTGACCACCCATTAACCCCTTTTTTTTATCTTATCTTTTCTTATCTAAACTTCATTATATATATATATATATATATATATAATATATATATATATATATCATATATATATATTATATATATATATACATATATATAGGTATATATCTATAAATAGACAAAAAATCTATTTAAAATTCAAATACCATTTAAAAGTCAACCATCCAATTATTTAATATTTGAGCATATGTACATATATATATATATATAAATTCAATCCTTAATAAATCAAAAATAATAATAAAATTTAAATAGGAAAAATATGTTTATTAATCTCCACAAAATAAATTTAATAATAATAAATTAATAAAATCTTTTCAATGGGTGAATTTATACCGCACACCCTTATCCGGGTCCAAAATTTTGTACAATATTGCACGATATTATTTAATAATAAAATCTTTTCTATGGCTAAGCCTCCACGACATGGCTAATATACTGGTCAAAGCACACTGCTACATCTTTCGTGCCAAAA
>JANAVB010006796.1:6264782-6528458 GCA_029216955.1 Iris pallida
CCGAGTGATCAGAAGATCGATTCCCGGTGGGAGCGTTCGCCACAATTTTATATATTATATATATATATATATATATATATAATATATATATATATATATATATATTATATATATATAAAATATAATATTATATGCTTCAAAACGGTTTAAAATTGAGCCGCCTAAGCCGTATATATATCAACCATTTTCCTTTAAAAAAATTAATTATGTAAAAGAATTGTTGAATTTTTTTTTTGAATTTGTTATATATGTTCGTTATAGGGAATCTAACTCAACCAAATAAGAAGAATACCTCTCACCTTAACCACATGAGTTAGAAATTTTTTTGACAATAATTGTATAATATTTTTATTATACGTCATTATACATGCAAAGCACATGCATTTACTAGTGATGTAGCGTAGAATCCTAGTCCCTCTAGGATTTCTTTTCTTTTTCTCTTTCCTCTTGGATTCCTTTTTCTTTTCTTTTTTTTTTATATATATAATCCTATTTATGATAGGATTCTTATTTTGACTTTATCTTTTATTAGTATAGATTTTATCTTTATTTTATTAGGATTAGGTTGTCACAAAAGCCCTATAAATAGGCACCTTTGTATGCAATTGAAACAACTTTTAATCAATAAAATTCTTCTTTAAATTTAAGATTTGTTCTCTTATTTTCTTGGTCGTGGACTCGACTGTTCCGTGGATTGGAAGCCCCTCGCTTGAGTTTTCAAGCAACCTTCGTGCGGACCCCTCACAAGGCCCTCCGTCGGAGTTTTTGTGGCACCTCTTCGCTCTCACAAGCAACGGTGGTCCAGTTATCGTCATCACGATCGATCGACTTGGCCATTGTCAAGCACGAAGGTAAGTCCGTCCGCTATCCCGCTACGTCAAGTGGTATCAGAGCCCCAAAGATCAAGGATTCCAATTCGTTTGGAAATCTTTAGAAATCTTTCTTTCTCAAAACAACAATGGCAAAACCTGTCACACGTGAGGAGTTTGATGCCATGTCTAATAACATTGAAGTCTTGTCAAAAAAAGTTGATGTCCTGTCTGACAAATTAGATGGAGTGCTGGGATTTCTTGGAATCAAATCCAACGAAGTCGTTGATATTACGGGAATACCACCTACAGAGAGAGACGCAAATGCTCGTCCTACTACCAGTCGTACAAAAGGGTCCACATCGTGGCCATAACAGTGGGGCCCCTCACATGGAATACTGCGAAGACACAACGACGATGATTTCAGCCTGCAGGGATCCCATCATCAGGCCCCCAAACCATCTATGTAAACCAACAACGACGGAGCCATGCATACCAACGACGGGGGTAAGGTGACTACGAAGGAGGAGGTGATTTCAAAATGAAGATGGATCTTCCCTCTTTCAACGGTTGACTACACATTGAAGACTTTCTTGAATGGCTCACAGAAGTAGAATGCTTCTTCGAATACATGAACATCCCTGAAGAAGACAGGTTTACCTTGTAGCCTATAGGCTCAAGGGAGGTGCCTCTGCTTGGTGGGAACAACTCGAGCACATCCGTGCGAGAGTCGGCAAAGCTCCTGTACGGAGTTGGCCAAAGATGACGACTGCTACGACAAAGATTTCTATCTCCAGATTATCACAGATTCTCTATCGTCGATATCAAAATTGCACACAACGTGCACGAACTATAGCTGACTACACAGAAGAATTCTTCAGACTTTCATCCCGTAATGATATGTATGAAATAGATCTTCAACAGACGACCCGTTATCTTGGCGGCCTAAAAAACATCCATGATCAACTATACCTGCAGAATATATACACACTAGTGAAGTAATCACCTTTGCAGAGAAGGTAGAACAAAAGATTGAGAAGTTTAAGAGTCCACAGAGCCGTTTCAGTGCTAACAACCATGGATCAATAACAAAGGATGATTGGACACCAAATCAAGCTGCCAACTATTCCAAAAATGGCAAAGGACCAAAAGACCCTAATTCTCTCTCCCCGACGGCACCTTCAAAAGTACAGGTCCCACAACAAGTTGCCAAACCTCAGCAAACTGCCAATCCATACAACAAACCAAGAGGAAACAAGTGCTACCGTTGCAACAAAGTCGGACATCTGTCCAACAGCTGTCCCCTTAGAGCACAAGTTGCCTTTGCTGACTACGAAGACGAAGAGGGAGGAGAAGAACACTCAGGAGAAGAAGAGGTCCTTCCCGAAGATGATGGTGAACAACTATATGTGTCGTTAGGCGTCTGTACTAGCCCCAAAGATTGAAGAACCACCCCAGCGCCTCAATGTCTTCCGAACCCGATGCAAGGTCAAAGAAAGGTTATGTGATATCATCATTGACAACGGGTGTACAGAGAACATTGTTTCAAGACCAATGGTAGAGAAGATGAGACTGTCCAAAGAAGCACACCCAGCTCCATATAAGATTGGTTGGATTCAACAGGGACACAATATGGTCGTCTCTGAAGTTTGTCACATACCTTCTCCATCGAAAAGACCTATAAAGATAAGTCATGTTCGATATTGTCGACATGGACTCTTGTCACATCATCCTCGGTCGGCATGGCAATTTGACAAAAATGTCACATACCGAAGAAGAGACAACACATATTCTTTCCTTCAAGATGGACGACGTCTCACTCTTCATCCATTAGTGCCGGGTGATATTCCTAAGATCAGTCCACAATAACAAAAGATCGTAATGATTGTTGACGGTCAAGAACTTGAAAGCGGTCTTGAGAAACAAGAAGAACTCTATGCATTGGTTGTATCGGTAAAGCCGAAGTATTCCATACCAACATTCCTGAAGTAGTCCAGCCTTTACTATAGAGTTCGCGACATCATGCCGAATGAAATGCCTAGAGAATTGCCACCAATGAGAAACATTCAACATAAAATAGATCTCATCCCAGGTTCTAGACTTCCAAATATTCCACATTATTAGATGAGCCCTAATAAATGCAAAATTCTCCTAGACCAAGTTGAAGAATTGGTCCAAAAGGGCTTGATCAGAGAGAGCCTCAGTCCTTGTGCAGTTCCGTCTTGCTAGTGCCAAAGAAAGACGGGTCGTGGCGTATGTACATCGACAGTCGGACTATCAACTGCATCACCGTTAGGTATTGCTTTCTATCCCTCGACTAGAAAACATGTTGGATATGCTTGCTGGGTCTACAATTTTTCAAAGATCGATTTGAAGAGCGATACCATCAAATCCGAATTCGACCTGGTGATGAATGAAAAACTGCTTTCAAGTCCCATAAAGGACTCTATGAATGGCTTGTTATGCCTTTCGGATTTCAAATGCACCAAGCACGTTCATGCGCCTTATGAATCAAGTTTTGAAGCCATTAATAGGAAAGTTCGTAGTCGTCTACTTTGATGATATCCTGATCTATAGCCAGAGCCAAACTGACCATCTGAAGCACCTTAGGAAAGTTCTAAACTTCTCCGAATTAATAAATTCTATGTCAATCTCAAAAGTGTAGCTTTCTTACTAACCAACTCATTTTCTTGGAATTTCTATTAGCGCCAGTGGCCTCAGTGTTGATGAAGAGAAGATTAGAGCAATTCGCGACTGGCCCACTCCAAAGACAACGACTGAAGTACGAAGCTTTCATAGCTTTGCCAATTTTTACTGACGATTCATTCGTAACTTCAGCACTATTGTATCACCATTGACAGAATGCATAAAGAAAGAAAATTCATCTGAACTCCTGAAGCTGAAGCCAGTTTCATACTCATCAAGGAGAAGCTATCTACGGTGCCAGTCCTATCACTGCCCAACTTTGACAAGTTGTTTAAAGTCGAATGTGATGCCAACATAGTGGGCGTTGGTGCTGTACTAATACAAGAAGGAAGACCAATTGCCTTTCGTAGCGAGAAGCTAAGTGAAGCTCAACAAAAATGGTCAACTTATGAGCAGGAGTTCTACTCGATCGTACAAGCCATCAAAGCACGGGAGCACTACCTCATCCAACGGCCATTTATCCTACATACAGACAATAAAGCTTTATCTTTCATAGACAATCCCCGTAAACAAATCGATGCATGCTAGATGGATTCAGTTTCTTCAGCGCTTCTCCTATACCATCAAGCACAAGACCGGAGTTCAGAATAAAGTAGCTGATGCCTTAAGCTGTCGAGCTGACCTTCATCACTTTACATCAAGAGGTCATCGGGTTTGAATACCTCAAGGAACTCTACCCGGAAGATGAAGATTTTAACATACATAGGAAGATTGTCAACCAAACGGAGCTGCAAATGTATATCACATCCAAGAAGGCTATCTCTTCAAAGGAAATCAGTTGTGCATTCCTTGTTGTTCCTTGTGGGAATATATTATTAGAGAGCTCCATGGTGGAGGTGGAGGTGGACATTTCGGTCAAGATAAGACGCTACCCATAACCGAAGAAAGATATTATTGGCCGTAATTGAGAAAAGAAGTTGAGGGACATGTCCGCAGTTGTCCTATATGCCAAGTTGCCAAGGGCCAAGAATAGAATACTGGTCTTTATATGCCTCTTCCAATTCCCGAAGGACCTTGGGAAGACATTTCCATGGACTTATTCTTGGCTTACCACGAACACAGCGCGGGTGCTGATTCTATCTTAATTTGTCATGGTAGACAGATTCTCTAAGATGGCACACTTTATTCCATGTCGTAAGACATCCGACGCGACTCATATTGCTCACCTTTTTTTCGAGAAGTCGTACGAATTCATGGTGTGCCAAAGTCAATCATTTCAGATAGAGATACTAAGTTTGTCATATTTCTGGAGAACATTATAGGAAAGATTGGATACATCACTACAATTTAGCAGTACTAGTCACCTACAAACTGATGGATAAACAGAGGTCGTGAATCGCACACTTGGAAATATGTTGCGAAGCTTAGTTGGAAAACGACCTAAGCAGTGGGATCTGTGTCACTCCCCGATCCTGGAATACGTATTTTAATACGTAAACCGATAAATTGTATTTACTATGTATTTATACGAAATTTATATGCTGTATTTCTTCATGCATTTCCTAAAATATTCGACAAAATATTGTTTTGTAATTTATTTTCTGTATTTGGGCCTACAGTTTTGGCTCATTTAGGTAACCTATTCTTGGTTCACCAATGGTTCATCATGAACCCCTTGGTTCATCATGAACCTATGGGTTCAAGATTCTATCTAATAACTCATCTCATTCTCTCTTCTCTCATTTATTTCCTCTCATTTATTTTCCTCCACCAACCAAGGCAAGTACCAACTTGCTCAAGAGATGGATCCATAAATATTGTTGATGTTTTCTTATAAAATTATTTGCCAAAATATGTTCTTCTCCTCATTCTATACTAGTTTAGAACTTGAAGTTTTCCATTTTGAGGCTTTACTTTTTGTAGATCTAGGTTTTAACTATTTTCGAATTTTCTTGGTTTTGATCTAGCAAACTTCATTATTTTCAAGTTTTGATGGTTCTATGTTGTAGAGAATTTATTCTACCCAATTTTGACCTTTGAAAAGTTGGATTTGGACTTATTTTGACCAAGTTATGGACTTTTGAAGCTTTGGGTTCAAACCACAGAGTTCTTGCTGATTTGGAGAAGACAGTGAGCAGTGTGCGCGAGCTCTTTAGCTTGCGCCACTGAGCTGCACGCGCTCTTTAGCGCAGCGCAGTATGGACCCCATACGCTGCCTTTTGGAAGCGTATGTCTGGCATACGCTGCCTTGACAAGGAGTCGTATGGACCTCATACGTGCCTGATGAGGAGTCGTATCGACCTCATACGCTGCCTTGACAAGGAGTCGTATGGACCTCATACGCTACCTTGATGAGGAGTCGTATGGACCTGAGCGTAGGCTGACCTGAGCGTAGGCTGACCTGAGCGTAGGCTGACCTGAGCGTACGCTGACCTGAGCGTAGCCTGACTTGAGCACGCTCTGACCTGGACTCCCCTATACCTTATATTTGTGTATGCTATATATCCTTACGCCTTTTGTCCTGAGCATGATATGAGCACTAATGTGACCCCGGTGAACAAAGTGTTCCTACCTGATACTTGTACCAGAATGTCCCAGTTCTCGTTCATGCTCGACAAATGACTCGTAACTCCACGTGGCATATTTGCAATGATGCATTACACCAAGGAGGGTAGAATATGTTGACATACTGATTGACATGGATCCTTTTGGGGTACTCGTACTTGAGTACGACATTTAGGAGGATAATCATGCAGGCCACAGCATGTGAGTCCAAGATTTCACCTAGGGTTAAACTAGGCAACTAAATATACTAGATGCATGGGGAGGGCAGAATCCCAAGATTGTGTTACACCAGCCGCCTTGAGATATTGTCTTGACGCCGGCTGGTCTCCACGGATACTATGTCATCCGCAACGAGCGGATGATTGTATCCGATTAATTCTGCTATATATTGTATGTCTTGGCAAGGTGGCCTTACGAGGGACCTGTGCTAATGACACATGTCTACGCGAACCCCTGGGTTGGCTAGCCTTGCTGGAAAGATAATCTGAGGATTTTGAAATAACATGATGCGAGGATAACCTCGTCCCACTAGAAACTCGTAGACTTGATTGGCTGCGAAAACAACTTGGTGTATCTTATTACCTTCCGTGAATAACTGAGGGAAGCGGACTGTCATGGTACGTGATCCAACCCATATTCTTGTTTGATTGTTGGGTTGGTTATCGTACTATGACAGGCTGTGGACCGAAGTTATGAACGGAAGACTTATTCTGGTTGAGAAGTGCTACTTCTGTGAATGACTGAGGAACATGGTCTATCATGGTACATGATCCAACCCATGTTCTTGTTTGATTGTTGGGTTGGTTATTGTGCTGCGATAGGCTATCGACCGAAGTACGATCAGGAGATTTTATTGTTTATACCTTTTAACTTATGTGAAAGTTATAGAGTACGACACGTCCCGACTCCATGCGGCACCTTTTGTCCTTGTTTGGTTGTAAGGGTGCCATATGGGTTCGAGGATGTTACGCTACCCTATAATAGTTGCATAAGTATTACTATTATCAATCATTCTATTATCTGGGTTTTTAATCTTAACTCTTGTGCCCCTTTGGCGGTACTTGCTATTCGGGGCTGACCCCGCTGGTTTTGTTTGGCCAGATCTCGTAGCAGAGCCAGAGGACATGATCTTCCTCCCTGACATCCATGGTGCATACTAGGAGCATGGCGGTTCGGGGACTCGAGTGGGTTTCTTCTCCACCACTCCTGCTTATATTTTGTGCGGCATTTAGCCATCGGCACCTGTTAGCCGGATTACATGATATTTTGTGTCAGTACAGAATTGTAAATAAACAGACTGCAGCTGTGTATAATTTTGTACTCCTGACTTTCTGAGATAGCTAATTATAAAGCTAGTCTCTCATGATCATTTTGATGAAGCGTCAGGGATGCCTTACTGCTTTATCTTTAATGTTCATTTAATTGCTGATGTGACTTGATTGATTGAGACATAGAACTCTGTGGGACCATAGGAGACTTGATTGTAGCATGTACCCCCTAGTCTCTCGACAGCCACGATCGCCGTATGACGTTACGTACCTCATATAGAGTAGCTGGCCTAGTCCGTCTCCGTATTTCGGTACTGGGGCGTGCAAGGTTTTAGTGGTGGCCCATGCAGGTCTATTTTTCAGACTTGTGGGGTATTACGAATTATTAGGAGTCTCAATCAAAACTTGTTCCCCTTGAAATTCTGTTTCGAATTCTCTGTCCTTGCCTTGATCTCTAACCTGACTTGCATCCTCGAAATCTTCCTCGTTCGGACTTGATAATCTTATATCTTTCTCTATAGGGGTGCTTCATTCTCAGTAGCGGGTGAGGCCCAAGGAAGAGCAGCGAGAGCATGGCTCGACTGGGCACTAGCAGGGGAGAGAACCTTCCCAGCGGACACGAGCAGAAATGGAACCAGAGGCAGTGCAGCCGCAGGTTATTGAAACTCCTGCAGCACCAGCAGTGACGACAGTACCAGATACCGTAGCACTCCTGAGATCTCCGGGGATTCTTGTCACTCACCAACAGCAACAGACTCAGCAGCAGGAGCAGAACGTGTTGCTGAACCAAGGGATTCAGTTAGCTCTTGAGAGGTGCCGGGGTTGACTCGGGAGCATCAGGAAGGTTCCGTCGCTTGAACCCGAGGTATTTTGATGGCACGGAGGATGCCATCATGCGGATGCATGGATTCAAGACATTGAAGCCATTCTTGTGGCAGCCAAGGTTCCAGATGATGAAGGTTGATCAGGTCAAATTAGTACTTCAGGATCTTGCCCGCGACTGGTGGGCATCAGAAGAAGTTGGTATAAGACGCCCTGTTCGTTGGACCACCTTCAGTGAAAGATTCAAGGCCAAGTATTTTGGCGTAGTAGCTCGATATGAGCTCCAGCAGAAGTTTATTAGTCTCAAGCAAGCAGCAAGACCGTAGATGGTATGCAGCAGAGTTCTGCAGATTGTGCCATTTTGCCCCACAATGGTGGCAACGGAGCCAGAGAAAGCTATGAGGTTCCAGCAGGGACTTCATTTGGAACTATTACAGCTTGTGGAGGGACACGACTACCAGACGTTTGACGCTGTTTTGACGGTCGCTCGGAGGTACGAGCTTACCCAGCAGAGGTTGGCATCGAGGACAGGAGGTCAGAAGAGATCTCATTCCAGGTTGGAGGAGGAGCAATGCAGCGACATCGGTACCAGCACCCGGTGTACGTATTCATGATGCAGGAGCGCCGCGGAGGACGGCCGTGTCAACTACTACAGCGCCAGTTCGGCATCAGCAGCCGAGGAACCAAAGCAGCGTCAGGGAGCACCCCAGGGCTGTACATTCTGTGGAAGGCAGGGCACACGAGGGAGGTGTGCCGGTCAGCGAATGGCTTATGCTTGAGGTATGGTAGTTCAGACCACCGTATCTCCACTTGTCCTGTGATGCAGAGGCCAGGAGGGCCAGCTCAGCAGTTTCCAGCGTTGCCAGCCCGGTGGCAACCCCGAGTGGAGGGCCAGTATTAGCAGTAAGGCCCCTAGCCCAGCATCTACCAACGTAGGCTCAGATGTTCCGCCAGTACAGGAAGCCGAGGCCCTCAGAGGCAGCAACCATGGTCGAGGAAGGCCGCAACAAGGGGCTCCGCGGGGCCAGGCCAGGCTCTCACATTATCTTTGGAGAGGCTCTAGCATCTAGTGACATGGTGGCAGTAAAATTCTCGTCACCTCATTTTGCTGTAGCATTATTTGATTCAGGCGCTACTCATTCATTCATCTCTGCACAATATGCTACACGGATTGGACTAGTGTTTGAGGCATTGCCGGAGAGGATGGATATACTCACCGGCAATGGGCTCGTAGAAGTAGCAGAGTGCACTTTTCATGTCCGGTAGAGGTGTGTGGGCATTTACTGCCCGCATATTGATTGAATTCCCTATGGAGAATTTTGATGTTGTTCTTGGCATGGACTGGTTGAGAGACAGTCATGCGACAATTGATTGTAGAGGAGGTAGGGTCATATTCAGCGTTCCTGGGATGGACAGTTCATCTTTACTCGAACCTTGAAGAATCAGGCCGGAGGCATCTCAGCAGCAGTGTCAGAGCCAGGACAGATTCGAGAGTGGTCGAAGATTTTCTCGACGTCTTCCCTGATGAGCTCCCAGGGATACCCCCAGTCAGAGAGGTAGAATTTAGCATTGAGTTGAACCCTGGAACGAGGCCTATTGCAGACAGAGTTTACAGAATGTCGCCGTCAGAACAGGATAAGTTGTATCAACATGAGAAGAGTTGAAGTCTAAGGGTTCATCCGAGACAGTAAATCACCCTGGGCCGCGCCAGTGATTCTAGTTTCCAAGAAGGATGGGTCGACGAGGATGTGCATCGACTACCGCAAGCTGAATGCAGTAACAGTGAAGAATAAGTACCCGCTACCAAGGATTGATGACCTGTTTGACCAGTTGAGCAAGGCCAGCGTCTTTCCAAGATCGATCTTCGGTCGGGTACTATCAAGTAAGAGTCCGGGAGCAAGATATACCGAAGACAGCATTCAGATCTAGATATGGGCATTATGAGTTTTTATAATGCCCTTTGGACTAACCAACGCCCCTGCAGTATTCATGGATTTAATGAACCGCATCTTTCTGTCGTATTTGGATAAATTTGTGGTGGTGTTCATAGATGATATCCTTGTCTATTCCAGCAGTGAAGAGGAGCATGAGAAACATCTTAGGACTATCTTGCAGATATTGAGGGAGCATCAACTTTATGCGAAGCTCGACAAGTGTGAATTCTGGTTGACCACATTTCGTTCCTGGGACATATAATTTTGGAGCAGGAGTGTCAGTGGATCCGAAGAAGATTGAGGCCGTAGAGCATTGGCCGGTCCCGAGAACGGTTGCAGAAGTGCGAAGTTTCTTAGGATTAGCTGGTTACTACAGAAGGTTCGTGGCGGACTTTGCCAGGATCTCTGCGCCCTTAACGCGTTTGATGACGACGTAGAGTTTGTTTGGTCAGCTAGCTGTCAGGCATCGTTTGAAGAATTGAAGAAGAGATTGATCTCAGCCCGATCTTGACGCTTCCAGTAGGAGCGGGAGGCTTTACAGTATATTGTGACGCATCAGGGAAGGGTCTTGGATGTGTATTGATGCAGCATGGAAAGGTGATAGCATATGCATCTCGGCAGCTTCGAGACCATGAGAAGAATTACCCGACTCACGATTTGGAGTTAGAGCTGTGGTTTTCACTCAAGTTGTGGAGGCATTATTTATACGGGGATCGGGTAGAGATCTATACTGATCATAAGAGTTTGAAATACGTATTCACGCAGCGAGATTTGAACATGAGGCAAAGAAGATGGTTAGAACTGCTGAAGGATTTTGATTTAGATCTTCAGTATCATCCAGGCAAGGCGAATATAGTTGCAGATGCACTGAGTAGAGAGACAGTGCCTTTATCTTGACCTCGCAGAAGCATTCTAGAAGACCTTCAGAGTATGAGAATCGAAGTAGTTTTGCCAAGGGATATAGAAAGAATGATCAGTATGCAGATTCAGTCAACCTTAGTAGAGAGGATAAGGGCAGCACAAGCAGAGATCCACAGATTCAGAAGTTGCGGTCGAAATGTGAATCAGGCCGTAGGAAGGAGTTAGTAATTCATGAAGATGGTACGCTCAGGTTTGGAAACAGACTCTGTGTACCGAGTGGAGACCTTCGGCAAGAAGTTATGTTCGAAGCTCATAGTTCTATTTACTCCATTCATCCAGGAGGAACGAAGATGTATCGAGATATCAGGTAGTTCTTTTGGTGGAATAGCATGAAAAGAGAGATAGCGAGATTTTATCCAAGTGTCTGGTATGTCAGCAGGTGAAAGTCGAGCAGCAGAGACCAGCAGGATTGCTACAGCCGCTTCCTATCCCAGAATGGAAATGGGAGCACATCACGATAGATTTTGTGACCGATTTACCTAGATCCCCGGCTGGCAAGAATGCAGTCTGGGTAATAGTAGATAGACTCACGAAGGTCGCTCATTTCCTTCCCTTCCGAGTTGGACAGACTACTGAGCAGCTAGCAGAAATATACATGAAGCAGATAGTAAGGCAGCACGGTGTTCTAGTTAGTATAGTATCAGATCGGGATACGCGGTTTACTTCCCATTTTTGGCGGAGCTTACACCAAAGTTTGGGAACCAAGTTAAGATTCAGTACTGCTTATCATCCACAAACTGACGGGCAATCAGAAAGAACCATTCCGATATTAGAAGATATGCTACGGACGTGTACCTTGGATTTTGGCGGATCTTGGGAGGATCACCTTTATCTAGTGGAGTTCTCCTATAACAACAGCTGTCAGGCTAGCATTCAGATGGCCCCGTTCGAAGCATTGTACGGAAGGAAGTGCAGGTCCCCTTTGGCATGGGATGATATCGAAGAACGGAAGTTGTTGGGGCCAGAGATGATCACGTAGACTGTGGAGGTAGTTAAGTTGGTCAGAGAGCGCCTTCGAGTTGCACAGGACCGACATCGTCATTGGGCAGATCAGCATCGTAGGTCTCTAGAGTTTAGAGTTGGCGACCAAGTGTTTCTGCGGATTTCGCCTACTCGGGGTATCATCAGATTTGGAACCCGGGGAAAGCTTAGTCCAAGATACGTTGGTCCTTTTAAGATTCCTCGCTCGGGTAGGCGATGTGGCTTATCGACTTGCCCTTTCGCCTTCGTTAACTGGCATACATGATATGTTTTATGCGTCCCAATTACGTGGGTATGTCCCGAATCCGAGTCATGTCCTCGATCATTCTGAGTTAGTCGTTGGTACCGACCTAACTTACGAGGAACAACCCGTGTCTATTTTGGACCGGCGAGAGAAGGTACTCAAGAATCGGATGATAAGCCTTGTCTGTGTTTCTTGGAACCATCACTCTTCGGGAGAGTCAACCTGGGAGTGCGAGGACGAGATCAGATCTCGGTATCCGCATTTGTTTGACTAATGAGGTATATTTTTTATGCCTTATTGACACGATTCCATGCTTATCTGCACCTACTTGTTTTGCACTTGTGATGTATGATAATAACTGCTATGATAGTTAACTTGTATATGATTGTGCCTTGCTTGCCCTGATTTCACTATCCTGTCTTGGCTGGAATTCCGAGGACAGAATTTTTCTAAGAAGGGTAGAGATGTCACTCCCCGATCCTGGAATACGTATTTTAACACGTAAATCAATAAATTGTATTTACTTTGTATTTATACGATATTTATATGCTGTATTTTTTCATGTATTTCCCAAAATATTCGACAAAATATTGTTTCGTAATTTATTTTCTGCATTTGGGCCTACAGTTTTGGCTCATTTGGGTAACCTATTCTTGGTTCACCAATGGTTCATCATGAACCCCTTGGTTCATCATGAACCCATGGGTTCAAGATTCTATATAATAACTCATCTCATTCTCTCTCCTCTCATTTATTTTCTCTCATTTATTTTCCTCCACCAACCAAGGCAAGTACCAACTTGCTCAAGAGATGGATCCATAAATGATGTTGATGTTTTCTTACAAAATTATTTGCCAAAATATGTTCTTCTCCTCATTCTATACTAGTTTAGAACTTGAAGTTTTCCATTTTGAAGCTTTAATTTTTGTAGATCTAGGTTTTAACCATTTTCGGATCTTCTTGGTTTTGATCTAGCAAACTTTATTATTTTTAAGTTTTGATGGTTCCATGTTGTAGAGAATTTTATTCTACCCAATTTTGACCTTGAAAAGTTGGATTTGGACTTATTTTGACCAAGTTATGGACTTTTGAAGCTTTGGGTTCAAACCATGGAGTTCTTGCTGATTTGGAGAAGACAGTGAGTAGTGTGCACGAGCTCTTTAGCTTGCGCCACTGAGCTGCGCGCACTCTTTAGCGCAGCGCAGTATGGACCCCATACGCTGCCTTTTGGAAGCGTATGTCTGGCATACGCTGCCTTAACAAGGAGTCGTATGGACCTCATACGCTGCCTTGATGAGGAGTCGTATGGACCTCATACGCTGCCTTGACAAGGAGTCGTATGGACCTCATACGCTGCCTTGATGAGGAGTCGTATGGACCTCATACGCTGCCTTGATGAGGAGTCGTATGGACCTGAGCGTAGGCTGACTTGAGCGTAGGCTGACCTGAGCGTAGGCTGACCTGAGCGTACGCTGACCTGAGCGTAGCCTGACTTGAGCGCGCTCTGACCTGGACTCCCCTATACCTTATATTTTTATATGTATATATTATATTGTATATATATATATGTAAATGTTTGTGTATGCTATATATCCTTACGCCTTTTGTCCTGAGCATGATATGAGCACTAATGTGACCCCGGTGAACAAAGTGTTCCTACCTGATACTTGTACCTGAATGTCCCAGTTCTCGTTCATGCTCGACAAATGACTCGTAACTCCACGTGGCATATTTGCAATGATGTATTACACCAAGGAGGGTAGAACATGTTGACATACTGATTGACATGGATCCTCTTTTGGGGTACTCGTACTTGAGTACGACATTTAGGAGGATAATCATGCAGGCCACAGCATGTGAGTCCAAGATTTCACCTAGGGTTAAACTAGGCAACTAAATATACTAGATGCATGGGGAGGGCAGAATCTCGAGATCGTGTTACACCAGCCGCCTTGAGATATTGTCTTGACGCGCCGGCTGGTCTCCACGGATACTGTGTCATCCGCAACGAGCGGATGACTGTATCCGATTAATTCCTACTATATATTGTATGTCTTGGCAAGGTGGCCTTACGAGGGACCTGTGCTCAATGACACATGTCTACGCGAACCCCTGGGTTGGCTAGCCTTGCTGGAAAGATACGATCTGAGGATTTTGAAATAACATGATGCGAGGATAACCTCGTCCCACTAGAAACTCGTAGACTTGATTGACCGCGAAAACAACTTGTGTGTATCTTATTACCTTCCGTGAATAACTGAAGGAAGCGGACTGTCATGGTACGTGATCCAACCCATGTTCTTGTTTGATTGTTGGGTTGGTTATCGTACTATGACAGGCTGTGGACCGAAGTTATGAACGGAAGACTTATTCTGGTTGAGAAGTGCTACTTCTGTGAATGACTGAGGAACATAGTCTATCATGGTACAAGATCCAATCCATGTTCTTGTTTGATTGTTGGGTTGGTTATTGTGCTGCGATAGGCTATCGACCGAAGTCACGATCAGAAGATTTTATTGTTTATACCTTTTAACTTATGTGAAAGTTATAGAGTACGACATGTCCCGACTCCATGCGGTACCTTTTGTCCTTGTTTGGTTGTAAGGGTGCCATATGGGTTCGAGAATGTTGTGCTACCCTATAATAGTTGCATAAGTATTACTATTATCAATCATTCTATTATCTGGGTTTTTAATCTTAACTCTTGTACCCCTTTGGCGGTACTTGCTATTCGGGGCTGACCCCGCTGGTTTTGTTTGGCCAGATCTCGTAGCAGAGCCAGAGGACACGATCTTTCTCCCTGACATCCATGGTGCATACTAGGAGCATGGCGGTTCAGAGACTCGAGTGGGTTTCTTCTCCACCACTCCTGCTTATATTTTGTGCAGCATTTAGCCATCGGCACCTGTTAGCCGGATTACATGATATTTTGTGTCAGTACAGAATTGTAAACAAACAGACTGCAGCTGTGTATAATTTTGTACTCCTGACTTTCTGAGATAGCTAAATTATAAAGCTAGTCTCTCATGATCATTTTGATGAAGCGTCAGGGACGCCTTACTGCTTTATCTTTAATGTTCATTTAATTGCTGATGTGACTTGATTGATTGAGACATAGAACTCTGTGGGACCATAGGAGACTTGATTGTAGCATGTACCCCCTAGTCTCTCGACAGCCACGATCGTCGTATGCCGTTACGTACCTCATATGGAGTAGCTGGCCTAGTCCGTCTCCGTATTTCGGTACTGGGGCGTGACAATCTGGCTTTATCACAGGCTGAATTTGCTTCTAACTGCATGCCTAACAGATCAACTAGAAAGACACCGTTTGCCATTGTCTACTCACATCAGCCACGACATGTTTTGGACCTCGTCTCTCTGCCTAAGACTCTGGGTCGAGACATTGGTGCTGAGCATATGTTAGAGCGGCATCAATTAATACATAATGAAGTGAAACAACGACTTAAAGAATCTTATACCAAATATAAAGTAGCTGCTGATCAGTACCGTCACCGTAAGGTCTTTCATGAGGGAGACTTTGGTCATGGTTTACTTACGTAAGGAACGTTTTCCTACTGGCTCCTACAACAAATTAGCAAAGAAGAAGATCGGACCATTTCAAGTTCTACGCAAGCTAAATGACAATGCTTATGTGATTGATCTCCCTGAAGACATGCAGATCTCTCCAACCTTCAATATCGTCGATCTTTACGAATACTTTCCACCTGGCGAACCGCTTTATTCTGATAAGAACTCAGGGACGAGTTCTCTTGAAGCAGGGGAGACTAATGTACCATAGAATCCTAGTCCCTAAAGACATGCAGATCTCTACAACCTTCAATGTCGCCGATCTTTACGAATACTTTTCACCTGGCGAACCGCTTTATTCTGATAAGAACTCATAGACGAGTTCTCTTGAAGCAGGGAAAACTGATGTAGCGTAGAATCCTAGTCCCTCTAGGATTCCTTTTCTTTTCCTCTTCCCTCTTGGATTCATTTTTATTTTCTTTATTTTTTTAATATATATAATCATATTTATGATAGGATTCTTATTTTGACTTTATCTTTTATTAGGATAGATTTTATCTTTATTTTATTAGGATTAGGTTGTCACAAAAGTCCTATAAATAGGCACTATTTGTATGCAATTGAAAATAACTTTTAATCAATAAAATTCTTCTTTAATGTTTGAGATTTGTTCTCTTATTTTCTTGGTCGTGGACTCGACTGTTCCGTGGATTCGGAAGCCCCTCGCTTGAGATTTTCAAGCAACCTTCGTGCGGACCCCTCACAAGGCCCTCCGTCGAAGATTTTGTAGCACCGTTTCGCTCTTACCAAGCAGCGGTGGTCCAGTTATCGTCATCATCGATCGACTTGGCCATTGTCAACCATGAAGGTAAGCCCGTTCCGCTATCCCGCTGCTTCAAGTGGTATCAGAGCGCCACAGATTAAGGCTTCCAATTCGTTTGGAAACCTTTGGGAATCTTTCTTTCTCAAAACAACAATGGCGAAACATGTCACACGTGAGGAGTTTGATGCCATGTCTAATAACATTGAAGCCTTGTCAAAAAAAGTTGATGTCCTGTCTGACAAATTGGATGGAGTGCTAGAATTTCTTGGATCAAATCCAACGAAGTCGTTGATATTACGGGAATACCGCCTACAGAGACGAGAGACGCAAATGCTCGTCCTACTACCAATCGTACACAAAAGGGTCCGCATCGTGGCCACAACAGTGGGGCCCCTCATATGGAATACTGTAAAGACAGCGACGACGATGATTTCATCCTGCAGGGATCCCATCGTCAGGCCCCCCAAACCATCTATGTAAACCAACAACGACGGAGCCATGCATACCAACGACGGGGGCAAGGTGACTACGAAGGAGGAGGTGATTCAAAATAAAGATGGATCTTTCCTCTTTCAACGGTCGACTACACATTGAAGACTTTCTTGACTGGCTCACAGAAGTAAAATGCTTCTTCGAAAACATCCCTGAAGAGAGACATGTTTACCTTGTAGCCTATAGGCTCAAGGAAGGTGCCTCTGCTTGGTGGGAACAACTTGAGCACATCCGTGCGAGAGTCGGCAAAGCTCATGTATGGAGTTGGCCAAAGATGCGACGACTGCTACGACAAAGATTTCTACCTCCAGATTATCAACAGATTTGCTATCGTCGATATCAAAATTACACACAAGGTGCATGAACTATAGCTGACTACACAGAAGAATTCTTCAGACTTTCGTCCCGTAATGATATTTACGAAACAGATCTTCAACAGGCGACCCGTTATCTTGGCGGCCTAAGGAAAGACATCCATGATCAACTATACCTGCAGAATATATACACACTCAGTAAAGCAATCACCTTTGCAGAGAAGGTAGAACAAAAGATTGAGAAGTTTAAGAGTCCACAGAGCCGTTTCAGTGCTAACAACCATGGATCAATAACAAAGGATGATTGGACACCAAATCAAGCTGCCAACTATTCCAAAAATGGCAAAGGACCAGCAGAGACCCTAATTCTCTCTCCCCGACGACACCTTCAAAAGTACAGGTCCTACAACAAGTTGCCAAACCTCAGCAATATGCCAATCCATACAGCAAACCAAAAGGAAACAAGTGCTACCGTTGCAACAAAGTCGGACATCTGTCCAACAGCTGCCCCCTTAGAGCACAAGTTGCCTTTGCTGACTACGAAGACGAAGAGGGAGGAGAAGAACACCCAGGAGAAGAAGAGGTCCTTCCCGAAGATGATGGTGAACAACTAGTATGTGTCGTTAGGCATCTGCTACTAGCCCCAAAGATTGAAGAACCATCCCAGTACCACAATGTCTTCCGAACCCGATGCAAGGTCAAAAACAAGTTATGTGACATCATCATTGACAACGGGTGTATAGAGAACATTATTTCAAGAGCAATGGTAGAGAAGATGAGACTTACCAAAGAAGCACACCCGACTCCATATAAGATTGGCTGGATTCAACAGGGACACAACATGGTCGTCTCTGAAGTTTGTCGCATACCCTTCTCCATCGAAAAGACCTATAAAGATGAAGTCATGTTCGATATTGTCGACATGGACTCTTGTCACATCATCCTCGGTCGGCCATGGCAATTTGACAAAAATGTTACATATCGAGAAAGAGACAACACATATTCTTTCCTTCAAGATGGACGACGTCTCACTCTTCATCCATTAGCGCCGGGTGATATTCTTAAGCCCAGTCCACAACAACAAAAGACCGAAATGATTGTTGATGGTCAAGAACTTGAAAGTGGTCTTGAGAAACAAGAAGAACTCTATACATTGGCTGTATCGGGTAAAGCCGAAGTATTCCATACCAACATTCCTGAAGTAGTCCAGCCTTTACTACAAGAGTTCCGTGACATCATGCCGAATGAACTGCCTAGCGAATTGCCACCAATGAGAAACATTCAACATGAAATAGATCTCATCCCAGGTTCTAGACTTCCAAATATTTCACATTATCAGATGAGCCCCAATAAATGCAAAATCCTCCAAGGCCAAGTTGAAGAATTGGTCCAAAAAGGCTTGATCAGAAAGAGCCTCAGTCCTTGTGCAGTTCCCGCCTTGCTAGTGCCAAAGAAAGACGGGTCGTGGCGTATGTGCAACGACAGTTGGACTATCAATCGCATCACCGTTAGGTATTGCTTTCCCATCCCTCGACCAGAAGACATGTTGGATATGCTTGCTGGGTCTACAATTTTCTCAAAGATCAATTTGAAGAGCGGATACCATCAAATCCGAATTCGATATGGTGATGAATGGAAAACTGCTTTCAAGACCCGTGAAGGACTCTACGAATGGCTTGTTATGCCTTTCCGACTTTCAAACGCACCAAGCACGTTCATGCGCCTTATGAATCAAGTTTTGAAGCTATTGATAGAAAAGTTCGTAGTCGTCTACTTTGACGATATCATGATCTATAGCCAGAGCCAAACTGATCATCTGAAGCACCTTAGGGAAGTTCTCAAACTTCTCCGAATTAATAAACTCTATGTCAATCTCAAGAAGTGTAGCTTTCTTACTAACCAACTCATTTTCTTGAGATTTGCTATTTGTGCCAATGGCCTCAGTGTTGATGAAGAGAAGATTAGAGCAATTTGCGACTGGCCCACTCTAAAGACAACGATTGAAGTACGAAGCTTTCATGGCCTCGCCAATTTTTACCGACGATCCATTCGTAACTTCAGCACTATTGTAGCACTATTGATAGAATGCATGAAGAAACGAAAATTCATCTGGACTCCTGAAGCTGAAGCTAGTTTCATACTCATCAAGGAGAAGCTATCTACGATGCCAGTCCTATCATTGCCCAACTTTGACAAGCTGTTTGAAGTCGAATGTGATGCCAGCATAGTGGACGTTAGTGCTGTACTAATACAAGAAGGAAGACCAATTGCCTTTTGTAGCGAGAAGCTAAGTGAAGCTCAACGAAAATGGTCAACTTATGAGCAGGAGTTCTACTCGATCGTACAAGCCATCAAAGCATGGGAGCACTACCTCATCCAACGGCCATTTATCCTACATACTGAATAAAGCTTTATCTTTTATAGACAATCCCCGTAACACAAATCGAATGCATGCTAGATGGATTCAGTTTCTTCAGCGCTTGTCCTATACCATCAAGTATAAGGCCGGAGTTCAGAACAAAGTAGCTGATGCCTTAAGCCGTCGAGCCGACCTCCTCATTACTTTACATCAAGAGGTCATCGGGTTTGCATACCTCAAGGAACTCTACCCGGATGACAAAGATTTTCAACAAGCATGGGAAGATTGTCAACCAAACGGAGCTGCAAATGGATATCACATCCAAGAAGGCTATCTCTTCAAAGGAAATCAGTTGTGTATTCCTCGTAGTTCCTTGCGGGAACATATTATTAGAGAGCTCCATGGTGGAGGTCTCGGTGGACATTTCGGTCGAGATAAGTGGCTAGCCATAACCGAAAAAAGATATTATTGGCCGTAATTGAGAAAAAAAGTTGAGGGACATGTCCGCAATTGTCCTATATGCCAAGTTGCCAAGGGCCAAGAACAGAATACTGGTCTTTATATGCCTCTTCCAATTCCCGAAGGACCTTGGGAAGACATTTCCATGGACTTTATTCTTGGCTTACCACGAACACAGCGCGGTGCTGATTCTATCTTTATCGTGGTAGACAGATTCTCTAAGATGGCACACTTTATTCCATGTCGTAAGACATTCGACGTGACTCATATTGCTCTCATTTTCTTTCGAGAAGTCGTGCGTCTTCATGGTGTGCCAAAGTCAATCACTTCAGATAGAGATACTAAGTTTCTGTCATATTTCTGGAGAATATTATAGGAAAGATTGGATACATCACTACAATATAGCAGTACTAGTCACCCACAAATTGACGGACAAACAGAGGTCGTGAACCACACACTTGGAAACATGTTGCAAAGCTTAGTTGGAATACGACCTAAGCAGTGGGATCTGGCTTTATCACAGGCTGAATTTGCTTCTAACTACATGCCTAACAGATCAACTGGAAAGATACCGTTTGCCATTGTCTACTCACATCAGCCACGACATGTTTTGGACCTCTTCTCTCTGCCTAAGACCCCGGGTCGAGATATTTGTCAACCCCTAAAATTTAAAATAATTTTAAATTGAATATATATATCACAAATGACTAATTTAGCCTTAAAATAATTTATTATAATTTTCTAGAATTTTTAAATAATATTTAGATGATTTTTAAAGCAGAAAATATCACTTTGCAATAAAACAAAATGTTTTAATATTATTTTGCAATTAAACAAATTATTTTTCAACCAGTTTGCAAATAGTTTTTGTTCTGTACAAATTAGTTTTTGCATAAACTGTTGCGGGAGGGGATTTGCAAATTTCTTTTTTGCATTTGATAAGGCGGTGGGTTAAAATTGTAAACATGAAATTGTCGGGGGCTTATTGGCAAATCGACCCCACGACTCAGCCTGGGCATTGGCCGAATGCCGCCTGCCGACGTCAAAAACCCTAACCCTAGATCCTAATTCTTCGACGAAACCCCCAAATTGAACCCCTAATCTAGGCTATAAAACTCCCCACATTCGAAACCCTAACCTAGATCAATAGTTCGTTCGCCGTAGCCACCGCAGTACTGTCTTCTTCCCCGACGAGTTCGCCGGAGCTAACAGCTTGCTGTCGCCGCCGTTCCAGCCACCGCCGTCGCAATCGACCACCACCATCGTGTTTGCTGCATCGAGATGAGCACAGCGCCATCCTTCTCTGCCAACCCCGACGCTTCCTCCGTCCTACCGCAGCTTCGACAGCCCGTTCGACTGGACACGTAGGTGTCACTTTGTTCCCTGTGTCGCTCTGTGTCTCATAAATGCGACCCTAGACTCGCCTAGATACGGAGTAGAGACACAAGACTCGTAACGGATGCAGACGCTCGTGTCCTAAACTGTCACGACACGAGTATGTGATAATGGGTTAATGGGTTTAACTGTTAATGGGTTTGGGTTTAAATGTTAAATTGATTTAGTATATTTAGTGTAAACCCTATCCTAACAGCAAGCTCGAGCTGACCCCCTGGTTAGCCGAATGGCGCTCAGACTCTGCCCCTCGTGTAACTCGAGTTTGAACCCCCCCTTCCTGTATGTTGGGGTAATTTTAGGGCTTTTATAAATCAATGTTTTATATATATATATATATATATTATTTTATATATATATATATATATATATATATATATATATATATATATATATATATATATATATATATATAATATATATATTATATATGTATATGTGTGTATATATATATATTATATATATATATATAATATATATTATATAGAATATCTATAATATATATATAAATATAAAATATATATAAAAAATATATATATATTATATATATATATATATTATATATTATATATATATAATATATATATTTATGTTTATATATATATTATATATATATATATATATATAATTTATATATATATATATATATATATATATATATATATATATATATATATTTATTTTTTTATATACACACACACATATATATATATATATTATATATATATATATATATATATATATATATATATATATATATATATATATATATATATATGGTAAAAAAAATGTATATATGGTAAAAATAATAATAATAGTAATATATATATATATATATATAGATATATATATATATATAGATATATATATATATTATATATGTATATGTATATAATTTTTTGTAAAAACAGTATATGTATATAATGTTAATAGTGAAATCTTTAATATATGATATAAACTATATATTACACACACACACACACACACATATATATATATATATATATATATATATATATATAATATATATATATATATATAATATATATATATATAATATATATATGTATATATAATAATTATATAATTTTGTAAAAACAGTATATATGTATATAATGTTAATAGTGAACTGTTGAAAACACTTTCTTTAATATTGATATAAACTATATATTACACATATATTTATATATATATAATTAATTAAATATTGAAGTATTTAATATTAATTTTGCTTTCATTTTTTTGGTTTTTTTGGAGGAATATGTTATATATATATATTTTAATATCTGTCATTTAATTATGTCATTTAATTTATCATTTAAAAATATCATTTAAAATTATGTCATTATAAAACACATGCCTATACTGTAATATTTAAATATGTACTTTATAAATACAGTGCCTATACTATAATATGTATTTTAAATTCTGTCATTTAATTTTGTCATTTAAATTACGTCATTATAAATAGTGCCTATATTGTAATATGTAAATAAATACAGCGCCTATACTGTAATACGTATTTATAAATACAGTGCCTATAATGTAATATGTACGCTTTTAAATTCTGCAATTTAAATTTCGTATTTATTCACGATTTTACGTACTTTGTGTAAACGACCACTCTAAGTCCAAGTCTAGCATGGGTTGATCGGACTTAGGTGAGCCTACACATATTCGGGGTCTAGTCGAGTCATGTTGGACTTGATTCATGGCTTCGGGTCCCGTATCTGGACTTCGGTTCAATTTCAAATACGCGGACAAATACATTAAATAATTATTTATTTAATTTCAGAATATGTGATTTATGAACTTTGAATTTTCAGACAACTTTTTAATGCTGAATAAATTCTAAAAAATTACTATGAAATACTATGTTAATTAATCTAATTTAATATAATTTGTCCATGATTTAATTTACTGTTTTGACACTGTTTAGAAATAGTAAACCAGAACCCATTTTTAATGTACACTTGTATTCTGATTTTTAAGAAATACTTACACTGGATTATAAATTCCATAAAATTTATATTAAATTACTATAATTAACAAGGATCAATTTGATATATTATTTCAAATAAAGTAATACGGTATAACTTTTTTAATAATTATTGGAACACAATGTAAAGTCTGTTTAATTAATTGATTAATAATGACTTGTATGTTTTGTGGGTTTTTGGGGTAATTTATATCGAGACTCTACCCTACCTTAGTATAGAGACCTACTTGTTAGTCTAGATGTTGTAACACCTCACTTTGGACTACTAGAGCTTCACCTAGCTAGTGTCCTATTAGGAGCCGTGTCACAACACTAGTATAATCTTAATCATAACTTAGAGGCTGAGTTGTATATCATTTTGACAGGATACTGGACATCTGTACCTTTATATTCTTACCCTTGCTTTGCTCGAGGCAAGTACCCCTATAAACTTATTTACTGCATATGACAATAAACTATGAATGAATCATGTTAGAATACTGCTTTCTGGAAACTACAAGTCATATCTTCACATGCTTCTTACTGGTTCTCAGTACATGTCATGCTTTATACTACTTTTAGTATCACTCACATGTTATAAAATGGGATATAGGAAAACTGTTAGTAGAGTACGTGATCAACCCCCCTTCTCCGTATATATTTACCGTGCACTGTTACATTCTATATGCAACTTTATCGTATGTCTGATCCCGTGTTTGTGTATGTATATACACCGATGCCATTAAGTGTACGTATGTGCACTTCAGAAATTGATATGTACCACAGTACATCCTACTACCTATTGACCGATCACGTACATGCTATAATTTTAAACTTTAAAACAAATATATATTGCCATGGTAAATTGTATCTAAAACTGGATAAATTAAGATATGCCATGATTATGTTATTTCATTTCTTTCCATCACATGATCAGTATTATATGTTTGTAGTACAAGTACTTGCTCCCGTCCTGACAGGATAACGTTGTAGGTGTACTTTCCGAGGAGAAAATGCTATGCGATACTTTTTATGGAGCTGCTTTTGAGGACCTGGCCTTTGCTCCAAAAGAGGCCCCAGCGGGGAACCTTGCTTAGACTTGCCAGTCAACTTGAGAATTAGACTTAGAGTTATTATAACTTTTATTTAGTTACTGGACCATGTCTCCAGTTCTTACTTTAGAAGTGTAATAAACTTTAAAACATGTTTGCTTTCATCTATAAATGCTGTGTTGTGACAATCATCTTAAAATGCTTTAAATATAATCATTAGCACACTTAGTACCATCTTGACTATCTTCTAGAACAGCTTACTATATTTTGTCCAAACGTAGGCTGGACATGGCTCGGCCCGGCTCAACAATTTGGGTAGCAGGCCATGACATGTTTTTAGTGGTGGCCTATGCAGGTCTTTGACTAAGTTGTTTGGTTATGTCATTGTACCAAACTTGCCTGCAATTAGGAAATTAAGATAACTAGATAACACCAGGAATAACATTTAGAACACCTAGAGGATTACTAGGATTGCAACATAGGAAAACTCATCACAGCATAGGCCCGTTAATCATAATTAGATTTTGTTTATGATTGTTTGCTTAAAAGTCCTTATAGTCTCCTTGTCTTCCAATATATGGTTATTACCCGCTCCTCCCAGTCCATCACCTCTGATGACGGTGCACCTTCTACTCTATCCACAGACCCAATGACAGTCACTGTAGCACTTCTACCACCTCCACTTATGCACCCTACCATGCCTTCCTACGCTACTATCCTCCAGACTCATATTCTACCTCATATCCAGCAGACCCAGATACCTCCACTATCTCCTATCCTTCAGACCCAGATACCTCCACCACCTTCTGTTCAGAAGACCGTAATACCACCACCACCTCCTTCCACACCACAGCTCCAGCAAGCCCAAGTGCTACCACCTCCACCTACTATCCTACCAGCCCAGACCACCGTCACTCTCGACGGGAACCAGCTGCTTGCCCTATTCCAGGGGTTCCTGACGACCCAGCAGGAGCAGTCCACCCTCATTCGCCAGAGCATGGAGCGCTCTGCAGAGCGTACCTTGACCCCACCACCACCTATAGAGCCACAGCCGAGGGTTGGGAGCATCAAGGACTTCATGGGATTAAACCCCAAGGAGTTTAAAGGGACCGAAGGCATTGTAGTTGCAGACGACTGGCTAGACTCGGTAGAGAGGAAGCTCCTCGGAGCTAGACTGCCTGGTGACCTTCAGGTCGAGGCAATGGGGTTCCTGCTGACAGACTTAGCAGGGATCTGGTTCAGGAATGAGCCAATGTTTGCGAGGGGCAGAGGTACTTGGGAGCAGTTCAAGACCCAGTTCAAGAGGAATTTTTTTCGACTACCGCCAAAGTTGCCATGGGGTTGCAGTTTCAGAACCTGCAGCAAGGGAACCACTCGATAGACGAGTATGCTGGAGAGTTCAGCCGGTTGAGCCGTTTTACCCCTAGCCTAGTAGCAGATCCCGAGGAGATGGCACGTAGATTCTGCCATGGCCTGATCCCGGACACCGGCATACTATTGGTGGCAAACGGGACTGCCGACTACTATCAGATTCTCGAGCTAGCCCGAGGTATAGAGAAGCGCCTTCTGTCTTACAAGAGGCCAGCTATCGGACACCATGACGGGCCGTCCAAGCGCCAGGCTTTTCAGCCGAAGGTACCTGCTCAGCATCAGCAGGCTTACCGTCCTCCAGCACAGTATCAGCAACAGAGGGCACCACCGGCGAGAACCCCCGGCCAGCACCAGCAGCAGAGGGAAGCTACATGCACGTACTATAGGAGGCCAGGCCATAACGTTTCCTTCTGTAGGAAGAGGCTGAACCAGTGCCTAGCTTGTGGGTCTTCCACCCATCAACTTCGAGATTGCCCGGCGGTGAAGATGCCAGGCACTGGACCATCTAGAGGACCACCGCTTTCGACTCAGCAGCAAAGGTTCGGACAGCATCAGCAGCTGCAGAGAGGGCCCTAGGGGAGAGCCTACGCTCTTGCCATGGAGCCAACAGATTTGGAGCAGGGCCCAGAGCCAGAGCCGGATTATTTGGCCGATGTTATCACAGGTCAAATTTATTTACATACCTTTCCCGCCATATGCTTGTTTGATTCTGGTGCTTCACATAGTTTACTGTTATTAGAATTTTTGCAAAAACATCTTTTATTAGCCATACCCACCGAAGGAGTGAGTAGAGTGATGACAGGGGGCGGGCCGGTACCCATTAGAGCTATTTATAGATGCTCTATCACTGTAGCCGGAAGGGAATTTCGGGGACGATTCTTTGTGATGCCACTTCCCGAATACGACATAGTATTGGGGATGGATTGGCTTAGCTACGCGCACACAGATATAGACTGTCATGAGGGTAGTATTCAGTTTAGTCCCCTGGGAGCAGCACCATTCAGCATCGAGAGATCCGGGCCAGAGATCAGCTTGGAGATGAGCTATAGTGCCGCAGTTGGAGAGCAAGCACCGCCGTACCCTATTATAGTGGAGTTTATGGATGTGTTCCCTGAGGATCTTCCAGGACTTCCATCCGACAGAGACGTGGAGTTTACTATAGACTTGGTACCGGGCTCATCACCAGTGTCTCGGGCTTGCTATAGGGTGAACTCCAAGGAGGCCATAGAGATGAAGGAGCAGATCGACGACCTATTGAGCAAGGGTTTCATTCGATCTAGCGCTTCACCATGGGAGCACCAGTGCTCTTTGTGCTAAAGAAGGAAGGTACGGTCTGGTTGTGCGTTGACTACCGGGCGTTGAACTCCATTACCATCAAGAACAGATATCTGTTGCCTCGGATAGATGATCTATTTGACCAGTTGAATGGAGCGAAGGTATTCTCCAGGATAGACTTGAGGTCAGGCTACCACCAGGTGAAAGTCAGAGCTGAAGACATCTATAAGACTGCTTTCAACACCAAGTATGGGCAATACGAGTTTTTGGTGATGCCATTTGGCCTTACAAATGCGCCAGCTGTCTTCATGAACTTAATAAACAAGACATTTCACCAATATCTTGATAAATTTGTCGTGGTGTTCATCCACGATATCTTGATATACTCGAAGACGTCAGAGAAGCACGAGGAGCACTTACGGACAGTTCTCGGGATTCTGCAGAAGGAGAGGCTGTATGCAAAGCTGTCGAAGTACGAGTTCTTTTTGACCGAGTGGAGTTTCTCGGTCATGTGGTTACTGGAGATGGTATCTCAGTGGACCCCAAGAAGATTACTGCCATCGAGACGTGGAAGGCTCCGACATCTGTATCAGAGATCAGGAGTTTCTTGAGTTTAGCAGGCTATTACAGAAGTTTGTCTAGGACTTTGCCAGGATAGCCGAGCCCATGACGAAACTAACACGAAAGGACGCGGAGTACATCTGGACGGAGGTATGCCAGGCAGCATTTGATGAGCTGAAGAGAAGTCTGACGACTGCACCGATTCTTGCACTACCATCTGGACCAAGAGGCTTCACTATTTACAGTGACGCTTCAGGAAAGGGGCTAGGATGCGTTCTACAGCAGCATGGGAAAGTAATTGCCTATGCATCTAGGCAACTGCAGACTCATGAGCGGAACTATCCTACTCATGACATGGAGTTAGCTGCAGTGATTTTTGCTCTCAAATTGTGGAAGCATTATCTGTACGAAGAGCGAGTGGAGATTTTTATAGACCACAAGAGCTTGAAGTACGTATTCACGCAGAAGGAGCTGAACATGAGACATCGTAGATGGTTGGAGTTAATGAAAGACTTCGACATTAATCTGCATTACCATCCTGGAAAGGCAAATGTAGTGGCGGATGCGCTGAGCAGGCATCCGATGGCATGGTACATGAGAATGGACCGACATGTGTGTGAGGATCTAGAGAAGCTGGGTATCCAGATATTTCTACCAGGAGCTGTGATGCAGATGATAGCGCTGGATATTCAGTCGGGTCTGATAGATCAGATCAAGGAGACTCAGTTTACAGATGAGAGCCTCCGTCGACTCAGAGTCCAGGCTTTAGCTGGACTGCTTGATGACTTAACCCTTTCAGAGGATGGATCTTTGAGGCACGGCAGTCGGTTATGTGTGTCGAAGGGTGAGATGATTGAGGCGATCATACAGGAGGCGCATCAGTCACAATATTCTATTCATCCCGGTGCCAACAAGATGTACCGTGACTTACGGGAGTACCTCTGGTGGCACGGGATGAAGAAGGATGTAGCACGTTTTGTCTCGAGGTGCCTAGTGTGTCAGCAAGTAAAGACAGAGCGACAGAGACCAGCCGGTCTATTACAGCCTTTACCTATTTCCGAGTGGAAATAGGAACACATTACTATGGACTTCGTTTCAGGGCTTCCTCGTTCCCAAGGAGAAAAGGATACCATTTGGGTGATCGTCGACAGATTGACGAAGTGTGCTCACTTCATACCCTTCAAGGTAGGGCCGTCCACCGAGAAGTTGGCAGAACTATATGTACAACAGATAGTTCGTTTGCACGGAGTGCCAGTGAGTATTGTATCAGATCGAGACAGCAGATTCACATCCCACTACTGGTGGAGCTTGCATGAGGAGTTGGGCAGCCGACTCAAATTCAGCACGGTGTACCACCCGCAGACTGACGGACAGTCGGAGAGAAAGATTCAGACGCTTGAGGACATGCTAAGGACTTGCGTATTAGACTTCGGAGGATCATGGGAGAGTCATCTTCATTTGGTAGAATTTTCATACAACAACAGCTACCAAGCCAGCATCGGTATGTCACCCTTTAAGGCATTATATGGACGACGATGCCGCACACTACTCTTTTGGGATGACTTCGGTGATAGAGTTATGCTCGGACCAGAGATGATCACTGAGGCGGTAGAGAAGGTCCGAATGATCAGAGACAGACTCAGAGTTGCTCAGGACAGGCAGAAGCACTGGGCAGACGCTAGTTGCAGACCATTGGAGTTCGCCGATGGATACATGGTGTTGGTGAAGATATCACCTACCAGAGGGACGATCCGATTCGGACGAGGGGACAAGTTGAGACCTAGGTATATTGGTCCATTCGAGATACTCGGCAGGATTGGAGAGGTAGCCTACAGAGTTGATCTACCACCCAACTTGGAAGGCGTTCACAACGTCTTCCACGTGTCTCAGCTGAGGAGATACGTTCCTGACCCCAGCCATGTACTTGATCATTCAGAGCTGGAGATCGGACCAAGCCTTGGAGTTGCAGAGCAGCCCGTGGAGATATTGGACCGCAGAAAGAAGAGGCTGAGGAACAAGGTCATCCCCTTAGTCAGAGTAGCATGGAGCAGACACTCGCCAGGAGAGTCCACTTGGGAGCGGGAGTCGGACATGAGGGAGAAGTACCCTTATCTGTTCGATCCACCAGCCGGGAGGGAGCTGTCGTCTTCTACATGATACTTCAGAGGTTAGCTTTAGATGAATGTCTTAAGTTTTGCTTGGTTGTTGCTTGCTTGTTTGATTTTGTTTTTTTACCTTGGAAATTTCGAGGACAAAATTTTTTTTCAAGGAGGGATGACTTGTCAACCCCTGAAATTCAAAATAAATTTAAATTGAATATATATATCAAAAATGACTAATTTAGCCTTAAAATAATTTATTATAAATTTCTAGAATTTTTAAATAATATTTAGATGATTTTTAAATGATTTTTAAAGCATAAAATATCACTTTGTAATAAGACAAAATGTTTTAATATCATTTTGTAATTAAACGAATTGTTTTTAAACCAGTTTGCAAATACTTTTTGTTCTGTGCACATTAGTTTTTGCATAAACTGTCGCGGGAGGGGATTTGCAAATTTCTGTTTTTGCATTTGATAAGGCGGTGGGTTAAAATTGTAAATATGAAATTGTCGGGGGCTTATTGGCAAATCGACCCCACGACTCAGCCTGGGCATTGGCCGAGCGCCGCCTGCCGACGTCGAAAACCCTAACCCTAGATCCTAATTCTTCGACGAAACCCCCAAATTGACCCACTAATCTAGCCTATAAAACTCCCCACATTCGAAACCCTAACCTAGATCACTAGTTCGATCGCCGTAATCACCGCAGTACTGTCTTCTTCCCCGACGAGTTCGCCGGAGCTAACAGCTTGCTGTCGTCGTCGTTCCGGCCACCGCCGTCGCAATCGACCACCACCATCGTGTTCGCCGAGTCGAGACGAGCACTGCACCACTCTTCTCCGCCGACCCCAACGCTTCCTCCGTCCTACCACAGCTTCGACAGCCCGTTCGACTGGACACGTAGGTGTCACTTTGTTCCCTGTGTCGCTCTGTGTCTCATAAATGTGACCCTAGACTCGCCTAGACACGAGCAGTTCGTGGGTGTGTTCGGACAAGCGACATTCGTGTCGTGCGTGTCGTGTTGGACAGAGACACAAGACTCGTATCGGGTGCAGACGCTCGTGTCCTAAACTGTCAGGACACGAGTATGTGATAATAGGTTAATGGGTTTAACTGTTAATGGGTTTGGGTTTAAATGTTAAATTGATTTAGTATATATTTAGTGTAAACCCTATCCTAACAGCAAGCTCGAGTTGACCCCCTGGTCAGCCGAGTGGCGCTCAGACTCTGCCCCTCTGTGTAACCCGAGTTCGAACCCCCCTTCGTATATGTTGGGGTATTTTTTGGGCTTTTATAAATCAATGTTTATATATATATATATATATATATAGATATATATATTAATATATATATATTATATATATATATATATATATGTTTTTTTATATATATGTATATTTATATATGTATAAGTATATAATTATATAATTTTTTTAAAAAAGTATATGTATATAATGTTAATAGTAAACTGTTGAAAACACTTTTCTTTAATATATAATATAAACTATATATACACATATATATTTATATATATATATATATATATATATATATATATATATATATATATATATATATAAAAAATATATATATATATATATATATATATATTTATATATATATTTTTTTTATACATATTTTTTTTTATATATATACATATATATATATATATAATATATAGAGATATATATATATATATATATATATCTATATATATATATATATATATATATAATTTTTTATATAATACATATCCATATATATATATTATATATATATATATATATATATATATATATATATATATATATAATAAAAAAAGTAAATAAATATATATATATATATATATAGATATATATATATATATATATATATATATATATGTATGTATATTATATAAATATATATATATATATAATAATGTATATGTATATAAAAAAAGTAAATAAAAAATAAATAAATAAATATAATTAATATATATATATATATATATATATATATATATATATATATATAAGTAATTAAATATTGAAGTTATTTAATATTAAATTCTTGCTTTCATTTCTTTTGTGTTTTTGGAGGAATATATATAATATTAATTTATGTTATTTAATTTCTGTCATTTAATTTATGTCATTTAAAATTATGTTAATAAATACAGTGCCTATACTGTAATATTTAAATATGTACTTATAAATACAGTGCCCATACTATAATATGTATTTTAAATTCTGTCATTTAATTTTGTCATTTAAATTACGTCATTATAAATATAGTGCCTATACTGTAATATGTAAACAAATACAGTGCCTATACTGTAATACGTATTTATAAATACAATACCTATACTGTAATATGTACGCTTTCAAATTCTGCAATTTAAATTCCGTATTTATTTACGATTTTACGTACTTTGTGCAAACGATCACTAAGTCCAAGCCTAGCATGGGTTGATCGGAATTAGGTGAGCCTTCACATATTCGGGGTCTAGTCGAGTCATGTTGAACTTGATTCATGGCTTTGTGTCCCGTATCTGGACTTCGGTTCAATTTCAAATACGCGGACAAATACATTAAATAATTATTTATTTATTTCAGAATATGTGATTTATGAACTTTGAATTTCAGACAACTTTTAACGTTGAATAAATTCTAGGAAAATTTGTAGTACTCCGTCCGCTCAGTCAATCGGAGGAATCGAAACGCCGACGGCGTTCAGACTTAGCCTTACAATGGCTGCTTGAGACATCGCTCGGTCGAGGCGACCGCTCGCTCAGGTAGGGTAGTTTTGGTGAACTTGCCTCATCTTATCCTTCACATAATAATTCACATGTTTTTCAACTTGCACAAGTAGGCTTGATAATAAAAGGGACGAAATCACATAGATAGGGAATAATCCCGACGGGTTGAATTGAGTTAGAATATAGAAAGGTCCAACGGTCGGCTTAGAGTTAGTGCATGGCATGCTTTGAAAATGACACTCGATCCTTCGTCCCGTGCTTGGGAGAGAAAAGTTGGTTGAGTAGGCGAAGTTAGAAACGTAGCCTAAGTCATAGGCGTCGCCCGCAAAAATGCTTCATAAAGCATGCACGGTCCCATCGTCCAAGCTTGGCATAGCCTTGGCTTGCCCATGAGTTAAGTTTCGTTGAACGGATTGTGACATAAATCTAGGCACCCAAATGACTTGGTCGTTCAAGGCCAGACGCGCGCACGACACGTTCCATCAAGGCAAAGCTTGACGCAGCCGTTGTTCGTCAAGTTGTCGAGAAGTTAAGTTAGGCAAATTATGTTAGGCTATCGGAGTAGTAGTAGCATAGCACGGTCCTATGAGTTCTATGGCTGGGTATAGCCATGAAGTCCTACGGTCTAAAAGCTAGTCATATGGAGTGTGTGTTGGATGATAGCGTCGTACGGAACACAAGTCGGTTAAAGGCACGATGCACGGACTTAGTGTTTAAGGTACGAGCCACGGTTGTTTCAAAGTGAGTTATGGAAAAGGGGGGGCTATCAAATAGTCATTCTTAAATTGAGTAAAAAGGATATTTCATCAAGGGAGAAGGATCGCGACCGTGGGTCATCGAGGGATCTCAAGGATCGAAGTCTTGAACATGGTTTTGGAAGAGAGGGTAACACTGAGAGAAGGATGACTGTGTGAGACGTCAGTTTGAGTCGAGCCTTGCATGGTCATGGATAATTTGTCGACAAGGACAAAGTTTCCTCGAGCGGCAACCCTGGGCCATGGGACCGACTCGGCCTAGGAGGAAACATGGTATAGTCGTGCATAAGGTTTTAGCACGGGTTAAAGCGGGGGCTTGCAACGGAGCTAGCTACTTGCGTTGAAAGGTCCCCGATTTAACCATGCTATACGTCTCAGGATAGCTTGTGATGCTAGTGGCCAAGTTCATATAGATGTCGGCAAATAGCGGCTATCCGCGTGTATGCCTTTGGATTGAGTCGAGTTGAAGGTGTGTACAGTTAAAATGCAAAGTTTGGGCCTAAGATTGGGTTTCAACATAAGCGTCGTGCTTTAGCACGAGAAGTGGCGTCGAGTCTCAAGTGTTGACATGTGAGTTGCAAAAGTTGGGTTTGAGTTGTTCGAGTTTAAGTCAGGAATCGCCGCAAGGCAAGTTGTTCAAGTGACACTAAGTTCACAAGTCTCAATTGGGTCAGTTGATGATCAAAGTAGCGAGGGCCACAAGGCGGCGATATGGTTAAGTCTCACTGAGTTGCGAGGAACGGCCTCAGCAAGGGTTTGTAGCACGGTCACACGAAAATGGAGCCTCATCGCGTAGTTGCGTCTCTGATTTTAAGCCATAAGGCAAACACGACTTGATAAGTTAACGTTGACGTTGCAAGCACGGGATAGTCTAGAGACACAAAATAGGCCAAGGTGTCTGTCCTAAAACTGATTCTAAGGCAAAGAGTAGGAAGACAATCATAAAAGGGACTATGTTGCACAAGTAAATCAAACGTGTTGGTTTTGTATTGGTGGGCGAGAAGCTCATTCCACCAGTACAATTGAGTACTGACACACACATAGTTTCCATGTGCAGGTACAGGTAGAAGCTCGTGGCGCGGAGCTCGCTTGGATGCGTCGAGGCACGGAGTTCCATGGCGATTCGAAGCGTGCGGCCGCATGGATTCAAGACTTATACGAGACATAATGTATGGACGTCGCCTTCCAAAGCATCCACTGGCTCCAGACTTGTATTTGAGAGATGAGAGAGAGCTGAGGTGACTTGTAATGTGAGAAGAGTGAGCTTGAGTGACTTGTAATCTTGGCCTTGCGCCCTTTGTAACCTTTGTTTCAATATCAATAAAAGAGTATTTTACAATGACTTATGTTTTGTTCTAAATTCTGCTGCTATTATTCAATGTCTCTACTTGGGACTTCTGTGCGACGACCCCGTCGCAGCCGCTGAAATCGGTCGTTAAGGAACCCGCCTTGCACGAGCGCAACCTAGGCTCGTGCGACATCACGCCTTAGCGAGGACGATCGCTCCTACGGGAGCGGGGCGTGAAAAAATTACTATTAAATACTATGTTAATTAATCTAATTTAATATAATTTTTCTATGATTTAGTTTACAGTTTTGACATTGTTTAAAAATAGTAAACCAGAACCCATTTTCAATGTACACTTGTATTCTAATTTTAAGAAATACTTACACTGGATTATAAATTCCAGAAAATTTATATAAATTACTATAATTAACAAGGATCAATTTGGTATTATTTCACATAAAATAATATTGTATAACTACTTTAATAATTATTGGAACACAGTGTAAAGTCTGTTTAATTAATTGATTAATAATGACTTTTATGTTTTTGTGGGTTTTTGGGGTAATTTTGTATCGAGACTCTACCCTACCTTAGTGTAGAGACCTACTTGTTAGTCTAGATGTTGTTATACCTCACTTTGGACTACTAGAGCTTCACCTAGCTAGTGTCCTATTAGGAGCCGTGTCACAACACTAGTGTAATCTTAATCATAACTTAGAGGCTGAGTTGTATATCATTTTGACAGGACACCGGACATCTGTACTTTCATATTCTTATCATTGCTTTGCTCGAGGCAAGTACCCCCACAAATTTATTTACTGCATATGACAATAAACTGTGAATGAATCATGTTAAAATACAGCTTTCTGGAAACTGCAAGTCATATCTTCACATGCTTCTTACTGGTTCTCAGTACATGTCATGCTTTATACTACTCTTAGTATCACTCACATGTTATAAAATAGGATATGGGAAAACTGTTAGTACAGTACGTGATCATGCCCCCTTCTTCGTATGTATTTACCGTACACTATTACATTCTATATGCAACTTTGTCGTATGTTTGATCCCGCGTTTGTGTATGTTTATACACGGATGCCGTTAAGTGTACGTACGTGCACTTCAAAAATTGATATGTACCACAGTACATCCTACTACCTATTGACCGATCACGTACATGCTACAGTTTTAAACTTTAAAACAAATATATATTGCCATGGTAAATTGTATCTAAAACTGGATAAATCAAGATATGCCATGATTATGTTATTTTATTTCTTTCCATCACATGATCAGTATTATATGTTTGTAATACAAGTACTTGCTCCCGTCCTGACAAGATAACGTTGTAGGTGTACTTTTCGAGGAGGAAATGCTATGCGATACTTTTTATGGCGCTGCTTTTTGAGGACCTGGCCTTTGCTCCAGAAGAGGCCCAGCGGGGAACCTTGCTTAGACTTGCCAGTCAACTTGAGACTTAGACTTAGAGTTATTACAACTTTTATTTAGTTACTGGACCTTGTCTCCAGTTCTTACTTTGGAAGTGTAATAAACTTTAAAACATGTTTGCTTTCATCTATAAATGCTGTGTTGTGACAAACATCTTAAAATGCTTTAAATATAATCATTAGCACACTTAGTACCATCTTGACTATCTTCTAGAACAGCTTACTACGTTTTGTCCAAACGTAGGCTGGACATGGCTCGGCCCGGTCCAACAATTTGGATAGCGGGTCATGACAACATTGGTGCTAAGCATATGTTAGAGCGGCATCAATTAATACATAATGAAGTGTAACAACAACTTGAAGAATCTTATACCAAGTATAAAGCAGCTGCTGATCAGTGCTGCCGCCGTAAGGTCTTTTATGAGGGAGACTTGGTCATGGTTTACTTACGTAAGGAACGTTTTCCTACTGGCTCCTACAACAAATTGGCGAAGAAGAAGATCGGATCATTTCAAGTTCTATGCAAGCTAAATGACAATGCTTATGTGATTGATCTCCCTGAAGACATGCAGATCTCTCACTACAACAAAAATACCCTTTAATGACGCTTGATAAGGGGATTTTAATGACGGCTGATAAAGAAGCGTCATCAAAGTTCAGCAAGACTGTAATCTATGATGGTTATCTATAAAAGCGTTATTGAATGTCTCTCTGTGGTACGAGCGTTATGAAAAAAAACACAAATTTTAAGTCGAAATCTCGACTCTCACGCACTTACTCCCGCACTTAAGTCGAAAAGTCCCTTCTCCCGCACTTACTCTCTTTCTCCTTCTCTCTCTCCTCCCGCTCCCCAACTCCCTTCGCCCGCTCCAGCGCTCCCGAACTCCTCTCAGCCCGCTCCGGCGCTCCCGATCAACTCCGCTCAGCCCGCTCCCCGCTCTCCACGCCCCAACTCCCTCAGCCCGCTCCCCGCGCCCCAACTCCCGATCAACTCCGGTTTGTCCTAAAAAAATTTCTTATTTTTGTGCCCTAATTTCTGTACATTCTCTACTGCCAATTTTTTAGACACTGAGACACATTCTCTACTGCCAATTTTTCTTATTTAGTAAAATGCCCTAATGCCTCGACTTGATTTTAGTAAAATGCCCTAATTTTGACCTATTTTCTATTTCCTAGTTTTCGAAAGATGGCTAAAATATCTTTGAATGCATGTTTGGAAATATTTGAAAGAATTTTCTTTTTTTTACTAATTTGTGAGGCATTTTCTTCGTCCGCGTGTTGGTTCATCTTCTTGTTTCTTTCTTTGTTGGTTCTTGCAGTATGGAAGGGTGTTAATTCTATTGCTTTCGGACGAATACTTACAAGTTCAACTTCATGGAGACACGTTCGGGTAGTAAGGTTTGTTTGGTTCATGGAGACATGTTCTTTTCAATTGCCCTATTTTCTAGAAATCATGGACAAGAAAGAGATCAATGTCCCTGTAACGTCGTGTATGACACATGTTGAACATGACATTTTTACACTCGAAATTACTCCAGGTCACGCAGAAATCGGTACCGTGTCTGTGTTTGTGCCATGTCATATTGTCTTTAAATCAAGTCCTGTTCTTCTTAGATTAAATTACTCCAGGCAATACAACTTATTTTTTACAGTGTGCACGTTGCTCATGCATTGAGGGTGGGATGTGCAATTGTTTACAATACAACTTATTTTTTACAATACAACTTCTTAGATTAAATTACTCCTGTTCTTTAAATCAAGTCATGTTCTTCATTTTTGACATCAATATATGCAATTGTTTGACTGTACATCTTTAGATTAAATGATATCGGTCCTGTTGGATGTGAGCGTTGACCAACACTTTTTTTAGGTTTATTTGACCCTCTTTTGTAGTTATGTAGATGATTCATATAGACTTTCTCAATATATTCTTACATATTTTGACATTTTGTTACCTTTTATACCCGTATGCACATATAGGGAATTGTAAACCATTTTCTGTTTTGTAATAACAAAATGAACTATTCCTAAGTCATGTTTCTTCTTTTTTAACTCTAGCAATTAAAGTTATATTCTGGAATCAACCTTCTCCACTTTCATGAGTCTGAATTTATTGGCCATATCTACTTCACATTGGCCATTCTGGAATCAATCTTCTCCATATTCAGCTTGAAATGAAACTTTCAAGTTACAATCACTTAGTCGGTGTTTTGCTTTATTATACAGAGGAATAGATCATGGATGACAAAGCACCTATTATCGGAAGAATATAGAGCCGGAGTTGATGAATTTATGGAGCATGTTAAAGCTAGTGGGGATGATCTCGACTTCATTAGATGTCCATGTAATGAGTGCGAGAATCTCTATAGTATGAGTTTAGAAGATGTAAAATTTCATTTGACGACAGTTGGTATCGATCCAAGGTATACTATATGGATATGGCATGGGGAAGTTGATCCTAATGAAGTGTGTGAGGATACATGTGCGTCTATTTATAAGGACTATGAAATTGTTGAAAAAAATTCCAATTGAATCTGACAATGTTCAACCTTTGAAGGTTGCTGGCTGTGGTAGGGAGATAATTGACACTTTCGGAGAGATGGTAGAAACCATTAAGGCTACCGACCCTCATCTTAAAATACCATTGGAAGGAATGTTCGGAACCTTTACTCCAAATTGTTATCTTTCTAAAATCGTTCTGCAGGAGTTATGTAGGATGGCATGGCTAGATGTGAATCCTGTTGTTGCCTATATGAGGTAAGAAATATGAAATTTATATTCTGAAATTTTATTTTGCAATTGACACCTATTTAACTATTCTTTTGGCTTTAGGTTTTTGCTTGATAAATTTCCAAACTCTCGGGAGCTTTTGATAATGTTCAACCCTTCTGCTATGAGTAATGCATCCGGGCCTGCAATAAGCAATCTGGTTAGAGAAAGGCTCCAAGAGGCTAAGAAAACCCAAATTTGCTTCATTCCATTCATTTACAAGGAGTAAGAAGTTTTAATCAAGTAGCAAGATTTTTCTTTCCTATTCAATAACCAAATTGCTTTATTCCATTCATGTTCCCTTTAATGTAGGAAGCATTGGATTCTAATTGTTGTTGAGATCTCTACCTTCAAAGTTTACTGGTTGGACTCGCTGTGTTTTAAACCGGGAGGAGATATTAAGTTTTTTCAATACGTGAGTGAAATTATTATTATTATTGTTAATATTTTAATAAATGTGTATATTCTGATGTTAGTATATATAATTATTTTCTACTAGTGGCCTCAACACAGCATATTGGTGGTAAAAGATCAAATAGAAGTCCTACTTGGAAATTACCCAAGGTAATCAAACTAATATATGACTTATTATAATCATGGACATTATATTCTCTTACAAATAATATCTTCATATAGGTCCCGAAACAACCTGGAGGTTATGAATGCGGATATTTTGGTATGAAATATATGCGGGATCTTTTGGAAGACCCCTCTCCTACTATTGAGTCAAAGGTAAGTTGTTCATTAATTTAATTCTTAATTACTTTTCTGAAATTATACAAACTAATGTAACTATTTTTTGACTTTTTAGCTAAAAACATTGGCTGCAAAATCAACACACACGCAGGGAGAACTAGATGATGTCCGATGCGAATTCATCGAATTCGTTGCCAATCATATGGATACATGAGGGTCAAGGTACTCATTTCACTCATTTCCATTACTGATACGAGGCACCTACTGTCACATGGACACAATACACTCAAGACACTCACTAAACTATGACTGATAGTCCTACACTCTGTTCTGTTTGTCGAACATCAATTTTTGGTTATGGATTTGTTAGGGTTTGTGGATTTGTTGTGGATTTGAAACATCAATCACAGCTTTGATTTTCAATCAAATAGCATAAGCTTTTCCCATATTTCTTCTACTTTGCTGCTATGGATAAGAATAATACTTCAATTCATATTTAAGTTAATAACAAAAGATAAAATGTTTCATGTGTTTATGCATTTCTTGTATGATCAAGTGGTTTAGGCATCTTTTGGGAATTTCTTATATAAAGGAACTGGAAATGTTTCATGTGTTGTTTATGCATCTATTGTATGATTCTCAGTTCCATCATTTTTTAAAACTATAAACAAACTAAACATAAGAGTTCTGGGACACCCCTCTAACACGACACACATGGTGAAACACATGCCTATATACCTGTCATTGACACTTATACCAACTTGACACAAAGCAGCTTATGGATGAATCACTTATACATGGCCTCCTAATCTCTTACATATGTAATTCCCAAGGCTGTGCCCCAGTTCTTTGTCTGCTTCATGTGCAGAGATCTCTGAAACCCTACATGTCCAATTTGACCATTAATAATCTAAGGGTACACTAAGTTTCCTAGATTGCCTGTACCTGTCCATATGTGTATGTTGTTGACCTAAATTTGTTCCCAGGTCTTGCATACCTGTCATACTCAACATAAAACAAATACTCATTAACTGGCACTGGCTCAATGCTTGCGTAGGCCTATGGCCAAGAGCCTACAGCAGGTCAAGCTGGAGGGGGGGAATGAGTCCCCTGCTGCTAATATAGCCTACTGCTTTGGCCTGGCCTGCTGCCACTTGCCCTACCTGCCGGCAATAGTCTCAAGCCTTAGCCCAACATCTGCAGCATCAGTGGCCCTAGCCAACAACTGCTGCCACTTGTCTACAGCAGGTCAAGCTGGAAATGGGGGGGAATGAGTCTCAGGCCTTAGCCAACATCTTTCTAATAGTTACATTATATATACACAAGATGAATCTGACAGAAACTCCACATAACAGTTTCCCACAACATATGTTGAATTATGATCTTATAAATGTGTGTTTTAATCAGGACTTATATCATTATATCACATTTATTAAACCTTGTTTTATCTTTTGTAGGGTACATGTGCTGTGGACACATGTCTTCATGTGACTAAGTTGTATGTTATGGTGTGGGATATGTGGATAGTTTTGATGTAAAGTGTACTAGCTATATTGGATACTGATCTATAGATTTTTGTGAAGATGTATAATATATGGCCTAAAAAATGTGGAATGATAGCTAAAGTGTTACTCTATTTTGAGACAATGGAATGTACCCTATTTTGAGACAATGAAATGGAGATTAATGTTACATTTCAATGTTTTGTTGTGAATATGGTTCAAATTAAGTGGTTGTTTTCGAATTGAATTGAGCAGGGTTTGGAATGTATAACATGCAGTATAGAGCGTTATAAATGTTATACAAATGACCAATCATAACGCTTTCAAAATGTCCTGACTCCAACCATATTAAATATTCATAACGTTTTTACATAACTATCCATAACGCTTTGAAAATAGAACGTAGTAGAAATTCATACTATTAATGACGTTTTTGGACGATTTATCTATAACGCTTTGAAAAACATTTATAACACCCGCTTTCATAACGCTTGGATGAAGAAAAAAACCCGTCATGGTTCGTGATTAATGACGGTTTTTAGTCGTCATTAAAGGGTATTTCTGTTGTAGTGTCTCCAACCTTCAATGTCGCGGATCTTTACGAATACTTTCCACCTAGCGAACTGCTTTATTCTGATAAGAACTCAGGGATGAGTTCTCTTGAAGCAGGAAAGACTGATGTAGCATAGAATCCTAGTCCCTGAAGACATGCAGATCTCTCCAACCTTCAATGTCGCCCAGCTTTACGAATACTTTCCACCTGGCGAATCGCTTTATTCTGATAAGAACTCAGGGACGAGTCTCTTGAAGCAGGGGAGACTGATGTAGCGTAGAATCTTAGTCCCTCTAGGATTCCTTTTCTTTTCCTCTTCTCTCTTGGATTCATTTTTTTCTTTATTTTTTATATATATAATCCTATTTATGATAGGATTCTTATTTTGAATTTATCTTTTATTAGGATAGATTTCATCTTTATTTTATTAGGATTAGGTTGTCACAAAAGCCCTATAAATAGGCACCTTTTGTATGCAATTGAAAACAACTTTTAATCAATAAAATTCTTCTTTAAAGTTTGAGATTTGTTCTCTTATTTCTTGGTCGTGGACTCGACTGTTCCGTGGATTCGGAAGCCCTTCTTTTGAGGTTTTCAAGCAACCTTCGTGCGGACCCCTTACAAGGCCCTCCGTCAGAGTTTTTGCGGCACCGCTTCGCTCTCACCAAGCAATGGTGGTCCAGTTATCGTCATCACCGATCGACTTGACCATTGCCAAGCACGAAGGTAAGTCCGTTCCGCTATCCCGCTGCGTCAACTAGTATATATAAAATTGGGGTTTCAAAACGGTCCCAAAATAAGCCGTGTAAGCCGTAGTATGTATAGCATCAATCATTACATTTTTTAAAAAATAAATAATAATTTTAAACTTTCTCTTTTTTTCATAACAGGATACCCTCTTTTTATATAAAAAAGTTATGGAAGATTATAATTTTAAACTTTTTCTCATTTCTTACACAACCAATTACTCTCTCTTTTATCCACATTTATCCATAACAAATTATAACTAAATTATAATTAATTTTTACAAATATTAGTTAAAATACAAATATATATTACAAATCTTAATTTAAATTTAAATATTTAAATTATTTTTGATAAGATTAGAAAGAAAAAATAATAATTTTAGCTCGTGCTTTTACTAGTATATGTAATTTGTGAGGAGGACCTCCATGAGATTAAAATTTTCAATATAGGGAAACATTATTCATAAATCCTTGATACATCATGAGATGAAAAGAAGAAGAAGAAAAAAGTGGAACGACAAACAAGTATGATTATACAATGCAGAATTGATCAAAGTAAACAATTGCCAATTCTGCAAAGAGCTTTTATCATGGTGCAGATAATGAATGTTCATACCTAGATATCATTCTAGGTCGACATCTTCATCTTGGTCTTCATCTTGCGTTTCTCTCCTCTTTCTGCTCCCTCTCCTTCCTCTTCGTCTCCTCCTTTTTCTCCTTCTCCTTTTCGTCTTTCACTTCTTCTCCTCTTCTTCCTTCTTCTTCTCTTTTTTGTTTTTTTTCTCCTTCTTTTCCTCTCCTTCCTTTACATTCTCTCCTTCTCCAACCTAGCCTCTTCCTTCTTTCTATCCTCCCATGGCTTCGAAGGATTCTTGCCTACGGAGAAACACATTGCCATATTACAAACTCCACAATCTATTATCCAGACAAGTGGATATATATATATATATATATATTATATATATATATATATATTATATTATATATATTTGCACCCACGTAGAAGAGTTTGAAACTTTCGTTACGTACAACATGGAGTTCAATGGAGGAAAATTTCAGATGCATGCCAGTTCATAGACTTATGGACGAAGCAATTGCAAGCACCATAATATCCTTTGATCATACGAAACAAGAACATATTATAAAGTAAAGTCGAATTAGGTTGAAATGTACTCTTTGTTTTAATTTGTTTTCTTTATCAATTCTTGTATTACATTTTTTAATTGTTTTCTTTATCAATTCTTGTATTACATTTTGGATTTAATAGGTTAGGGAAGCTTTGCACGCTCTCTTGTCTAGAAAGACTAAGAGGCGCTTTGCTAGTAGGTATTAGTTGATGTGGCGGAGCATTCTACACCATGGAAGTAGACTTTTGACGGGATCCCTGTTAGTGCCAGGGAACAATTTTTCGATGGAAAACTGAGAAGATGAAACAATTGTAAAAACAATGTTCCAACGCAACACTTCTAGGAAGGTTGCGCAAGTTTAACGAAGATCTAAGAAGATCTCGTTACAGCAGCATATGATATTACGAGAATCTAAGAAGATTTCATAATCCACAGCAACGAAGAAGATGACAGGCAAAATATGGAAGATGGCCTGCTGGGGTGAATGATCACCGTTTCTCAAAGCTATATTCGCCCCACATGAATCGCTTCCAGGAACCAGCAAGTTCGTCAGAGAACTTTGGAACACTTCTGCTCTTCTGACTCCTCGGATCGTACACGGACTCCCATACAAAAGCAACGCTGGTGCAAAGTTCTCTTCTCTCTCATAGCCTCTATTTACATGTGTTAAGAAATACTTGTAAACTTTCGTAACTCTCTGTATATGCCTTGTGTTCTTTGCCTGTGAGGGAGAATAGACCTTTTATAGGTCCGAGTAGCAACTGCCCGGTTAGCACAACATTCGGGACATGGTAATAACCACTCCGAAGTGCAGTAACCGTTCAGATCATGTTGTAGGGCCTAAAAATCAAGTTGTGCCCCGAACATACTAATCAGTGATCAAGTTGCGCCCCAAAGATCAGGTTGCGCCACTAATATGAAGCCCAGAGAACAAGTTGCGCCCCTGATCAGGTTGCGTCTAATATCAGACTGCGTCCAGTCTTGTTGTGCCAAAATCTACGTGGCATCTGACACTTAATGGTTATCATTATCTGACAACACTGACGACTGACACAACAGTGAACAAGGAAAATCTCTTCGAATCCCGTAAAATGTGCCGCTCAAGGAGAGTTGGTAGACAGTTGTCCTATACACTTCATAAGTTGCGCCTAGGCGCAATCTAGACAAAATCTTTAGTTGCGCCTAGGCGCAATCTGAATGGCTTCTGCTCAAAAGCTGCCACGTGTCTAGGCGCGGCTCAGTTAGACGCAGTTGACCAAAGCTCATAATCTGATGAAGTTGAGACAACTGACATTCTAAAGCAGGATGACGTGGCGTACATGCAACTAATCTCTCAAGACGTGTCTACTATCCTGTACACGACCATGCACATCTCAATCACATAATGCCACGCATCTAAATACAGTTAGTACACGACTGACAATTGAATGAAAGTTGGTACAACAGGAGGTTGGCGCAACCCAATGTGGCGCAACCCAGCCTCGTGCACATCAGAATAACTGCTAAAACAGTTATTTCTTGAACTCTATAAATAGAGTTTCCAATTATTGTGAAATCATCAAATACAGAGGCACAGAGATCAGATACACAGACATAGAGATCAAGAACTCTTGTAAAATTGCTGCTGCGTTCTCTAGAGGCTACAGTCTTCAAGTTCAAATAGACCAAGGAATAAAGTGATCGTCTTCTGATCAGATTTCTAAAGTTGTACTTCCCCAGAATTTATAGTACTTTGTACTCTTTTACAAGTTTGGAATAAAGAAATTTTGTTTTTGCAAACAAAATGGCGACTCTGCTGGGGATGACTTTCTCCTCCGACGAGAAAGTGACAACTCAATGTGACATTGCGTCGATCGGCAAGACGCAGAAGACTCTGGTTGTTCAAGTCAACCAGACAGCCTACGAGAATATGATCAACACCAAGAGCAACAAGCGCATGGCGGCTATCGCCAAGAACAGGACTGTGTGGACTCCTAAATCTCCCACAATCGCTGTTGCCCAGGCGCAACTTGAATGCTCAAGGACCAAAGCGGAATCCGCCTCAGTGGCTCCAGCACAGCCTATTTCTGTTGCTATGGCGCAATCTGCTCACCCTGCTGCCCATGCGCAGTCTACTACTATCTTTGCTGCCAAGGTACAGTCAGTTCAAGCTATTGTCGAGGCACAGTCTACCAATGTTGCTGCCAAGGCGCCACCAGTAGTCTGTAGGACTATGGCGTAACCCAAGCAATCAGCAACCCAGGCACAATCTGCTACTCTGGCGTAACTCAAGGGAACTAGTCTTTTGGCTATTCTCTTCCAATTCTCAAGTTCTGAACTTGAAGAATTCATGTCCTAGTACCAACACTAGACAAAACAAAGGGAAAAGTCCTTTGACATTTCCTCAATTGACACAATCTATGCCTAAAATGGTCACACAACAGAATAAAGGGAAACGCTTCTTAGCTAACCCTATTCAAAATAAAGAACAGTACCCTTTGGTCTTTTCTCAAACCTCCTGGTCTATGACTCAAAGGAAGACGTATCAGATTCTATTCCTGTAAACAGAGGTCCTCAGACCTCTGATACCGGAAAGAATACTGATCAGAGAGGTATCTTACCTACCCCTATGGGGTCTGGTCAAGACCTTCCTACCTTACAAATTTCAAGATCCAAGCAAGGAAAATTGAAAGTACCACAAACAGAGACACCGGAGCGGAATTTTTAGATTTACGCGCTTATTAATAGGCGTCAACCAATATCAACTTTGGCGAAACGCAAGAACCCTATGCCAATGGCCAATCTGCACTAAAAGCCAAAGTTTGAAAAGAAAGACCCATCTACCTATGCTAATGAGTTGAGTACATCATTGTACACTCAAGGAACCAAACACCTGAAGAATATGAGACATGTTCCTAATATCATTAAGGAATATGTTCCTCCGACTTCTTCTCGTCCTGTGGTTGTAATGATCTCCGGCAACGTCTTACACAAAGACGGAAGACTACGGGATTGTTTTCCTCACCTCCAAATCGTGGTTCAAATCGACACTGCCTACATGAAGTTGTCATCAACTGTTGTTCCAATCGGCTTGACGATCTGTCTTCGATCGTCTGAACTATGCTTCAACTCCTGAACATATAATAGAAGACGAAGATGAGCTATTATATGCTTCGTTAACATGACTTCTCAAGGCACTGGGGTGGAAAACGTCCAAGACGTAATGCAACCCGTAATCCCAGTCAGCAATACTTAGATCGGATCCATGCATCCAGTGAAGGAGTCTTTCATATACTAGATCGAGAAATCGACATTTGAACCAAAGTGTCTTTAATCAAGAAGATTCCTATCACCCATATGGGGAGAAGACTTTTTTCGGAGTTTGATGCAGATAGTGAAAGTTATGAACAAACTATCTCATCAACAGCTGCAAGAGAAGTGACGGCATATACCATTACGGAAGATCAAGATGCCTCTACGTCAACCAGCCAAGAGCAACGAATTATTGCATTAGAAGACAAATTGAAAACTATGGCAGAAATGGTTGCAAACATGCACACCATAATAGTGGCTCAACATACAGTGCCCCCGATTGTAAACCCTGTATAAATCTTGAGCTTATAGCATCTTCTGTACCTGTTAGTCTGGGGGTACCAACCCCTCAGGTTGCTTCTGTGCCAATTTAAGCTGATCCAAGTCAGTCTGGTGCTGGGGGTGGTAATTACCATATTGTTCCTCCTCCTAACACTTCTAACCAGCCTACCAATTCCCAAACATCAGGGGATGCTAATAAAGCTGTAAAACTCTAACGCACTCAGTTTGAGGCCTTCAAACAGAAAGATGGCCTACAAAGACTGGGCATAAAGCGACCATATCCTACAGAGTGGAAGAAAGTTCCATTTCCTCCTAAGTATAAGCTTCCAACCATTATGCTGTCTGATGGCAGTACTTCTCCAAGTCAGTACATCAATCATTTTGAGGTGATGACTGATCAATTATAGCCAAATGATGCTCTTCTTACCAGAGTGTTCGTCGGTTGTTCAGCCGACGCAGCATACAACTGGTATCGTAGCCTGCCTGATGGCTGTATCACTTCTTTTGCTGGTTTCAAGCAAATGTTCTTAGAACGATTTTATAAGGGAGTCAATGACATGACGATGTCTGCCCTCATTAAAATTAAACAGAGGCACAATGAATCCACAGAGAGTTTCATTGAAAGATTCTGCCGAGAGGCACTCAAAATGCCTTTAGGTACTCCATCTGCTGTAACAATAGACACTTACAAATCAAACTTGTTGCCTATTATCAGTATATAGACGGGATTACACAATTCCAGGATTGGCCTTCTTTCATTGTTAATGCAAAGGCGGCAGAAGTTAGTACCAAAAAGTTCAAGCAGTTAGGAGTCCAGATGACTCATCCTAACCAAGATGAACATTCTACACCCGGGGGTAGTAATCGCCAGAATAACCGCAAGAATAAAGAAATACTGGCCATTAATCTCAAAGGCAAAGAGTCTTTGGCTGTCAATGTTACTCAGACGGCATCCACCCATCAGCACCACTGCAAAAGTCAACTCGTCCAAAAGAAGAGTATTCCTTCGATGAAGATGATACTTTAAGCATCTTCGATTGCTTGATCAAAATAATAAGCTTCAGCTTCCAGAGGCAAAGCGACCTGAAAAGTTGGTAAAACTGATCACCCTAAATACTGTGTTTATCACATATTCATAGGGCATCCAACTAGAGCATGTTATGTGCTCAAGGGCAAAATCCAGGAGTTGGTCAACTCTGGAGCAATTACTCTACAGCAGGATGAGAAAACGGTGACTGCTAATGTGGTTTCTCTCCAATTCGGTGATTTTTTACCACAACTCGTACAAGATGGTGTTGTCCCCATTCCAAGGACTACTCTAAAAATTGTGAATATCCCACCTCCTCAAAATGAAGATCTTGCTCCGCTGTCAACTGACAGAGGAGAGATTATGTGGATTATCCAGATCTGGTGGCAGAATTTGAAACACCTTCCTCTTTAAGCAAAAGAAGCATTCCAAGCCTAAATCCAAGAACTGCAACATGGTATCCTTTGAACCAATAACAGAAGAAGAAATTCTAACGGGCACTAGATCTGGGAAACCCTATCTTCGGGAGTATTCCGAAAATCAGGAGAACCCTGCTACATCCCCGGATGCTTCTTTCATCATCTTCTCTGCTGAAGATACACCATCTACATCCTTGCCAGTGGTCGAACCATCTCCTCCTAAACCAACATCAGCAGACAAGGGAAAGCAACCTATTCGCTTTGATAAAGCATTGAAGAAGTCATCATCTCTTGGACTTGAAAAGCCTTACAATTTTGACATATTGGCTCAATTGGCCAATACTCCAGCAAGATTGTCAATCTTTGAACTTTTATGTCTCTCAAAAGAAACTCGCGAGGCATTAAGTGAAGCCTTGATGCAGGCTGACACTTGTTTGAATCTTCTCAAGAAGCCCAAAAAGGAGCCAGTCAGTTGTGCACATTGTCATAATGTATTTGAATTAATGCCCAATATCACTTTTACACAAGATGACATGCTGTTAGAAGACAATCGTCATGATCATCCTCTCTATTTCATGGGGTATGTAGACACCATGAAAGTCGACCGCATTCTGATTGATCCGGGTCTGCACTTAGCATCATGCCGAAGTCCTTACTGGATGCTTTGAAAATCCCAGTACACAATCTTTCTACAACTACTACCATCCTAGGATTCAATCAAGGAAGAAGTGAACCTTTGGAGAAAATACGCCTAAAACTTTAAATTGGCAATCTTCGTACAAAGGTAACTTTCTATGTTATTGACAATCATGGCTCATACAATGCTTTGTTGGGAAGGCCATTCCTCCATGAACATATATTGTGCCCTCTACGCTCCACCAATACTTCAAATATGTGGATGGTAATGGAGAATTCCAAAAAGATATTGCAGATCTGAATCCTTTCAAAGGAGTTGAAGCATACTGCAACGATTCTCGTATGTACAAAGAGGAATTCATGAAGGTGGTACTAGCAATAGACACAGATGAAGAATAGAAGAGTATACCTAATGATACTCTGGTGATTCCGGTCAAAGGACGTACCTCATGTCCTCAGTCTTCCAAACCTCTGACTACCTATCTTCCTTCCCATGAGAAGCGACCTAAAGGTGATAGTCAAAAACAAAGGGAGCTCACCTCTTCTGAACCGTTTGTAATCGATCTTCGTCACAAGAAGCTCCCTCCTCCTTCTCGTTCTTCTTTTCCCCCTCTTGTCATCAATCTGACTAAGCCTGCTAAGGCTAAAGTCCCTGTTGTAAATGATGGTGTAAAAATCAATAAAGCATCTCCTTCGCAGTATACTGATGTCTTTTACTATACTCAGTGCTATATGGATATGCTAAATAGCTTTAAACCACTTACAATAGAAGTCGTATCATCTCGACGAAACGTGGTATCACTGGATTCAATACAAGAGTCGTACTTCTTAGTACCGTCTTGAAAGAAAGATGAAAAGCCTATATTCTTCAACAAAAGAGAAGAACCAAAAATCATGCTCTACAATGATAATAGAGATGATACAGGAAGGCTATAATTACGATGCTATAGTCCACAATCCAAAGCCATCATCCATAAAATGGGCTATGATTTCATAACAGGTCTCAACAATGGTAAAGAAAGGCGAACCCCTCTTCGTATTGTTGTTCCAAAAGGAAAATCACAACAATACCACAGTAAAACGAAACGAGGACTAGGTTATACGTCACCACTTCCACCTTCAGAACCTTTGAATCTGATGAAGAAGAACATTCAAACTCTTTTGATTCTATCTCATAGGATTCTGATACCAGCATCGGTCATGTTCATAAGGTGATAGTATCTTCTAACATGGTGTCTGCCGAATTTTCAAATGACGAAAGTGACATTGAAGAAGCTATTGAAATGGACCCTTGGGCACAAAAGATGGACAATCAGTAGGAACTTCGTTTTGAACAACGAGAACCACCTACTGAGGATCAACTGGTCCAAATCGATATTGGAGAGAAAGGTACATTACGACCAATCTTCATTAGCAAAAATCTCTCAGAGGATGATAAACAAAATTAATTCACCTTATTCGTGAATACATCGACGTCTTTGCCTGGAGTTACGAAGATATGCCGGGATTAGATCCTCAAATTGCCACTCACAAGCTTAACATTTTGCCAAATGCCAAACCGGTCAAACAACAACAACGGCGATTCAAGCCTGAAATGATGGATGCAATTGATGATGAAGTCAAAAAGCTTATAGCTTACGATTTTATCAGAGAAGAACAATATCCTGACTGGGTGGCCAATGTCATCCTAGTCCTGAAGAAGACCGAAAAGGTTCGAGTTTGCATAGACTTTCGGGATCTCAATGATGCTTGCCCTAAAGACGAATTTCCTCTCCCAATTACTGATGTTATGATCGACAATACATGTGGATTTGAACGAATTTCTTTCATAAATGGGTTTTCTGGATATAATCAAATCCGGATGAAACCTGAAGATAAAAAACATACTTCGTTTCGTACTCCTCGGAGAGTGTATTGTTATACAGTCATGCCGTTTGGTCTTAAGAATGCAGGTGCAACTTACCAGCGGGCTATGAGTACTATCTTTCGAGATCATTTGCGAAAAACTGTCGAATGCTATGTTGACGATATTGCTGTCAAAAGTCATCTCAAAGAAGATCACATTTCAAGATTTAAGAACTATCTTCAATCTAATGAGCCGGCATTTTTTTCTTTGAAAATTGAAGTGACTATTAGTTCATTCACTTTCTTTGACTTATCATTCATTGGAAATTTATTGTCTCTTGTTTAAATAATTTGAATTCACATCCTTTACACCTCTGAATTTTGATTATTTAGATCAGAAACTTGTCATGTCCTTATTACCCTGATAAAGTTGTCTATTGAAATAACAGTATTGCTAAATTTTATTTTGCCACGTCCACATTACCTCTGAGCAGATATAATGAATATTGTTATTTTCCAAAATCTTGAAATATATCACGTCCAGTACCTCTGAATATATTTTCTATTCTATTACTTATATCTATAACAAGATATGCAACAAGTAATGGAACCACATAAAAAGTTTTACTATTTCTTTTCTGCAAAAGAAGGAAAAAGTACATTGTAAAAAGAAACAATAGCATTTGCCCATTTTTCACTCTGAAGGATAGATGATAAGTTCTGCAATTTGTTTCTTCAGGACTTGAATTCTTTCAACACAAGAATTTAGTACTCTCTGCCTAGCTTCAACTCGTCCTGATTCAGGATCAAATGGTTGTAGAGCAGCAGTTCACAGTGTTAGCTCTTCATTCTGAAGACGTTCAAATTCCTTCTTCTGATTCTTCAAAATTTCTACCTGATCAACAGCAGATTGGTACAATTGATTTTCTTGTTCTATATTCTGCTCAGTAGTTTGGAGTTCTACCTGAAGTTGAGCAATTTTGGCTTTTAAATTAGCAGCCTTTTTCTCTTCCCCTGTAGCCTTAGTCTTATGACTCTCAGCAACAACAGCTACATCAGAAATTTGAACGTCTAGCTCAGAGGACTGTCTAGTGAAAGCCAGCAGGAATGTTTCAAAATCAACTTTACTAATTTCTGCTTCTTGAACCATGGTTTCATATTCCATGTCTACTAGTGGCTCGATAACTCCTCCTTTCAGCTTCTTGTAAGCCTTAATTGAACTCTCTAGCTCATCCAAAATATGTTCCAAAAATGAAGGTTGAGCTTCGTCTCCTTGACTACGGATGCCTTCGATCAAGAATGTAGTGGGAGTTCTAACGGTACTGAAAGGGACATCTTCTCTTTCCATAACTCAATGAAGTAAGGGCTCCAAAGATGTAAAGAAAACTCTTGTGAAAGAAGTCACCACAAATTTGTTAGCTGCCAGGGCTCCTGGAGTAGCTACTATGTTTACAAAAGTCTTCACAGCTTTAGTAGGTGGAAGTACTTCATCTGGAGCACTAATATGAGAAGAGCTTCCTTCACCGGCTACAGTCCTAGTAGGTGCTTCTGCAAATCACATATGTCATTTATGTGGATAACATATAATGCTATGACAAAATTGTTCATATTGGGAAATTTACCTGAGCTGAGTACATTATGAGGAGTTTTAATAGCTTTAACTGTTTCAGGCTAAAGCTTAGATAGAGTCTCTGCGGACATGGTAGCCTGACTACTCCCTGCTCCCGATTCAGTCGGGGGTGGCAGAGTTACTAGAGTTTTATTTACTAATTCTATTGCCACCTTAGACATTTCAGGCTGCTTAGTAATTGTGGGTTCATTAACTTCAGGAAGATTGACGTGTTCCTTATCATGAGCCACATTCTCCTCGTCTTTAGCAAGTAAAGGATCTTCATCAACTGGGCTTTCTCGTAATGATGGTACATTGCTAAAGTTTGTTTTTCTTTTGTAATGTTATCCCAATCCTCATCATAAGTTTCATCATCAAAATCGTAACCGTTCAATGCATCGATCACTGCCTCTCCTGAATGAGTAGATACTTGAGCTTGCGAAGTATCTTGTGGAGGTAGATCGCTGTGGAAAGGAAGCTTTTGGACTCACGGAAGTTGGAGAGGGAATTGTTATCCCTGCTGAAGCCAATAATTGGCAGGAACATTTACTGTCATAATGGTGATAGGTGGATGGACATCTGTTAGAGTAACCAATACAAGGGAAAGCAATTTAGATATATATCTCTGATAAAAATTAACAATAAGGATATTTCACATCTGTGATATTACCTTCTTGAGATGGTTCTTCTTCAGCAATGTCCAATTTTCTTCTAACTTCTTTAAGTATCGGTGCGTCTGGCCCTGCAACAGCTTCATAACGATTACCCTCTGGGTCAATCAAGGAAGCAGAAGTTCCTCCTTCTGTAAACTTCCTCTATTTCTGAATAGAAGAAGGGGTAATGTCCTTCTCTCCAGAAGAAGAACTGAGAAGCAACTGTCTTGATTGAGAACGAGTTATTCTCGTAGTAACTGGTTCATTGATAACCAGTGATGTTCTTTTCCTCTTCTCAGGAGCTCTTGGATAATTAGGAGGATTATCTCGTTGAGGAGAGGCTGTCATTTCCCTAGTCTTTCTCTTCTTCAAGCCTTTAACAGGGGATTTTTCTTTTCGCATTTTATGGATATATCTAAAGAATCTTGAACTGGGTCAGCAAAATTCATTAAAATTGATGCCTCCAAGGGTACATCGGCAGGATCTCTGTCTTCTACATCCCAGAAAGACTGAAGAGTACATTTCCCCTGTTTAATTCTCTTTTCAGTCGCGAAGCTATGTGCAGGGTGGAAACTTTCAACGAATATATTCGCTGAAGTATAGAAGTTTGCATATGAATATAACTTACGCGGGCCTTGAGGAAGTTTATAAGGCATAGAAAAAATAGCTTTTGTACCACGGGCATTGTAATAATTCCAAGCCCTAGCCCTAGCCCCATCAATAAGATAACCCTTGGCCTGTAGGCAAGTGGTTGCATTTTCTACATGAAGTTGATCATACCCGAACTGTCGTGCAAATCGACTCGGCAGATATGGTTCCAAATAGCATTCTTCTTCAAATCTGTAGACCAAGTGAGAAGGCCGGATTATCTTAAGCCAGGAAAAGATGTTTGGACTTAAACGGAGTATTTCTTCAGATAAGTCCATCATCTGTGGAGGCATAGTATCATATCCTGAAGGGGGGCCAACACACTGGAAATACCATCCTGATCTACGGTTCAAGGCAAGTCGACATTCCGAAAGAGCAGTATATTTTCAGTGAGCATTAGCAAAACGCCCGATGAAGTCTCCACCAACAGGTCCCATATCCGTGTTAATTAAACAGGGATGGTGCAGCAATAACCATACCGAACAAATAAGTATATGGCATTTCAGTTCGGGGAAAATCCGACCGACTATCCTTTTCTTGCAGCATGGTGTCTACAAAAGAACGCAATCCAGCGTTCAGGCGGCAGGTCATTGCTGATAGGAGATCCATCTTGTATCCAAATACAAGACGTGTTGCAGCGAACAAAACACCCCGATGAAATCTATCAACCGCACTGGCTCCCGGAATTACAAAATGCCGTAGCCATAAAGATAGAAAGCCTGCCAGCTGGGCTTCTGGAGACATAGGTCTGTAACCCTGTCTAAAATAACTTTGAAGAACATTGTCGGCCTTAAACAAACCCAAGTCCTCTGTCAGGGTGACATCCCCATGATTATGTTTTTCCATCAATAATTGTATATCACTTCTATCAAACAGTTCAAAGAAACGAGGTGTACAGGCTTGACTGTCCAGTGGCTTGTCCCACACATGACCCAAGAACAGATATGGCATCCATTTTGTGATGTAGCAAGTACCCGCAGTGGCACTTTCGTAGTAGAGTGAGCAGATTTTATAGTGACATAGCAGCTCTTGGAAAACTGTGATCATCTGGGGATTCTTCTTTGCTAGAGCATCTAATTCATCAATTGTGGGTACATATTCTTCATATGGGTTGTCACCCATCGGCAGACGAGAGATATATTTCATCTCGTTAAGAGCAAATCCTATATCTCCATAAGGTTTCATAAAAGTCCCAGTACTCTTGTTATATCTCTCTACTAAAGCAAAGAACATGTGAGGATTTGGATGAATGCCATATACCGTAGTGTAGATGGGATTATAGAGGCCCAGATCAATGAGCCTGTCTTTGAATTCCTCCAAAATCCATATGGACAAGCTACTCCAACGCTTCATTCCAGGGTTTACCAGGCCTGTCATACGCATAGCGCGGTCTGGATATCTTCCTTCACCTTTTTCAAATGTATTTACAAAAATAGGTATTCTGACTGAAAGAAGCAGGGAAGAATCCTCGGGAGGGATGTAGCTAGGCCTTAAACCTCTTAAGTGTGTGCTATATTTTTCAGACGTGCTGTAAAAAGGTCTTTGTTCTGCGGACACCCTTTATAACAGATTCGACCGACTATTGCTTGTTGGAGAGGAGTTAAATCCCATAACATCCTTCTAGGATAGCTAGCAAAAGCATACTGGGATAATGCCATAGATCTTGATATTTCTATTAGATGTATAACATTGTTTCCTTTTAAGAAATCTCTCTCTTTTCTTGCCTTAGGTTGGGAGGTTTTCTTGATAGCATCCCCGAATAAAAAGGCAGGTTTTTGTGGACTGTAGTATCCAAACTTTGAAGAGGTTCGCCGTTCATCAAGTTCAAAAGAGTTTGATTATCTTGATTTATGAGTAGAGTTCTTCGTGCTTCAGGGCCATATGAGGAAAAGTTACATGAGACAAATTCTTTCTATATTCTGGGACGTTAAATGTTGAAGCAAACCTTTCTGCATCTGGGTCTTCCCTGAGATTAACTGCAAAGAGGTATATGAACAAGAAATTAGAAGCAAAAACAAATTGTACAACTTATTGAATTGTACAGACATTCTGAGTTATGCCACGTAATGTGTTGCACCACATGTTGAGTTGCGCCTCAAATTTGGCTGTGCAAAATTTTAGGTTTTACGCAAACAACATGCGTGACACGGTTCGTAAGAATGAACAGTATTTAAGAAAAAGGCGACCACACCCTAAGAAGGGTTGGCGCAAAGTTTGTTATACTCCATGCTCTAAAAAGAGGGGCGCATATCAATCGTTGATGAAACCATCCTCATAAATCGAATCGGCTTGCCCTTAATCACCTTCCATTGATGGGTTGGCGGTCTCTCAACGAGAAGAGGGCGGTGCATATTGTGTCACATGGGCAGGCAGAACACGAGTTGAAGGGGCGGCAATGGCCTTTCCTTTGTCAGCAGTAGTCCTTTTGGAGGCTATGTCGTCAAGAAGATGGTCGGAAAAGAGAATTACAAAAGCTATAAAAATTTGCTCAGAAGATTAAAAGTGAAAGTAAAGAATCACAGTGGAGTAAACGGAGATTATTTATAGCCAGGAAATCAGAATCCTAACAGTCATCCTGAATCGTGCATGATGAATCGTAATTGGTCATAACAGATTGCGCGAAACCGGCACAACTTGACTTAGTCAAAACTTTTCTAAATTCAAAGTATTCCAAAACTTTGATGCATTTTAAGTTTTGAAAACTTTGAAGGGGGTCTTGTAGGGCCTAAAAATCAAGTTGCGCCCCGAACATACTAATCAGTGATCAAGTTGCGCCCCAAAGATCAGGTTGTGCCACTAATATGAAGCCCAGAGAACAAGCTGCGCCACTGATCAGGTTGCACCTAATATCATACTGTGCCCAGTCTTGTTGTGCTAAAATCTACATGGCATCTGACACTTAATGGTCATCATTATCTGACAACACTGACGACTGACACAACAGTGAACGAGGAAAATCTTTTCGAATCCTGTGAAATGTGCCACTCAATGAGAGTTAGTAGACAGCTGTCCTGTACACTTCGTAAGTTGCGCCTAGGCGCAATCTAGACAAAATCTTTAGTTGCGCCTAGGCGCAATCTGAATGGCTTCGGCTCAAAAGCTGCCACGTGTCTAGGCACGGGTCAGTTAGACGCAGTTGACCGAAGCTCTCACAATCTGATGAAGTTGAGACAACTGACATTCTAAAATAGGATGACGTGGCACCCATGCTACTAATCTCTCAAGACGTGTCTACTATCCTGTACACGACTATGCGCATCTCAATCACATGATGCCACGCGTCTAAATACAGTTAATACACGACTGACAACTAAATGAAAGTTGGCGCAACCCAATGTGGCGCAACCCAGCCTCGCGCATATTAGAATAACTGCTAAAATAGTTATTTCCTGAACTCTATAAATAGAGTTTCCAATTATTGTGAAATCATCAGATACAGAGGCACAGAGATCAGATACACAGACAGAGAGATCAAGAACTCTTACAAAATTGCTGCTGCGTTCTCTAGAGGCTACAGTCTTCAAGTTCACATAGTCCAAGGGATAAAGTGATCGTCTTCTGATTAGATTCCTAAAGTTGTACTTTCCCAGAATTTATTGTACTTTGTACTCTTTTACAAGTTTGGAATAAATAAATTTTGTTTTTGCAAACACATGCACATGAACGATCTGAAGCAAGTTGTGCCACTCGTACACCCCGTGCACCTTGTACACCGCACGCTGAATGTACACTGAGCCACTTGCGCCACCTGTGTATCCTGCGTACCCTGCGTCACCCGCGCTACTGAGCGCGCACCTGGGCACGCCACTGGACGCGTACCTGGTCGTGCAACCTGGGCAGCGCAACCTGGGGCGCGCAACCTGGGCCGCGCACCTGGGCGCACAACCTGGTAGGTGCTAACTGCAAAGTGCGCCAACAAAATGCCACATTACACCTCATGAGCCCATGAGCCTGAGTCCGAGTCGCTAAGCCCCTACGGGGCTTAGCTCCCATGAAAATAAATTTTCCAAGAGCAAAAAGCATGAATGCTTTCAATTGTTTATTTAGCCTTTTTTCTATTAGAAAAATAACCCCACATGGCACACCCATGTGCACCTCCACACCACAAGTGCATCTCTAAAATAGTATAGCTATATATAGAGATACAACTCCTTTGGCCTAGCCGACGTGGGACTAAAGTTTCTAATACAAAGGCCAAAACCCAACAATCTTCCACATATCTCTATATATGGGTATAAGTGTTCCCCATAGTAACTGTCCATCATGCATTAGGAGAGATATCGTTGACAACTTGAATCTTTCCGCATGGGTCAAACAACAGACTATAATACAAGAATGGATTAAGCCTTGAATTCTGCACCCTAGCTGAAATTCTTCCCACTCACATAATGTAGTTACATGTGCTTCTGGCTACACATTAAATGCCCTGTGCCAACCTGGTTTCAGTGCATAATTTTGGGCGTCTACAAGTTTACCCTCAAGAGACGGCCTGATATCTCTTTGTCCATACACTATAGGTGAGTTCATTATAAAGAGACATGGCATGAAACGCTTTGCGCTTCCTTGCGGTGCTACGCCGCTATGACATGGCTTAAAGCCGAGGCCTTACCCGTAACGAAAATCTCATCGTAGTGTCATACTACTGTAGCATGAAGCCACCGCCTCTTTGTAGTGCCAAACTACCCAGCATGAAGCCTTAGGCTCCCTTGCGGTGTTACGCTGCAACGATATGGCTTGCAAGGCCGAGGCTTTATCCCTAACCGGGTACCTCATCGTGGTGTCATGCCACTGTAACATGAGGAACTCCTCCTCTTTGTAGTACTGACTACCTGCGATGCTACGTCGCTGTGACTTGGCTAGCAAAACCGAGGCATTACCCATGCCTGGGAACCTCATGGTGGAGTTACCCCACAGTAGCATGGAGTTTCACTCCTTGTAGTGTTTTTCTATCGTGCTTCCTGTAAAGCACACCAGGTATTCACTCTGTCTGAGAACTCATTAAGACATTTAAGCCAACCTTCCCACAGGATCCATTTTTTGCAGAAAACAACAGTAGACAACAGTGGTTGTAGGTCCGTAACCTCTCCATGTCCAATAGAACATGTACCCACCGTTCCTAATATTTTTCTGATTAGTGGTCCTCCCTTGAACCAAAAGCTAGATGCCTAGTAGATTTCTCTTTGAATTAATAGCATAAAACTTTATGGTAGGAATACAATAATACAATATCAGAATGCCTTCAAGCCCATTTTACAAGCTGTGTCATCGACCAGCTGGCGCTTGAGGCCCTTGGTGAACGGATCCGCCAGGTTCTCCTGACTTCGAACATTAATCACTGCAATAACACTCCTCTTGATGAGATCGTGTACTGCCATGTGCTTCAACCGCACAGTCCTTTTCTTTCCGTTGAAGAGGTCATTTGATGCCACCGACGCAGTCGCTTGGTTGTCGCAGTATATCAGTATCGTCGGTATTTGTGCCCCAACAACTGGAAGATCATACATGAGCTCCTAAAGCCATTCTGCTTCCTCGGCTGCGGTATCAAGTACAAAGAACTCAGATTCTATGGATGATCGCGAGAGCATAGTCTGCTTCTTCGACTTCCACGATATAGCAGCTCCATCCATTGTGAAAATGAATCCACTTGTGGTCCTCTCGCTCTCCACCTCTGAGCACAAGCTGGCATCACTGAAGCCTTTCACTACCGACAGATCTCCGCTGTAGTACAGTGCATATGTCTGAGTCTTCTTGAGATATCTCATAACCCATTTTACAGCTTTCAAGTGTTCAATACCTGGTTTTCTCGTGAAACGACTTAGCATTCCCACAGCAAAAGCTATGTAAGGCCTTGTGGCAGTAGTAGCACACATCAAACTCCCGATTACGCTTGTATACTCCAGCTGTCTGATGCTTTTTCCTGAATTAGGCTTTAGCTTCAGATCATACCTGTACGGCGTATCGATCCCTGGAAGATTCTGATACCCATAACGAGTGATTTTCTCAATATAATGAGACTATGACAGTGCTAGTCCAGTGTCTGTCCGGATGATCTTGATCCTAAGATCATATCAGCTTTCCCCAAGTCCTTCATACTGAACTTGCTCGAGATGAATTTCTTTGTCTCCTTGACATAACCCATATCCGTACCTAGGATAAGCATGTCACACGTACAAACAAACGATTACACCTCTTCCATCAGCGAACTTCGTATAAACACACTTGTCCGTTTCGCTAACCATGTAGCCATTTGATCTTATAACTTTATCAATTTCTCATGCCACATCTTGGGAGCCTGTTTAAGACTGTACAAAGATTTTAGCAGCTTGCAGACTTTGTCTTCAAAATCCTTGACGACAAATCCCTCTGGCTATTACATGTAAATATCTTCGGTCAGCTCGCTATTTAGGAAAGCTGTTTTCACATCCATCTGATGTATCACCATCTTATGTATTGCTGCAAGAGCAATCAACATTCTGATGGTGGTCACGGGCTACTGGAGCATACGTGTCAAAGTAGTCAATCCCCTGCTTCTGAGAAAACCCTTTGGCTACCAACTTAGCCTTGAACTTGTCAATAGTTTCGTCTGCTGTTATCTTCTTCTTGAATATCCATTTGCATCCGATGGGTTTTGCTCCTTCAGGAAGATCAACCAACACCCAAGTGTTATTTGAGGTGATGTAATCAATTTTATTTTCAATTGCCTCCTTCCAGAAAACTGCGTCTCTGGTCTTCATCGCCTCATCACAGGTAAGTGGATCTGCTTCCACATGATAGGTGACAAAATCACTTCCGAAGTCCTTCGACCTCCTCTCAAGCTTAGCTAATGGCTCAGCTTGTTCTGGTTCAATCGTTGTTTCACAACAACATCTTCTTGGACTACATCTTCATTGAAGACTCCAGTTTCCTGCGCACCCTCATTGTTCTCCGGTACATCGACAAGAACAATATTCTTGTGTCTTACAAATTTGTCTTCAAAATATTCTGCATTGCGAGATTCAATGATATGATTTGACTCAATATCCAAAAAATTCGAGCATTACTCTTCTCGGCATACCCCTAGAAGATCGTCTTAGTAGTCCTTATCCCAAGCTTCTGAATCTTCAGATCTGGAAGCTTGACATATGCCAGACACCCCACACTCGAATGACATTCAAGTTAGGTCTGACCTTGAACCAGAGTTCATAAGGAGTAACGTCTGAAGTTGCATGAGGCACTCTATTTAAAAAAAAGTAGCCATCAATGCAGCTTCTCCCCAGTAGCACTTAGAAAGACCCGCAGTCAACAGTATTGAGTTAATCATTTCTGTTAACGTTCTGTTCTTCCTCTCTGCTAATCCATTTGATTGAGGAGAGTACGGAGCCGTAGTCTCATTGATAATTCCATGTTATTTGCAGAACGATGCGAATTCATGAGACCTGTACTCCCCACCTCGATCATTTTTTATTTTTTTGAGGTGTTGTCCAGTCTGCCGCTCAGCTTCGGCTCTGAACTCCTTGAACTTCTCGAATGCTTCGCCTTTAGCCTTCAGCAAGTAGACGAACGCATACTTTGAGAAGTCATCGATGAAGGTTATGAAATACTTCATCCTGGCCTTTGTAGAGAATTATTTGAAGTCACAGATATCGGATTGTACCAACTCAAGAAGTTCTATACTTCGATTAACCCGAGGAAAGGGTTTTTGTCACGACCCGCTATCCAATTTTTTGGGCCAGGCCGAGTCATGCCCAGCCTACGCTTGAGATAAAACATAGTAAGCTGTTCTAAAGACAACAGGATAAGACTAAATGTGCTAACAGTTCTATAAGTGAATGAAAGTCATAAATGCTCCAAACACAAAAGTCGTCTCATATAGTAAAATGTCCAAAGTACAAGTGATCTGAAATGTAAAACCGGATACATGTCCAGTTACAAAATATGTAGCCTAATACATGACTACTCTCAAAAGTCTAAAGCAAAAGACAACTAGGCGAGGTTCCCCGCAGGAACATCCTCGTAAAGCAAAGTCGGGTCCTCGGCAGTATCTCCATAGTATGTGTCCCAGAGTAACTCCTCCTCAGTAAGGACACCTACAACGTTATCCTGTCAGGACGGGAGCAAGTACTGGTTCTAGCAAACTAAATATACTAAACATGAACAAGAATATAATAAACTGGATTCATGGCATATCATGGGTTAATTAGTTTTTTAGAAATTAACAACATGTAGTTTAAAAGTTTAAAACCGTAGCATGTACTTGAATCGGTCAATAGGTGAATAGGATGTACAGCGGTACATATCAAGTTTTTCTGGCATGCACATACGTGCACGAACGGCATCGATGTATATCCATACACAAACGCGGGATCAGAACATACGGCAAGGTCACATATAGAATGTCACCGAGCGCGGTAAACATACGGAGAAGGGGGTCATGTTCACGTACAATACTAACAGTTTCCCCTTAACCCGTTATTTAAACATGTAAGAGATATGAGATACTGTCTAAACATGGTAGAGACTAAAAGTAATACAACATGTAAAGTTCTAACTTGCTACCCCAAGGATCTGCATTTAAAATGGTTGGTAAATCGCAGTTTATTGTTATAGCAGTATGTAAAGTTCGTAGAAAGTACTTGCCTCTAGCAAAGCAAAGCAAAACAAGTTGCGATAAAAGTGCTATGGATGTCCGGTAACTCGTCACTGTAGAAGTAAATGCAATAACTTAGTTTTTACACTAAGCTAAAACGCTAAGACACTAATCTGTAAAACACGACTTGTGACTGGGCACCTAGCCAAAATGATAATTCTGGCATAGGAGACCAATGTGGGGTGACACACTACTTTAACTAACTTTCTAGGGTCTTTACACTAGTGAGGGGTGGGGTTCAACACGGCTAAAACTCAAAATAACACAAAAAGCTACAAGTCGTAATTAATCAATAAATAAATCAAAAGATCATTGTGTTCTAAAAATTTTTGAGATAGACAAAAAGCTTAATTTTACTTAAAGTAAAGTACCAAAATGATCCTAGTTAATCATAGAAATTTATTATAATTTTCTGAAATTTATTAACCAGTACAAGTATTTTATAAAAATCAGTTTTCCTAAGTATACAAAAAATGACTTTTGGTTCCATAAGCCAAACTAGTGGCAAAACTATAATTTAAATACTACAAAATTATACTAAATTAGCTAAATTAACATAGTATCTAAATATATTTTTCCAGAATTTTAGCAGTACTTTAAGTATTTTTAGAAATCCAAAAACAGCATTGCACACAATTAAAATTAAATAATTAATTATCTGCATATTTGTCCATGTATATAATTTGAACCAAAGTTCAAATACAGGACCCAAGGCCATGAATCAAGTCCAATATGACTGTACATGTGTTGAATGTGTGAAAACACATTTGGGCCCAAAACCCATGCTAGGCTTGGACACCAAATGGTTGCAGTAATTAAATACACTAAAATACAATTTGGTAAAAAGTGCAAAAATAAATATTAATATTTTAATAAGTAAAATTATGCATAGTGAAAATATACATACATATGTTAAAAGTACATATATATATATATATATATATATATATATATATATAAGGAAAATACTTAATTTATAAAGTGTATATACATATACAAATATTGTATACATATATATTAATATATATATAATATATACACATGGAAATATATATATAAAAGTTTACTATAAATTATATATAATATAATATACTGCCAAAAATACAGTATATAAAATATGTATATACTAATATATATATATATACATATATATTTAAATAATATATATAGAAAAATAGAAAAAAGGAAAAGGAAAAGAAAAAGAAAAAGAAACAGCAGGGGGGCTCGAACCCGGGCAGTCAAAGGGGCACGCTAACACTGCAGCCGCTGGCCAGTGGGCCAACTTGGCCTGAGTGATAGGATTAGACTTAGGTTAGTTTTAATTAGGTTTTAAACGAGTTAACATATAAAAAAAAATCAATCCTGTGTCCGGACAGTTTGGGACACAGGAATCCACATGTCCGTGCTATGCACGACACGTACGAGTTCAGTCTCGCGTGTCCGAGCACAGCGTTAGGTTCGTCGTGTCCTGGCGAGTCTCATACGTGAAAACGAGACACGTACGACACGATTCGAGTCCTGTTACTCACGTGTCCGGTGGTTGGAGGGGTTCAAGTGTCCTGGACGGCGGAGGAGACGTCGACGAGGCGGCGCTCGGGTGGCGCTGGGGTCGTCTCGTCGAGGCGCGTCGGAGGATGGTGGTTGCGGGCGGTGGCGCTCGTCGTAGGGGATGGACGGGGTTCGTCGGAGCTGCGGTTAGGGTTTGGGGAAAAGGGGAAGAACGGTGGTCGTGGGGGTCGAAGTAGAATAGGGTTAGGGTTTGGGGGGTCGGGGTAGTCTTATAGAAACGTAGGTAGGTCGAATTAGGGACAGAAATTAGGATTAGGGTTAGGGTTTAGGCGCGGATCGCCGAAGACGATGACACGCAGAGGCGGTGGTCGTGGGGATTAGGTTTAGGTTTTGCAAAACAAACCCTAGAGTTTAGGAAATTGCATAAAGGTCCTAGCAGTGTCTAAGTGCAAAATTATATTTGCATAACCCATCCCGCACTGTTTATGTGCAAAAGAAATTTGCACATAACAATTGGGAAATTGCAAACCAATATATTAACAATTCTAATAATTATAAAATGATATTAAAACATTTAAATAAATTACAAAGTGATATTTTTAATATATAAAACTCATTTAAAAATCATTTAAAAATTCTAGAAAAATTTCTAAAAATCCTAATAATTATTTTAAGGCTATAAATGACATTAAAAATTAATTAACACTAATTAAAATAAAATTTGAAAAACAGGGGCTTACAAGTCTTTCCTCCTTGAAAAATTTCGTCTTCGAAATTCACAAGGATTAAAGACCCTACAATAATCTAACATAGCAAGCAATACAACAAAATGACTAAGGCTGCGATCGAAACTAACCTCTAAGGTATCAAGCGGGAACGGGTGGTTCCCTCGCAGCGGTTGGATCGAACAAGTAAGGGTATCTCTCCCTCATGTCCGACTCCCTCTCCCAAGTAGATTCACCTGGGGAGTGACGGCTCCAGGCTACTCGTACTAAGGGTATAACCTTGTTCCTCAGCCTCTTCTCCCTCCTGTCTAATATCTCCACTGGCTGCTAAGAAACTGTAAGGCTCGGTCCGACCTCCAACTCTGAGTGATCTAGTACATGACTGGGGTCTGGAACATATCTCCTCAGCTGAGATACGTGAAAAATATCGTGAACTCCTGCTAGGTTGGGTGGAAGTGCAACCCTGTAAGCTACCTCTCTGATCCTGCCAAGTATCTCGAATGGCCCGATATATCTGGGGCTCAGCTACCCTCCTCGTCCGAACCGGATCGTCCCTCTAGTAGGTTATATCTTCACTAGCACCATATCACCATCTGCGAACTCCATCGGTCTGCGACTAGCATCAGCCCAGTGTTTCTGCCTATCCTGAGCTACTCTGAGCCTGTCTCTGATCATCCCGACTTTCTCTGCTGCATCCGTGATCATCTCTGGCCCAAGCATAACTCTGTCTCCAATATCATCCCAAAAGAGCGGTGTGCGGCATCGTCGTCCATATAGCGCCTCGAAAGGAGACATACCGATACTGGCTTGGTAGCTATTGTTGTCTGAAAACTCTACTAAGTGCAGATGGCTCTCCCATGATCCTCCAAAGTCCTGCACGCAGGTCCTCAACATATCCTCCAGTGTCTGTATCGTCCTCTCGGACTGCCCATCTGTCTGCGGGTGGTACACCGTACTGAACTTGAGCCTACTGCCCAACTCCTCCTGTAAGCTCCTCCAATAGTGGGATGTAAATCTGCTGTATCTGTCTGACACGATGCTCACCGGTACTCCATGTAGGCGAACTATCTGCTGCATGTATAGCTCTGCCAACTTTTCGGTGAAAAGCCCTACCTTGAAGGGTATAAAGTGCGCACACTTCGTCAGCCTGTCTACGATGACCCAAATGGCATCCTTCCCTCCTTGGGAACGAGGAAGCCATGAGACGAAGTCCATCGTAATATGTTCCCACTTCCACTCGGGAATGGGTACGGCTGCAATAAACCAGCTGGCCTCTGGCGCTCCGCCTTGACCTGCTGGCAAACTAGGCATCTCGAGATGAAACGCGATACATCCCTCTTCATCCCGTGCTACCAAACATGCTCCCGCAAGTCACGGTACATCTTGTTAGCACCAGGGTGAATAGAATATTTCGATCGGTGCACCTCCTGCAAGACTACCTCTACCAGCTCTCCCTTCGGCATGCACAATCGGCTGCCATGCCTCAAGGATCCATTCTCTGCTATAGTGAAGTCATCCAGCAATCCAGCTAAAGCCTGGGGTCAAAGTCTGCGAAGGCTCTCATCTGTAGACTGTGCCTCCCTGATCTTCTCCATCAAACCTGACTGAATGTCAAGCGCCATCAACTGTATCACTGATCCTGGCCGAACTAGCTCGATACCGAGCTTCTCTAGATCCTCCCGCAAATGTCGATCAATCATCAGGTACCATGCCATCGGATGCCTGCTCAGCGCATCCGCCACCACATTTGCCTTCCCAGGGTGATACTGTAAATCAATGTCGAAGTCTTTCATCAACTCCAACCATCGTCTTTGCCTCATGTTCAGCTCTTTCTGTGTGAACACATACTTCAAGCTTTTGTGGTCAATAAAGATTTCCACACGCTCTCCGTATAAGTAATGTTTCCATAACTTGAGTGCAAAAATCACCGCAACTAACTCGAGGTCATGGGTAGGATAATTCCTCTCATGAGTCCGGAATTGCCTAGATGCATAAGCAATCACTTTCCCATTCTGCTGTAGGACACATCCTAGCCCATTCCTAGATCGCTGTATATGGTGAAACCTCCAGAACCTGAAGGTAATATCAGAACTGGAGTGGTCGTCAGCCTCCTCTTCAGCTCCTCAAATGTTGCCTGGCAGTCCTCTGACCAGATGTACTCTGCGTCCTTTCGCGTCAGCTTCGTCATGGGTTCAGCTATCCTAGCAAAGTCCTGGACGAACTTTCTATAATAGCCTGCTAAACCCAAAAAGCTCCTGATCTCTGAAACTAACGTCGGAGCCTTTCACGTCTCAACTGCAGCAATCTTCTTGGGATCCACCGAGATTCCATCTCCAGTGACTACATGGCCGAGAAACTCCACTCGGTCTAAAAAAACTCACACTTCGGCAATTTGGCAAACAATCTCTCCTGCCTCAGAATTCCCAAAACTATCCGCAAGTGCTCTGCATGCTCTTCCGGCGTCTTCGAGTATATCAGGATGTCGTCGATAAACACTACGACGAACTTATCCAGATACTGGTGAAATGTCTTGTTCATCAAATTCATAAAGACAGCTGGCGTATTTGGGAGACCAAATGGCATCACCAGAAACTCGTACTGCCCGTACTTCGTGTTGAATGCCGTCTTCTGGATGTCTGATGGCCTAACCTTCACCTGGTGGTACCCGGATCTCAAGTCTATCCTGGAAAACACCTTCGTCCCGCTCAACTGGTCGAACAAATCATCTATCCTGGGCAGAGGATATTTGTTCTTGATGGTGATGGCATTCAAGGCCCGGTAGTCAATATACAACCGGATTGTACCATCCTTCTTAGGCACAAAGAGCACTGGTGCTCCCCATGGAGAAGCACTGGATCGAATGAAACCCTTTTTTAACAGATCATCAATCTGCTCTTTCATCTCTATGGCCTCCTTGGGATTCACTCTATAGCAAGTCCGGGATACTGGTGATGAACCCGGCACAAAATCTATAGTGAATTCCACATCTCTGTCAGGCGGAAGTCCTGGAAGATCCTCTGGGAATACATTCATAAACTTCCTAATGATAGAGTGTGGCGGTGCTACGTCCCCGACTGTCGCATAACAGTTCGGCTCTAGGCTGATCTCCGGCCCTGTCCTCCTGACTCTGAATGGTGCTGTACCCGGGGGACTGAACAAAATACTACCCTCATGGCAATCTATAGATGCATGGGCATAGCTAAGCCGGTCCATCCCCAATATGATATCATAACCGGGGAGTGGCATCACAAAGAATCGCCCCTCAAACTCTCTCCCGGCTATCATAATAGAGCATCTATAGCTAGCTCTAATAGGCACCGGTCCTCCTCCCGTCATTACTCTACTAATCTTCGCAGTAGGTGTAGATACTAAGTGATGTTCATGCATAAATTCTAATGACAGAAAGCTATAAGATGCACCAGAATCAAACAAGCATAGAGCTAGAAAAGTATGTAAATAAACATGACCTGTGATGACGTCAGCTAAGTAATCAGGCTCTGAAACCTGCTCCGGCTTCGGCTCAAGGGCTAGGCTATAAACCTTCCCCTGAGGTCCCTTCTGCTGCTGCAGATGCTGCCTAAACCTCTGCTGCTAAGTCGAAAGCGGTCCTCTAGTCTTCGCTACTGGGCACTCTCGAAGCTGATGGGTGGCAGACCCACAAGCTAAACACTGACCCAACCTCTTCCTACAGACGAAAGAGTCGTGGCCTACCCTCTTGCAGAAAGTACACAAGGTTCCCTTCTGCTGCTGCTGCTGTCGGGGTCCCGGGGCTCTAACTGGCGGGGTCGGGTGATGTGATTTAAGGGACGGTAAGTTTGCTGGGGCGGCGTCGGTGCTCTCTGCTGGAAAGCCTGATGCTTGGACGGTCCCTCATGATGTACAGAAGCCGGCCTCTTGTATGACAGAAGACGCTCCTCGATGCTCCGGCCAACTCTAGGCTCTGGTAGTAGTCAGTTGTACCGTTTGCCACTATAAGAATGCCAATGTCTGGAACTAGACCAGGGCAAAACCTACGGGTCATCTCCTCTGGATCTGCAACCAGACTAGGAGCGAAATGGCTCAGGCGACTAAACTCTGCCGCATAGTCATCAACAGAACGGTTCCTCTACTGGATGTTCTGGAATTGTAGCCCTATGGCTACTCTAGCAGTGGTCGAGAAGAATTTCTTCTTGAACTGGGTCTTGAACTGATCCCAAGTGGCTCTCCCCCTCACAAATAACGGCTCATTCTGGAACCAGACTCCTGCTAAGTCTATCAGCAGAAATCTCGCTGCCTCGACCTGGAGGTCATCCGGCATCCTAACTCCCAGAAGCTTCCTCTCTACCGAATCTAGCCAGTCATCTGCTACTACTATGCCCTCAGTCCCTGAGAACTCCTTGGGATTCAGACCCATGAAGTCCTTGATCGTCCCCGCTCTCTGCCGTGGCTCTACAGGTGGTGGGACCACGGGACGTCCCTCAGAACGCTCCATGCTCTGGCGGAGTAGGGTAGTCTGCTCTTGATGGGGTTGTTAGGAACCCCTGAATCAGAGTGAGCAGCTGGTTCCCGTCGAGTGTGACGGAAGCCTGGGTGGGTATAGTGATAGGGGGTGGTGGAAGTATCGGGGCCTGCTGGGACTGTGATGTGGAAGGTGGTGGAGGCATCTGGGTCTGTGGATCTGTGGAGTGGAGGAATGTGGTAGGTGGAGGTGGGGGTGTATCAGTCAACTGGTCAGCTGACTGGATATGGAGGGTCCCATTCTCGGGTGTAACATACTGGGACGAACGAGTAAGCACCATCTAATAAAAGTAAAAATGACATATAAGGACTTGTTAAGTAAGCAATCATAGACAAAAAAATCTAATTATAATAGCAAACATGTGATGTTTTCCTATGTTACAATCCTAGCATTCCTCTAGGTGTTCTAAGCGTCATTCCTAAATGTTGTCTAATTACCTTAAGTTCCTAATTGCAGGCATGCTTGGTACAATAACGTAACCAAACAGTTTAGTCAGGACCTGCATGGGCCACCACTAAAAATATGTCACGACCCGCTACCCAATTTGTTGGGCCAGGCCGAGTCATGTCCAGTCTACGCTTGAGATAAAACGTAGTAAGCTGTTCTAAAGACAACAGGATAAGACTAAATGTGCTAACAATTCTATAAGTGAATAAAAGTCATAAATGCTCCAAACACAAAAGTCGTCTCATATAGTAAAATGTCCAAAGTACAAGTGATCTGAAATGTAAAACCGGATACATGTCCAGTTACAAAATATGTAGCCTAATACATGACTACTCTCAAAAGTCAAAAGCAAAAGACAACTAGGCGAGGTTCCCCGCAGGAACATCCTCGTAAAGCAAAGCCGGGTCCTCGGCAGTATCTCCATAGTATGTGTCGCAGAGTAACTCCTCCTCAGTAAGGACACCTACAACGTTATCCTGTCAGGACGAGAGCAAGTACTGGTTCTAGCAAACTAAATATACTAAACATGAACAAGAATGTAATAAACTGGAATCATGGTATATCATGGGTTAATTAGTTTTTTTTAGAAATTAACAACATGTAGTTTAAAAGTTTAAAACCGTAGCATGTACGTGAATCGGTCAATAGGTGAATAGGATGTACAGCGGTACATATCAAGTTTTTCTGGCATGCACATACGTGCACGAACGGCATCGGTGTATATCCATACACAAACGCGGGATCAGAACATACGGCAATGTCACATATAGAATGTCACCGAGCGCGGTAAATACATACGGAGAAGGGGGTCATGTTCACGTACAATACTAACAGTTTTCCCTTAACCCGTTATTTAAACATGTGAGAGATATGAGATATTGTCTAAACATGGTAGAGACTAAAAGTAATACAACATGTAAAGTTCTAACTTGCTACCCCAAGGATTAGCATTTAACATGGTTAGTAAATCGCAGTTTATTGTTATAGCAGTATGTAAAGTTCGTAGAAAGTACTTGCCTCTAGCAAAGCATAGCAAAACAAGCTGCGATAAAAGTGCTATGGATGTTCGGTAACTCGTCACTGTAGAAGTAAATGTAATAACTTAGTTTTTACAATAAGCTAAAACGCTAAGACACTAATCTGTGAAACACGACTTGTGACTGGGCACCTAGCCAAAATAATGATTCTGGCATAGGAGACCAATGTGGGGTGACACACTACTTTAACTAACTTTCTAGGATCTTTACACTAGTGAGGGGTGGGGTTCAACACGGTTAAAACTCAAAATAACACAAAAAGCTACAAGTCGTAATTAATCAATAAATAAATCAAAAGATCATTGTGTTGTAACAATTTTTGAGATAGACAAAAAGCTTAATTTTACTTAAAGTAAAGTACCAGAATGATCCTAGTTAATCATAGAAATTTATTATAATTTTTTTGGAATTTATTAACCAGTAGAAGTATTTTATAAAAATCAGTTGTCCTAAGTATACAGAAAATGAGTTTTGGTTCCATAAGCCAAACTAGTGGCAAAACTATAATTTAAATACTACAAAAATTATACTAAATTAGCTAAATTAACATAGTATCTAAATACTATTTTTCCAGAATTTTAGCAGTACTTTAAGTATTTTTAGAAATCCAAAAACAGCATTGCACACAATTGAAATTAAATAATTAATTATCTGCGTATTTTGTCCATGTATATAATTTGAACCAAAGTTCAAATACAGGACCCAAGGCCATGAATCAAGTCCAATATGACTTGTACAGGTCTTGAATGTGTGAAAACACATTTGGGCCCAAAATCCATGCTAGGCTTGGACACCAAATGGTTGCAGTAATTTAAATACACTAAAATACAATTTGGTAAAAAGTGCAAAAATAAATATTAATATTTTAATAAGGTAAAATTATGCATAGTAAAAATATACATACATATGTTAAAAAGTACATATATATATATATATATATATATATATATATATATATATATATATATATATATATATATATATATATATATATATATATATATATATATATATATAAGGAAAATACTTAATTTATAAAGTATATATACATATACAAATATTGTATACATATATATATATTAATATATATATATATATATATATAATAATATATACACATGGAAATATATATATATATAAAAGTTTACTAACTATAAAATTATATATACATATATAATATACTGTCAAAAATACAGTATATAAAATATGTACATACTAATATATATATATATATATATATATATATATATATATATATATATATATATATATAGAAAAATAGAAAAAAGGAAAAGGAAAAGAAAAAGAAACAGCAGGGGGGCTCGAACCCGGGCAGTCAAAGGGGCGCGCTAACACTGCAGCCGCTGGCCAGTGGGCCAACTTGGCCTGAGTGTTAGGATTAGACTTAGGTTAGTTTTAATTAGGTTTAAACGAGTTAACATATAAAAATAATAATAAAAATCAATCCTGTGTCCGAACAGTTTGGGACACAGGAATCCACGTGTCCATGCTATGCAAGACACGTACGAGTTCAGTCTCGCGTGTCCGAGCACAGCGTTAGGTTCGTCGTGTCCTGGCGAGTCTCGTGCGTGAAAACGAGATACGCACGACACGATTTGAGTCCTGTTACTCACGTGTCCGGCAGTTGGGGGGTTCAAGTGTCCTGGACGGCGGAGGAGACGTCAGCGAGGCGGCGCTCTGGTGGCATTGGGGTCGTCTCGTCGAGGCGCGTCGGAGGATGGTGGTTGCGGGCGGTGGCGCTCGTCGTGGGGGATGGACGGGGTTCGTCGGAGCTGCGGTTAGGGTTTGGGGAAAAGGGGAAGAACGGTGGTCGTGGGGGTCGAACTAGAATATGGTTAGGGTTTGGGGGGTCGGGGTAGTCTTATAGAAACGTAGGTCGGTCGAATTAGGTGCAGAAATTAGGATTAGGGTTAGGGTTTATGCGCGGATCGTCGGAGACGACGACACGCAGAGGCGGTGGTCGTGGGGATTAGGTTTAGGTTTTGCAAAACAAACCCTAAAGTTTAGGAAATTGCATAAAGGTCTTAGCAGTGTCTAAGTGCAAAATTATATTTGCATAACCCATCTCGTACTGTTTATGTGCAAAAGAAATTTGCACATAACAATTGAGAAATTGCAAACCAATATATTAACAATTCTAATATTTACAAAATAATATTAAAACATTTAAATAAATTACAAAGTAATATTTTTAATATATAAAACTCATTTAAAAATCATTTAAAAATTCTAAAAAAATTCCTAAAAATCCTAATAATTATTTTAAGGATATAAATGACATTAAAAATTAATTAACACTAATTAAAATGAAATTTGAAAAACAGGGGCTTACAGTTTTCTTGCAATTTTTGTTTGAGCACAAACTTTACATTTCTCTACCTTACACCCACACTTGGAGATAAGTCCTAGACTAGACATTCTGTTTATTTGTTTACAATGAACATGTCCTAGCCTATTATGCCATAACTCAAGAGTATAAGTAGAATGAGTGATTGCATTAATTACATTGGACTGATTTACAAGCTGAATTTTGAACATTCCTTCGGTATAAAAAGCTTTCTCGAAATATGTTCTCTTGATAGACATCACCATCTGGCCAGAATTGATGTCTATCCTGAGTCCTGCGTTGCGGAGTAAGCCTCCTGAGATCAGGTTCATGGCGATAGTAGGTACGTGCTTCACGCCTTGAAGCGTCAGAGACTTGCCAGAAGTCAGCTTCAATACCACCGTCCCAATCCTGAGCGCTTTAGCTTGTGCCTGGTTCGCCACCATAACCACTTCAGAAGTAGGTGTGTAGGTGGTGAACCACTCCTTGCTGGAGCAAACATGGCAGGTGGCTCCAGTGTCTACCCACCAGTCAGAGTCAGTCCCTACCGCATCAACCTGTACAATCATAGTAACAATGTCAGTTATCATAGATACCTTGCTAGACTCTCCTTGCTCTGATTGCTTGGTCTTTACTTTGTATTCATTCTTGAAGTGGCCCTTCTTGCCACACTTGAAACAAGCCAAATGGGACTTTGGCTTCTTTTGCTTGAACGAAGTTTCCTTGACTTTCAGATTGTCAGGGTCCTTCTTCTTGTTATGGGAAACCGCCTGCTTTTCCCTTGGTTCCTTGGTATGAACTAGATTGGCGTTAGCCAATTGCTTGGACAGTGCGTCCACCTTCAGTTGAGCCCGCATCTGGTCCTCAACATAGATTTCCTGCAAGAGATCTTCAAGGCTGAACTCAAGCTTCTTCATATGCATGTTTGCATAGAACTTACTCCACCCAGCGGGGAGCTTCGAGACAATCCCTCCAACAACAAACTTGTCGGGGAGGGGCATCGTCTCGTCTTCTAGCTTTTATCGCAGCTTCAGGAATTCCTTCACCTGCGGCAGCATGGACTTCTCGTCCTCAAAGAGCCATTTGTGATATTTTTCAACCCCAAATATTTTGCTCCTGTTTTTGTCTTCTTCGTACAGTTTTTTCGGAGACTCCCATATGTCTCTGGCAATAGTCTTCTTAATGTAGGATTCTGCTAGGGAATCCTCCATAGCATTCTGGATAAGCAGCCTGCAAATGATATTCTCCCTTCTCTATTTTGTCTGAAGTTTAGTAGCCGCAGTAATTGCGGCAGCAGACCCAACATCTGGAACAGTAGGTTCCTCTTCAAGAAGCACGTGATCAACGTCTCTGAGTTGAAGAGTGAGATAAACGTTTCTCTTTCAGACTTGATAATGCTCTCCATCAAACTTTTCTAACTTACAGAAGTCAGTATTGAGGAGTGAAGCATTAAAGTTTTCCATCGTAGCAATATAGCTTTGAGCTTGTTAGTGCCGGGACATAATTTTTTCGATGGAAAACTGAAAAGATGAAACAATTATAAAAACAATGTTCCAACGCAACACTTCTAGGAAGGTTGCGCAAGTTTAACGAAGATCTAAGAAGATCTCGTTACAGCAGCATATGATATTACGAGAATTTAAGAAGATTTCGTAATCCACAGCAGCGAAGAAGATGACAGGCGAAAGATGAAAGATGGCCTGCTGGGGTGAATGATCACCGTTGCTCAAAGCTAAATTCGTCCCACACGAATAGCTTCCAGGAACCAGCAAGTTCGTCGGAGAACTTTGGAACACTTCTGCTCTTCTGACTCCTCGAGCGCAACTTAAGCGCACTATGCGCCTAGCGACGATGCTGACGTGCTAAGTGCAAAGTGTGCCAACAAAATGCCACATTACGCCTCATGAGCCCATGAGCCCGAGTCCGAGTCCGTGTCGTAGCTCCCATGGAAATAAATTTTGCAAGAGCAAAAAGTATGAATACTTTCAATTGTTTATTTAGCCTTTTTTCCATTAGAAAAATAACCCCACATGGCACACCCATGTGCACCTCCACACCACATGTGCATCTCTAAAACAATATAGCTAATATATAGATATACAACTCTTTTGGCCTAGCCGATGTGGGACTAAAGTTTCTAATACAAAGGCTAAAACTCAACAATCCCCTATGTGGTTCTGCATCTCCGTCAGGTTATTTCTTACTATTTGTGCATATTTATTTTTATCTATAATTTTTGGCATGATGTGTAAAAGAGATAGAGATCGAATGCAATTTCATACAAAAATTGTATCATCTTACCAACTTTTTGTGTATTTGTTATAGTTAGAAGCATTTGGAGGGTGTTCTTTAGTTATATGAGCTTAAACTGTAATCTAAAATAATAGTTTTATCTAGTTGCCAATTGGTCAACTAGGTTTTAGCATGATCCTCTTATAACTCATAGTCTCATACCTACTTTGGCTAGAAATTTGACATCAAAATAGTATTTTAGGCCAATGGAGGTAAAATTTTGTCAAATCTTGTATCCTCCATAATCGATCTATAATAGAAGGTTTGGATGAAGATGTTGATTATTATGTTTTTATCTATAATTGTGCTTGAACACAAATAAAGGACGTGGACATAAATGGCGTGTCCTAGTGCATCTTTAAGTAAAAGTATGGCGTGTCCTAGTGCAGTAAAAGTATATGTTACTTTTCAAGATTAGGAGGAATGCAACTTTTAGGAAAATTGGAGGAATTTGAGACAAACCAGACTTCTACAGGAATATAATTGCTGATTTCTACACTTCTGTAGCGGTTACAGTGTAGCCCACGAGAAGACCTATTTTAATTTCTAATTCTAAAAGCTACTGTCCTTGCCTTGGTCATTGCCTTTTGAGGAAAAAAAAAAGGGCTCAAATAAGATTTTTCTTTTGTAAGAAGCTTCCAAAGCTCTCAGTATTAGGATGTGTTTGGTAAAATGAAAAGTAGTTGGGAAAATACTCTTCCAGCTGAAAGTGGCCGGAAAATTTTCTATTCCACTATTTGCGGCCGGAAAATTTTCGATTCCACTATTTGGTTAAGTTAGAAGTATGGTTGGAAGAAAAATTGGTTTATGTGCTGCAATTTCTGTCGGCTGTGTTTGTAGGCTCTCCCACATTCATTTTTCTAGTTAGGAAGTGGATTGGAGTAAGTAGGATTTAAAGATGAATAGTAGTTATAAAATTACTTCAGCTCGAAGAGTCCGGAAAAGTAATTAATGTAGTAGTTAATGACAATTAATAGTGATTAATAGAAGTTAATCACAATTAATTACCAATTGATTGATTTATAGTAATTAATATAATTAATAGGTTTTTTAAGTCACCTTTCTCAATTAATAGTAAATAAATAGATAAATAATCTAAAAAAAAGTAAAGTAATTAATAGTTAGAGTTTAAATATAAATTCTTACTTAGTTAGTGATTAATTTTGAGTTGATAATTTTTTAATTAGTTAGTAAGTAATTATCTTAATTTATTAAACTTATTATTTAATTTATTAAAGTATTTTGTGAATTAATCATAATTTACTATTATTATAAAATATTCTTACCATGTTTTACTTTCTAGTCCAACCAAACACATTTGTCTAATTTTTATTTTTCACTTTTCACTTTTCTATCCCAACCAAACACATTTTTTCACTACTATGGGGACAAAAGAAGTGGATGAATTCCTATCATTCTTTCATCCTTGAAAGTCCAAATTAAAGTTTTTCCACACTTAGACTGTGTTTGGAAGAAAGGATGGAAAAGTGGAAGGAAGAAAAACCAGAAAGATTTATTTTACATCCATATGAAAAGGAAAGACTATTTCCTTAATTTGTGTTTGGTCCTTCATATGTGTTTGGTAGGATGGAAGAAAAATGAAAGTGATATATTTTCCTTTGTTTGGTATGGACAGATAAGTGGAAGGAAAGAAAATAAAAAATATAGACTTTATCAATTATATCCTTAACTAACAATATTTATATATCATTTGACTTTAGTGAACTAATTTAAAATAATATAATCTCTATAGGATATAATTGTAAATTAAGATGGGTATGCACTTTTTTTTCCACTTTTCCTCCCACTTTTGGGGTGATTGATTTTCTTAGGTTATGAAGGAAAATCAATCCCTCCACTATTTCTTCCATCCACTTTTCTCTTCATAAAAAAAAATGTTTCCCTCCTCCCACTTTTTTCTCATCCATTTTCGTTCCTCCCACTTTTTCCTCTTACCAAACACACCCTTATGATTTACCAAACAGGCCCTAGGATGATCCTATGTAGAATCCACACGTATTCAGTCGAATATTTTGGTATTTTTTAAGCAGTATTTAAAAAAATGAGCTCAAAAATATCTAACACAATCACTAAATTCAATATTTAGCATATATAAGTTTAAGAAGATCAAAGTCCGCTTCTAAGTTCTAAAAAAACACAAAAAAATAAGTTTGAAATATCAAAAATTCAATTACTAACATAAGTTTAAGTTCACCAAAAAAATTTATATAAGAGAGTGATTTTCAACCAAAATAAAGATAAAAAATGTCAAAGAGTAACATAAAAATAATCATGGGCAACATTCGAGCAAAACCAATTTCTTAGTAAGAAGAATATAGATTTGTGGAGTAGAAAGACTCCAAGCCAGAATCTAATACAAAGAAGGTAAGAATTCACCTTGGAAAAATGAAGTCTGATCGAAGGAAGAGAAGAGCGGGCTATGATTTTCAGCAATATATATATATATATATATATATATATATATATATATATATATATATATATTGAAGAAAATGGGTAATTTTATTGATAACAAATGTGTACAAGCTTTCAGAGGATCGATACCAAGCAATCTCTCCTCCTAATATACATTAAGTAGAGAGGAAATCTATGTCCTGTTTAATATTGGCGGTGATACTAGCTATAGAGTGAAATTCAGCATCGAAAATCCTCCGGTTCCTTTCGCGCCAAACATGCCAAACTGCCGATAAGAGCCGTAACCGGACTTTGTTATAGAATTCCCGACCCTGACTCTTAGCCTGGATGATTCCCTCCACTATGGCCTGTAACCCCGCTCCTTGCTCATGTCTGAGACCAATCTCGTCACAAAGATTTTTCCACAGGCAGTCGGAAAAGACACATTGGAAAAATATATGCTCACATGTCTCGTTACACTGGTAACATAAGACACAGTCCGTACTTCCCACTTGAACCCCGAAACGAACAAGTCTATCCCTCGTAAGCAGCCTGTTTTTCATTGCTTTATACAAACATAACTTCATCTTAGTAGCAGCTCCTTTGAACCACACCACCTCCGCCCATGGGACTTTTGGTTCATGAGTGCAGCAACTCATATATCTGTCTGGTATTAAATGATTCTTCATTGGATCTCTCCCACACCCATCGGTCAGCTTGGGCCTCGGCGTCTATGGGCACCTGCTCAATCTCGTTAGCAAACCATCTCCCTACAGTGCACGCATTAGTGTTCCACACTCCTTCGCTGATAATGGCGTTCACTTGTTCATGGCTGCCCATCAGCTCGAATGCTGGCCATCCGAGGCGGTCGGTCAGGGTTTTGTGTCCAAACCATGGATCTAACCACAAGATCGTGGTTGTACCATCGTGTATAACTCGCCTTATGTTCTCCTTCAACCACGGTCTCAACCGTAATATATGCTTAAAAGTTACCAAAAAATTATTATCAATATTTTGAATCCAAAAGTTATTACCTCTCAAATAACGACTGCTAATCCATCTTGCCCACATGGATTTTCCTGTCAGGAATTTCCATGCTAACCTCGTCATCGCCACTTCGCGCAAGACCTGCAAAGAGAGCATACCGACTCCTCCTTCTTCTTTTATTTTGCAGAGTTTACCCCAAGCTATTTGGTGCATTCCACCACGCCAGACGAAGTTGGCACGCATCTTTTCGATGTTCTTAATAGTCTTCTCGGAGATATATAACGCCTGAAGCCAATAATTCACTATCGCCAATATCACTGATCGGACGAATTCAAGTCTACCTCCGAATGATAAAAGTTGAGCTTGCCACCCTTCTAGTCTACCTTGGACGTATTATACCAGTCCCTGACAGTCTGCATCCCGTGCATAAGTAATGGACAGCGGGATCCCAAGATACCTGACCGGTAACTGGCCAATCTCGATCTGCAGCCTATGAGCGAACTCTTCCTTCCCTGAACAGGTCTTATTGAAATATACATTACTTTTACACCTATTCAGCTGCAAGCCCGACAGTCGTCCGAATTCCTCTATTATATCATTCAATGCCACAATCGAACTTTCAGATGGCTCAATAAAAACCAATAAGTCATCCGTGTATATGAGATGGGAGACAATTGGATGTATACGTCTGTAGAGAGGAGTTATCTTACCTCGGTGCACAGCAATATCCATCAGGCACGATAGATACTCCATAACTATGGTGAACAAGTACGGTGATAGGGGGTCACCTTGACGTAACCCCCTATTGCTTCCAAAAAACCGGTGAGGCTGACCTTGGATCATGATCGAAAAAGTAGGCGTCATAATGCATTCTTTGATCCGTTCCACCCACCAATCCGCAAACCCCATGCTTCTAAGAATCGAGCAGACAAAATCTCTAATAACTGTATCATACGCTTTCCGGAGGTCGAGTTTGATACAACCCTTCTTCCCGCCAGGCTTGTTGAATTCATTTATCATCTCATGAGCAAGTAAACAGTTATCCGCGATGGATCTACCCTTGATAAAAGTGGCTTGGTTATCTGAGATAAGGTCTTGTAGTATCTCCTGCATCCTGTGTAATGCCCCGCTCCGTACGAGGCATTTGGTTGGCTTATTGGATGGGATCAGAATATTGGACCGTGACTTATGTTGGGAATGAGAAGAATTGAGACTGATGCAGTCTCTCTTAGCTGGCTAGACGGAATGGGTATTGGAACGTAGCTCGCTGGTGGAGCTACGCTTAGTAGAATTTTGGGTGAGTGGAACTGTCCTTCCTCCTCCTTACTCCTTCATGCTTAATAGATGAATTATTGAAATGCTATGAACTGCCCCTAAATGTCCCATATGTTAGTTGCTGAATAATAGAGATGCTTTTGCTGAGAATTATTGAAATGTACAACACATTGAACTGCTAATGTGATTCGATGCCTGAGATTGAACTGATAACCTTGTTCCTTATGCTTAATGCTGCTGAAACGATAAAACACTTGATTAATGAAATGCCTTGTGAATGATAGAATAAGAAGTGAACTGGCGGTGCTATCGACCCAATGAACTGAATGAAACACTAGAATCATGTACTCTCTCTATAACTGTTACAAGAATATGAAATGCTACCTGTCCCTTATAAGAAATGAATGTATGTTAAGTTCCTCTTAAGAAAGGAATGATACGAGATACATTGCAATGAAGCAATGAATTAGATATGATAAAGCTGGGATCGTTGAGATCACCAAATGAAATAATGGTAATGACGAAATGAATAAGTCATTGAATATGACTAATGATGCACTGTTGCCTTTACTTTCCTTAATATATTTTACCATGCGATTTTGTTCACAATCGAGTCGGACACGCATTCGCATGGTCATGGACAACTTGTATACAAGGTTTGAGTAATAATTTCCTCGAACGGTTCCTAGGGCCCTGGGGACCGATTCGGCCTAGGAGGAAATAATGATGAATGCTATGGGAGCACGGATAAGGCAGGGTGGCATAGAGGCTCGCCACCTACTATGCTGACCGCATTATCTTAAAATGAAATGAAATGAGAAGAGTCAATGTGGTTTAACAACACCAGTGACCATGTAGTCAGGATGCATGCTAATAAATGTTTTGTGCAGGCAGAGTAAGTATATCAGATAACCTGTAATTGATACAGGTACGAGGAGTAGGCTATCGGTAAGAAATTACATAATTGTGATATTGTATATGTTGGTTTAACTTGCCTGCTTAACATGTTCCATTTAGTATGCTAGAAAGATGCCTTGCTATAATCATTGCTCAAACACAACATACATGCTAAGTGATGCTTGAAGTGAGAACTGTTATAACATGTTTAAAATGTTAATGTTAACGATGCCTCAATGATGCCTTTTCATGATAACACCTAGTATGCCTCAATGATGCCTTTGTATGATAACACCAAGAATGATAAATGATATGTCCACATGAATGCTACTAAGAATATGTTTACATGCTTCACTCTGATTATTGCCCATGAACTGTAAACTGATGTTAGGCCCCAAGTAGAAAGATTACTCTAAGAAATGCTTGCTTAAATGATCACTTTAATGTTGGTTTATGCGAGTGGGTTGGATTCTGCTCGCCAGTACATAGATGATGTGCTGACCCACGTTTTGTGGGCAGGTGCTCGTGCTTGGAATGTTCTACACACGAAGATTGGCTTGATTGGTCCCGCGGCATCGAAGATTTGTTGGGCATACAGAAGCTCTCCTTGTACAAGATGATGTCTTCTGTTTATAAAGGGCATAATGTATAGAATATTGTAATCAGTTGTATCAGTGAGATTGTAAGCCAAGTCAGTATATCGAGTGGTAATCCAATGTATCCAAATATCAAATATAAGCTGTATAGCATTGTTCAGTTGGTTTCCAATGTAAAGTGAGATGTGCTGTAATCATTGTACTTCAATACAAGTCTTGTACTCTTCTTCAATTATCAATAAAGAGAATAAAGTTCTACATATCTCTGTGTGGCTTCAAGTTACTCTTTTTCTCTGCTGCTATAAAGAAGTGATGTACTTCTATTCAATAAGAAAGATTGTCCTCATTAAATTCAATTTATCTGCTTCTGCCGCTGTGATGTGTTCCTATTTGAAGAATAATCGATTATGTACCATCTTTGTCTTGTACAAATGCAATACCAGACTTGTACGGCATCACGTCCAAGCGAGGACGATCGATTCCAAGAGATAAAATATGTGAATAAATGACTCTATGAATCGGGCGTGACAAATTGGTATCAAAGCACGGCTTTACGTCCTTGGTCTCTTCTTTGGTTCGTTTCAAATCAAAGTTGCATCGATGATTGACCAAAGTTGCTTCCGCGATCACTCAACGTTGCTTTCGCGATTAAATCAAAGATTGCTTCCGCAATTATATTGTTGTTATTCTGTAATCATCCTATGTTGTTCATGTCTGAAAGATCATTGACCCTCTTGGCTGCTCACTGGATGTTCCATACAATAAGTCTATATACATTGTGATGCCCCTGAAAGAATGATTGTTGTTGGTTTGGACACAAATAACCCAACAATGACTCGATGCCATAGTATGTTATATTGTGAATGCTGTTAAAAATGTGGGAATATAGAAAAGTGGCTGGGTATGCTGTAACAAGTTGAGAATTGTATGTGATGCAGAAAGATTTGGGAATGAATAATTGATGGATGAGTTCAGCAGAACTAGTGAGTTGACACATATGTGCTCGCTAGTACTTTCGAGACCTAAGAATGTTGGCTTGTGATATTGAGACCCCGAGATGTTGGCTAAGTGTTGTGACCATTATAGATCACGAATGTCCGGAATGGATTGAGTTGGTATTGTTTAAGGATGGCTTCGTTTCTGAGTGGTATATTGCCTCTACCACCTCAGAACGAGATGTATGTTGACCTTTCCATAGAATAGCAATGAGACTATCTGTGGGTACTGGGTAGTGCCGAGACTTAGCTAGGAGTCATGTATTATTGCTAGATGACTCGAGTGTCCCCTGACAGTGATGCTATGTTGGGTAGCGAGATTGTAGAAATGATAACGGTTGGCTTGGTTAAAAATTGTTTAGTCGAGTGATGACTCGAGCTAGTAAGACAGTTAGTATGCTACGGGTAAATAGACTTGGCTAGATAATATTGTGGCTTAGAACATCTGAATGTTGACTTCGATTGGTTGATTGGCTAATACAAAGTTGGTTGCTAAGCTGAAAGTTTAAAAATATTGTCGGTGAATCAAAGGGATATTAGAAATCTGTGCCTTGATCCTAAGGTATAATAGATGTCAATCCATCTTGATCACCAAAGGATAGTCATTGCATAGATGCATGATGCTGAAGAATTGAATTGTACTAGAAAAATAACAAGTAGTGACTCAGAATACTGTTGTTGCCTAGAGGATGGTTAAGTGATACATAAATTGTCGGATTGAATGGGATGAACTACTTGACCATTACTGCATGAGATTAAGAATGCCGTAAGATAGTTTGATGATTGAGAAACAAATGGAAACGAGAAATTGCAAACATGTTGGATAATGTCGGTATAGGTGATTGTTGGTTGGGATATGGATTGTTGGCTTATGACTTAGTGGTTTGACTCTGTCATACGGACCGAATAGTATGATTCCATAATTATGTTAAGACTATCGGAATCGATGACCCTTGAACAGTTAGCATTGGCTTATGGGTTCGTGTGGGTACAAAGGAATTTGAATAGAAATGTGGATCATTGGGAATTTACTTGATGGATTATTAGAACGATGAGAATCGTATGTCGGGTTGGAATTTGACCGTAATGTTGATAGATCGATCTTAGTCGATCGTTGGGTAAGTCTAGAGTGAGCCTCTGTGGGAATTATTCCTTGAGGAAGACACTAGATAGATAGACTTGACCTTAGAAACTGTGGGCTGCATGACCAATTGTTGGCATAACCAATAATGGTGATTAGTTATTCAGACTGAGTTAAAACCCATAGGTTTGGGTAGAGTTCCTTAGAACTGTTGGTTGCTTGTTGGCCTTAAGAATAAGAAACTAGTATAACCTTAGTAGCCGTCCACTCTAGGGAAGTCACCTGAACGATTAAGTTTAGCTATCAGTGTAGCTAACCTTAGAGACTGACTGAATAATAGGTGACCATTGGAGACCCATAGGATGACCTTGTGGCATTGAATGAGAGACAACGATAATGAGTATTGACCTAAGGGAATGTATGCTTCAACTTGAGCCTTAAGAGATGTTTGACCCTTGTGGATTATATGTCGGCTATAAATGGGAATTGCAACCGTAAGGTAAGGCTTGAGTGTACCTATAGTCGGGTAGCTAAGTTAACCTTGACTGTTGCATAGAATTATACCCTGACTCGGGTAATCGATAGTGGGTGACGTCGGATTATATCTTATAGAAAAGATGAGTTGCCTCGGTAAAAAATATTGTTGGATTTGGGAAGGAATATGATTGCATGTTGTGAACTCTTGATATGGTTGGCTCTAAGTTAGACCCTTGATCGAATGTTAGAAATGTTATGCTTGGGTATAAAACTTAACCAAGTTATCCCTGATATTAAATATTGTGGCCGGGAAAAAACTGATTGTGGCAAAATGAATAAAGCAATAAGTCAAATGAAAGGATGCTAAGTCGGATTTAGAAAAGAGAATTATATTGTGGCTGATCGAATCGCACTAACATGGAAGTTGGCTGAAGTACATATATTTTGGGGACGCCTAAAATATGTGTATGGATCCAGCCGAAGTGATTGGTAGCGACTGAGATAACATTATGGAAAGAATTTATCGCACTAGTACGGAATTTGGCTGAAATGCATATGTTTTGGGGACGCCTAAAATATGTGTATGGATCCAAATGAAGTGATGTATTGCGACCAAGATAGAATACAAGGAAAATGTTAGTGAATCAATGAGAAGTTATAAGTAATTGAAAAAGAGATAGACAGATCGAATCGTTGATGGATTTAAATGGTACAGTTGGATATATATTTTGAAATGACCGAGTGGGCTGAAATGAATATTGATTTGAAGCTGAATGAGTAAACTCATGGTGATTAAGTGAATCTTGTGGAAGACTTGTTCCTTAAGTTTCGACGACGAAACTTTTTCTGAGTGGTATATTATGTAATGCCCCGCTCCGTACGAGGCATTTGGTTGGCTTATTGGATGGGATCAGAATATTGGACCGTGACTTATGTTGGGAATGAGAAGAATTGAGACTGATGCAGTCTCTCTTAGCTGGCTAGACGGAATGGGTATTGGAACGTAGCTCGCTGGTGGAGCTACGCTTAGTAGAATTTTGGGTGAGTGGAACTGTCCTTCCTCCTCCTTACTCCTTCATGCTTAATAGATGAATTATTGAAATGCTATGAACTGCCCCTAAATGTCCCATATGTTAGTTGCTGAATAATAGAGATGCTTTTGCTGAGAATTATTAAAATGTACAACACATTGAACTGCTAATGTGATTTGATGCCTGAGATTGAATTGATAACCTTGTTCCTTATGCTTAATGCTGCTGAAACGATAAAACACTTGATTAATGAGATGCCTTGTGAATGATAGAATAAGAAGTGAACTGGAGGTGCTATCGACCCAATGAACTGAATGAAACACTAGAATCATGTACTCTCTCTATAACTGTTACAAGAATATGAAATGCTACCTGTCCCTTATAAGAAATGAATGTATTTTAAGTTCCTCTTAAGAAAGGAATGATATGAGATACATTGCAATGAAACAATGAATGAGATATGATAAAGCTGGGATCGTTGAGATCACCAAATGAAATAATGGTAATGACGAAATGAATAAGTCATTGAATATGACTAATGATGCACTGTTGCCTTTACTTTCCTTAATATATTTTACCATGCGATTTTGTTCACAATCGAGTCAGACACACATTCGCATGGTCATGGACAACTTGTATACAAGGTTTGAGTAATAATTTCCTCGAACGGTTCCTAGGGCCCTGGGGACCGATTCGGCCTAGGAGGAAATAATGATGAATGCTATGGAAGCACGGATAAGGCGGGGTGGCATAGAGGCTCGCCACCTACTATGATGACCGCATTATCTTAAAATGAAATGAAATGAGAAGAGTCCATGTGGTTTAACAACACCAGTGACCATGTAGTCAGGATGCATGCTAATGAATATTTTGTGCAGGCAGAGTAAGTATATCAGATAACCTGTAATTGATACAGGTACGTGGAGTCGGCTATCGGTAAGAAATCACATAATTGTGATATTGTATAAGTTGGTTTAACTTGCCTGCTTAACATGTTCCATTTAGTATGCTAGAAAGATGCCTTGCTATAATCATTGCTCAAACACAACATACATGCTAAGTGATGCTTGAAGTGAGAACTGTTATAACATGTTTAAAATGTTAATGTTAACGATGCCTCAATGATGCCTTTTCATGATAACACCTAGTATGCCTCAATGATGCCTTTGCATGATAACACCAAGAATGATAAATGATATGTCCACATGAATGCTACTAAGAATATGTTTACATGCTTCACTCTGATTATTGCCCATGAACTGTAAACTGATGTTAGGCCCCAAGTAGAAAGATTACTCTAAGAAATGCTTGCTTAAATGATCACTTTAATGTTGGTTTATGCGAGTGGATTGGATTCTGCTCGCCAGTACATAGATGATGTGCTGACCCACATTTTGTGGGCAGGTGCTCGTGCTTGGAATGTTCTACACACGAAGATTGGCTTGATTGGTCCCGCGGCATCGAAGATTTATTGGGCATACAGAAGCTCTCCTTGTACAAGATGATATCTTCTGTTTATAAAGGGCATAATGTATGGAACATTGTAATCAGTTGTATCAGTGAGATTGTAAGCCAAGTCAGTATATCGAGTGGTAATCCAATGTATCCAAATATCAAATATAAGCTGTATAGCATTGTTCAGTTGGTTTCCAATGTAAAGTGAGATGTGCTGTAATCATTGTACTTCAATACAAGTCTTGTACTCTTCTTCAATTATCAATAAAGAGAATAAAGTTCTACATATCTCTGTGTGGCTTCAAGTTACTCTTTTTCTCTGCTGCTATAAAGAAGTGATGTACTTCTATTCAATAAGAAAGATTATCCTCATTAAATTTAATTTATCTGCTTCTGCCGCTGCGATGTGTTCCTATTTGAAGAATAATCGATTATGTACCATCTTTGCCTTGTACAAGTGCAATACCAGACTTGTACGGTATCACGCCCAAGCGAGGACGATCGATTCCAAGAGATAAAATATGTGAATAAATGACTCTATGAATCGGGACGTGACATCCTGTCACACATAACAGAGGTAATAATCTTATAAATAAAGTTACAACACGATATTGGACGAAAATCACCCAAGTCCAAGGCGCCCTCCTTCTTTGGGATGAGGGTCAAAAAAGTATGATTGATTTCCTTCAGTAGACGCCCATTAGTAAAAAAATCATGCACCACTTCTAGCACCTGAAATTTAATTTGATTCCAGTGTTGCTTATAAAACCCTGCATTGAAGCCATCAGGGCCCGGAGCTTTGTTTGGGTCCGCCTTCTTGATAATTTTCCTCCATGGTGATGAGCCGACTCAGCTTGTTGTTACCAAATTCAGTAACAATCCTTTTACATATGATTTCAGGAAAGGCGCTATCATACGAACTTTGGTTGTAAAGATTTTTGTAGTATCCGATAGCCTCCTCAGCAATGCCTTCGTCCCCCGTCACTTCTTTCCCATCAATTCCAATGATGGAGCCAATACTGTTTTTGTGCTGCCGCGTGCGGATGGTAGCATGGAAAAACTTAGAGCACCGATCGCCCTCCTTTAACCATGTGCACTTTGCCCTTTGTTGGAGACTCACTTCCTCTTTGAAGCGATAACGCCGTATCGCCTCCTGTGCGAGGACTTCTCTGGCCGCTAGTTCAGAATCCGATGGATTCGCTTGGAGTCGATCTTGCACCTCTTTAAGCTCTTTATCAATCTCCTCGAGCCTAGCTTTAGGCCGCTTGTTGTTCCACACTTTCAAGGCTCTTTTGATATATTTAAGTTTAGTTAATAATTGAAATTGCACATTACCTGATATTTCCTTTGTAAGAACACTATTGATCACCTCCTGATACCCTTCCTCAAGCGGCCATGAGTTACTAAACATGAAAGGACGTAGACGAATTGGCCGGTCAGCGACCATACGGATTAGTAGAGCAGTATGATCGCTAGTTCCTCCGTGTAAACCTTTGGACCTGCTATACGGGAATATCTCGAGCCATTTGGAATTGCATAGAGTCCTATCTAACTGACAGGATATTCGGTTAGACACGGAGATGTTGTCCCACGACCATAAGTGTCCGGATTTGGTTAAAGTTGTTAATCCGGAGCTTTGCAGACAGTCTTGGAAGTCCGTAAGAATGGTTGGTGGCACCACCCGACCACCCCTCTTCCCGCTCTCTGAGAGAATAGCATTGAAGTCGCCAATCAGGACCAGAGGAAGTCGATCTGCAACCTCTGCTTCTATTTTGATAATATCTTTCCATTGCTGTTGGCACCGTCAGTTGGGAAAGAAACGCGAAAACCTTTTTCCAAACTAGAGAGTACCTGCGAGAGAACCAAGCAAACAACGCACAAACCAAAACACCAAACACAATCACGCAGACACAGAGAATTTTTGACATGGAAAACCCTTGCGGGAAAAAACCACGGGACGATCGGAGTCCAACCCTGAGAAGCCTCCACTAATGGAATAGAAGAATTACACCCTCTACAAACTTCTCCCGATCCAAATCGGATCCCCACAACACTTAGAAGCAAGAACAATGATTACAAGGCTACGAAGAACGAGAACGACAAGTAGAGATTACCCGAACGCGATCTCCTTCGAAAACGACCTTCAATCCTCCGTCTTCTCTTCCAAAGTTGTAATGGCACTCTTGCCTCCTTTTTCTCTCTCTTCTTATTGTGTGCTACAATTGTGTTACATTCGATTAGGGTTTGGAAATCCCAACTTAACTCCCTAATCCCACAACAAACCTGGACCGTTTGATTAGATCCAATGGTGAAAAATCACCCAAATTTCTGTCTCAGCCCCGACGACGCAGAGTTCGGCCAGAACTCTGTGTCGGGCAAACAGAACCTACCAGCAACATTCTGGAATAGCCAGACCGAGTTCGGCCAGAACTCGGCCTGGGACCGAGTTCGGCTGGAACTCGGTGGCTCCAGTCCAGAACCCCCCTTCGGGTTAGCAGCAGCAGCAGCAACTCCTCGTTGCCTACTTCCTGAGCTTCTTCGACATCGAACGACGCTCGTCGCACTCCGGGATCTTCTCCATATAGGTTGGGAACCCCACCCACTCCAACAAATCTTTTCCTTCACAACTATGGGGAGGATATCGTCATCCCGACGATCTGCCTGCAGTACTCAAACTTCTTCCTTGGTAGAATCTTCGTGAACATATCAGCTCCGTTGTCATCTGTATGAACCTTCTCAAGCTCCGCGTCCTTCTTCTCAACCACATCCCGTATCCAATGATACCGAGTCTCGATGTGTTTGGACCGGCTATGAAACGTCTAATTCTTCACAAGGTGAATAGCACTCTGACTGTCGCAAAGCAAATTATACTGCTCTTGCTTTAGTCCCATTTCCTGTAGCAGCTTCTTCATCCACAGCAACTCCTTGCAAGCCTCCGTCACTGTAATGTACTCTGCCTCCGTCGTCGACAAGGCAACACACTTCTGCAATCGCGACTGCCGCGACACCTCTCCTCCCGTAAACATCATCATGTAGCCCGAAGTCGATCGCCTCGTGTCTACATCTCCAGCCATATCAGCGTCGGTATACCCAACCAGCTTCGGCTCGTCACCACCAAAGGAAAGTCTCTAACCAGCAGTGCCCTGAAGATATCGTAGAATCCACTTGACCGTACTCCAATGTACCCTTCCAAGATTTGAAAGATACCTGCTAACCATACCAACTGCATGAGCAATATCTGTCCTCGTACACACCATAGCATACATAAGGCTTCCCACAGCTGAGGCATATGGAACCCGCTTCATATCTTCCTTTTCGTCCTCGGTAGATGGACACTGCTCCTCAGTGAGCTTAAAGTGAGCCGCAAGGGGGCAACTCACTTTCTTCGACCCGTCCATACCGAAATGCTGAAGTACCCGGTGAATGTACTTCTGTTGGGACAAGTGTAGCAGCTTGGACTCTCTCTTTCGGCTGATCTCCATCCCAAGAATAGTCTTTGCTGCGTCCAAATCCTTCATAGAGAAGGCCGCGCCCAGTTGGCGCTTCAGCTCCGCTATCCTAGTGGCATTCCGACCCACTAATAGCATATCATCAACACAGAGCAATAAAATGATGAAATCATCATCGGCAAAATATCTCACAAATACACAGTGATCCGACATCGTCCGTGCATAACCGTGCTCCCCCATAAACGATTCGAACTTCCTGTACCACTGCCTCGGAGCCTGCTTCAGACCATACAAGCTCTTCCTCAACCGGCAGACCAAATGTGACTTGCCCTTCTCACAGAATCCCTCTGGCTGCTCTATGTATAACTCCTTCTCAAGATCACCGTGGAGGAATGCCGTCTTCACATCCATCTGCTCGACCTCCAAGTCGAGACTGGCTGCTAATGCTAGAACCACCCGAATAAACGAATGCTTGACGACAGGAAAAAAGATCTCATCATAATCCACGCCTTTCCGCTGACCGTAGCCTCTAACTACCAGCCTCGCTTTGTATTGAGGGCGAGTAGCATCATCCGTCTGCTTCACTCTAAACACCCATTGATTCTTCAAAGCCTTCTTGTCCTTTGGCAACCGTACCAGCTTATAAGTGGAATTAGTGTGCAAGGAACTCATCTCCTCCTGCATGGCCTATATCCACTCCTGCCTGTGTTCGTCTTCCATAGCCTCTGCAAAACTTTCGGGCTCTCCTCCGTCAGTCAATAGCACATACTCATTCGGTGAATATCTCGTAGATGGTCGACGATCTCTGTCGCTCCTTCTCAGTGGAGCTACTGGTGCTGGCTGTATACCGACAGCCTCCTTCCCTTTAGGAACTGCCTCCCCGGCATGTTCATCCTCCCGAGGGACACCCTAACCACCATCAGCAGGCTGATGATCAAGGTTGGGAGCAACTCCATGTACTGGCTCCCCCATAACTGGATCCTCTACGATGTCCTCTGGAAACTGCTCGAAGAGAAATGACTCTAACTCAGGCAATTCCTCAGCCTCAGAAGGCGTCTCGGAATCCTGAGTGTTGGTCATGGTCTGATCCTCGACGAACACTACATCCCTGCTTCTGTAGAGCTTTCTTTCCACAGGGTCGTAGAGTCTATAGCCAAACTCATCCCGACCGTAGCCGACAAAGACGCATCGCCTCGTCTTCGGCTCAAGTTTAGTCCTCTCGTCCTTCGGTACATGCACGAATGCCTTACAACCAAACGCCCGCAGGTGATTGTATGACGGCTCTTTGTCGTACCATACTTTGTCAGGCACATCACCCTGCAAAGGAGCACTAGGAGACAAATTAATAAAATAAGCAGCTGTGAGAAGAGCCTCACTCCAATAACTGCCCGACAAGTTTGCTTCTGACAGCAAACATCGCACCCTCTCCATCAATGTCATGTTCATGCGCTCCGCTACACCATTGAGCTGAGGTGTCTTGGGCGGAGTCTTCTGGTGTCGTATCCCTTGCTCTCTGCAATACGCATCAAAGGGACCGATGTATTCGCCGCCATTGTCGGACCGAACACACAATAACTTCTTGCCCATCTCCCTTTCAACAGAGGCCTGAAACTCCTTGAAAGTAGGCAACACCTGATCATTGGTCTTTAAGGCATAGACCCAAACCTTCCTGGAACAGTCATAATAAAGGTTACAAAGTAAGAAGCACCACCAAGAGATTTTACCTTTATAGGACCGCAGACATCCGAGTGAATCAACTCGAGCAACGCCGGCTTCCTTGAACTTGGGTGACTTTGGAAAGACACCCTATTTTGCTTCCCAGCTAAACAGTGCGTGCATTTCTCCAACTTTATAGACTTGAGTCCTGGAATCACCTTTCTGTTCACCAAGTAGCTCATCTCCTTCTCGCTGATATGGCCGAGCCGCCTGTGCCACAACTCGGTAGATGCATCACTGACTGCGTTCACCTCCTGTGCCCCCTGTGCGCTCCCCTCCATATAGTAGAGACGGGACTTCTTGCTTCCTCTGGCAATCACCATCGAACCTCTGGAAAGCTTCCACTGACAATTCCCGAAGAGACTGAAGAATCCCTCGTCATCCAACTTTCCAACCGACACCAGGTTGAAACGGATATCAGGGACATGACACATATCTTTGAGAATAAGAACCGCACCCGTCTTCGTTCTCAAATGCACATCTCCAACGGCAACCACCTTCGACACATCTCTATTGCCCATCTTCAACACTCCACAGTCGCCTGTTGTGTAAGTGGCAAATAGTGTCATGTTGTGAGATACATGTGCTGAAGCCCCTGAGTCCACCAGCCAAGAATTTTCATTGCAGACGAGGTTAGTAATGACCTCATCACCTACGATGATCATATCGCCTCCATGCATCGAGGCCGCCGCTGTAGTGTTCTCTTCTTGCTACCCCTTGTCGCCCTTCTTCTCTCTCTTCCAAGCGAAACAATTTCGCTTGATGTGGCCCTTCTTGCCACAATGGTAACACTCTGAGTCCTCGTAACGACCCTTGGACTTCCCCCTACTCTTGTCTCTGCCACCACCTGGACCCCTACTTTTGCCCCTTCCGTGGCTCTCTGAAACCAATGCCTCTGAGTGGTGGAATATGGATGAAATGCCCTGAGATCGTCTCCGCATCTCTTCATTCAGCACCCCGCTCTTGGCAAACTCCAGACCGACCACGCCCTCTGGAGCAGAAGCGATCATAGATACTCGTACGGTCTCCCACGAGTCTGGCAATGTACACAGCAGCCATAGTCCCTGAACTTCATCGTCGAACTTGACTCCCATAGAAGATAGTTGGTCAACCATGCCCTGGAACTCACTCAAGTGGTCCGAAATAGATGCCCCATCCTTGTATCGCAGACCCATCATCGTTCGGATCAGGAACAACTTGTTTACCCCGATCTTTTTTGTATACAAGGATTCCAGTTTATCCCACAACGTCTTTGCATGCTCAATATTGGCAACGTGGTTGTACACGTTCTCATCAACAAACTGCCGTATGTACCCACACACCTGTATATGCTCGAATGTACAGTCCTCCTCGAATTTATCACTGGGCTTCTCGGATGCAAACACGGGTAGATGCAGCTTCTTGACAAACAACAAATCTTTCATCTTGCTCCGCCAATAGTGATAGTTGGTGTCGTTCAGGTTCACCATGCGCACCGGCTTCGCATCCATCTCTCCTATCTAGTTTTCTGTCAACTCCTGACACCCTTCTGAATTCTAGAACCTGGCTCTGATACCACTCTGTTGGGAAAGAAACGCGAAAACCTTTCCCCAAACTAGAGAGTACCTGCGAGAGAACCAAGCAAACAATGCACAAACCAAAATACCAAACATAATCACGCAGACACAGAGAATTTTTGACGTGGAAAACCCTTGCGGGAAAAAACCACGGGACGATCGGAGTCCAACCCTGAGAAGCCTCCACTAATGGAATAGAAGAATTACACCCTCTACAAACTTCTCCCGATCCAAATCGGATCCCCACAACACTGAGAAGCAAGAACAATGATTACATGGCTACGAAGAACGAGAACGACGAGTAGAGATTACCCGAACAAGATCTCCTTCGAAAATGACCTTCAATCCTCCGTCTTCTCTTCCAAAGTTGTAATGGCACTCTTGCCTCCTTCCTCTCTCTCTTCTTATTGTGTGCTACAATTGTGTTACATTCGATTAGGGTTTGGAAATCCCAACTTAACTCCCTAATCCCGTAACAAATATGGACCGTTTGATTAGATCCAATGGTAAAAAATCACCCAGATTTCCGCCTCAGCCCCGACGACACAGAGTTCGGCCAGAACTCTGTGTCGGGGAAACAGAACCTACCAGCAACATTCTGGAACAGCCAGACCGAGTTCGTCCAGAACTCGACCTGGGACCGAGTTCAGCCCGAACTCGGTGGCTCCAGTCCAGAACCCCCCTTCGGGTTAGCAGCAGCAGCAGCAACTTTTTGTTGCCTACTTCCTGAGCTTCTTCGACATCGAACGGCGCTCGTCGCACTCCGGGATCTTCTCCACATAGGTTGGGAACCCCACCCTCTCCAACACCGTCTTCTATCATTGTGCCCATATATCGCACCTACCATACACCGAAAGCCTCCTTTTGTTACACAATTCAACAACTATGAGTTGTTCAGACAAGAACTTGAGCTTACCCGTCCAGCTACAGGTATCCCACATGACCAATATACGAGCCATCTCTCCTAACTGAAGATTGTGTACAGCTTCCCATTGATTTGGGACTCGTCTATTCAGTTTATTCGACGATTTGATTTTACTCTCCAGTATGGAAACTATACTGCAGTTATTTCTCTTCACTACATTTAAAATCTCTCGCCACTTACCTATGGAGTTCGCACTGCGAACATTCCATGTAATGGCCGACATTTAAGACTCAGGATGATTGTCCTGATCGCTCATCTCACTCCCCCTAGGACATGTCGGGGGGTCAGATTGTGCATCCACTTGATTCTCCATACCGTGTGGCATAGTAGCACTACCTCGTAACATTAAGGTCCACTTAGGATTAACTGTGGTGAGCTCCATATCTAGGTCCTCCGCCCTGTTGCTTTTTCTGTAGCTGCTTCCTCATCTTCATGATTCTCTAACCTTCTCCTGGCTCTACTATTAGAGTCTTCATGCTTCTGTTGTTGATCCGCCTGTAAGAGTTGCCTATCTCCTTCAATAGCACACTGGTAATTTTTTTGAGGCACAACCACTATCATTGCTCGATCGGGACTCGTCTCCTCCGGGTGCTCGTGATCTGGACCCTGACGCTTCCCTAGGATTGAATGAGTGTTAGCAACTCTATTTTTGAGCCCCCTTCCTCGTTAACTTCATGGTCCATGGGACTCTGCTCTGCAATGTCATTAGTTGAGTCTGCCGCCCTTACTGATACCCATCATCATATCCATCTCTTCTCCTTCTTGGTGGCTATTAGGATGTACTTTGTGCCCCTCATTTTCTTCTTCCTTGGCGAGTCGAGACAATTTGTCTTAACGTGCCCGAAACGCCAACAGGTGGCACACGATGGCGGAACCTATTCATATTTTATTTCCTGTGTTGTCTACTCCCCGTTAGGAAGCACCAGGTCTATTTTCCTTGGGAGCGTGTCCGTGGCCGTGACCTCAACGAAGATGCGTGCATATGAGATTCGTTGCCTTCTAGCCGTGGAAAGATCAGTCCGGATTGGTTTGCCGACCATGCTTGCCATCTTTATTATGGAAGGGATACTCCACAATTGGGGGGGACAGCCAGGGTAAGCGTATCCATATCGGAACCGTAGTTAGACGGTCCTTCTCGAAGTTAGATTACGGGAACCATCTCTTCAGAACCACCAGTCGACCATCAAATGTCCAAGGGCCACCCTCCAGAATCCGCTTCAGATCCTTCGCATATGTGAACTTGATGAAATAGAAGCCGTTCTCTCTTGAAAATATTTCCATCTCTCCTTTGGGGCGTCAGACCCTATGTGCATATGCTCTCAACTGACCGTAGAAAGGTCTATTCCCCATCACGTATAGAATCAGGGTATTCTTCCAATACTCCGTCGTTTCCTGTATATCCTCCTTTGTTATCTCCACCACTCTTGAACCATTGATCACGCTAGGTTCGACGTATTGTAGGTCGACTTCCTCCTGTATTGGTTCCGGTCTACAAATCTCGACCCACGATACCGGTTTAGTGCTTTGTGGACTCCTCCCCCATGTCCCTGGGGCTGTTCATAACAGGGTTCTTCCCCTTGTTTTTCTCATTGTTACTTTTGTTCTTATCTTGGTCGATACCCAGTCCATATCCTTCTCCTATCGGTCTCTTGGCCATCGGGCAGAACCCCTATTTTTGCTGTGTCGCCCCGTTGGGACGCAGATCCCGCCGAGGCCATTGAGGTCATCCCACGGGAGGTTGACCGGCCGCCTGCCTATTCCCTCGTTGTTCCACGGGTTTGGGCTTCCTCCTGCGCTCCACTGTCATCCATCCCCCTGCCGAGTCCCTAGTTGCATCTTCCTCTTCATCGCTGCTTCCTTCCGTTCGGGCGCTCCTGCCTCCTCTGCTGGCGGCAGAGCCAGGATCACCATAGTTCTGGGAAACCCTAGCGCCGACTTCATGCATATATATATATATATATATATATATATATATATATATATATATATATATATATATATATATATATTTCTTGAAGTCTGATTGAAGGAAGAGAAGAGCGGGCTATGATTTTCAGGAATATATATTTTTTTTTTCAGGTCTGATTGAAGGAAGAGAAGAGCGGGCTATGATTTTCAGGAATATATATTTTTTTTTTCAGGAATATATATATATATATATATATATATATATATATATATATATATATATATATATATATATATAATATATATATAAGATATATATATATATTTTATAAAAAAAAATATATATATATATATCTTACACTATATAAAGAGGCTTTAAAACGGCTCAAAAGTGAGCCGTCTAAACCGTCATTATATCACGGTCCATTTTACTTTAAAAAAATTAATTATGTAAAAAATTGTTGAAAAAAGTTTAAACCAAACAGGAAAACTACCTCACACCTTAACTACAAGAGTTAGAAGAGATATTTGACTATAATTGGATAATATTTTTTTATCCATTACTATACGTGCAAAGCACATGCATTTACTCAATATATATATATATATATATATATATATATATATATATATATATATATATATATATATATATATATATATATATATATATTTTGTTGAAGCAATGGGTTATTGTGGCGAACTCGCCTCCACCGGGGCTCGAACTCCCGACCACTTGGGCCACATGCATCTCTCTTAACCACCAGGCTAGAGGTCATTTGCATATATATATATATATATATATATATATATATATATATATATATATATATATATATATATATATATATATATATATATATATATATATCAGCCGCCGCCGCCGCCAGCGGCTCTGCCCGTAGAGCCCCGTCACCTCTCTGTGCCGTCGTCGGCAGCACCCTTCCCTCCGCCGGGGCCCCCTGACCCCTTCCCTGGCGCCTCCGGAGCAGCGTCCCTTCCTGCGGTGGCGCCCCCTCTGGGACCCCTTCCTGCCCCGGTCCTGCCGTCGGTGGCCCTCCACGCGGCGGCGCACCCCCCTCCGCCCCAGGCCTCCCGCCTGACGTGGCCCTACTCCGCTTCTTCCTCCCTCAGCCCCTCGGCTGAGCCGCCCGGCTCCTCCCCCCCCCCCAGCGACGTTTCCCTCCCTCCCGGCCTCCTCCCCTCCCGGCGGCCCCGCCCTCTACTTGGATCCGGACCCCCTCCGCTCGTGGGCCCTGGTGGCCTCGCGTTCGTGTTCGACCTCTTTAGCGTCGGCCGGACGTCCGACGGTGCTGCCACCCACATCTCCCTCTCTTCGCGACGCCCCACCCCTGCTCTCCGGCATTCGGCGTTCCTCCCGCCTCCTGTCGGACGGCCCACTTCCTCGCCGGTGATCGGCACTGCGCGGAGGCCCCCGCCGCCCTCCACCACCCCTCCCCCTTCTTTCCCCCCTGCCTCGCCCCCTCCCTCTCCAAGCCTCAGCCTCCGGCCACTCGGGTCGCCGCACCCCCACCCCTTCGGCGCCCCATCCCACCGCGACTCCGTCCGTCGCTTCCACCGGCGTGCCCCATGCGCATCCGCGCTCCCGGATCACCTCGACGCCCTCCGCGCTCCCCTGCGCATCCGCGCCGACGCCGGAGCCCCGTCCTCCGACCTCCGTGCTCCCCTGCGTCCCCGCTCTGATGCCGGAAACCCGTCCACCGTCTCCCTCCGGTGCTTCCCTGCGTCCCTTTTCGACGCCGGAGCACCGTCCGGCGTCCCCCTCCCGGTCGGCCCCGCCGGTGTCCCCCGGCTTAGGGCGGCTTCCCCCCACTCCTCGACTGGCGGTCTCTCAGGCAGTGTGCCGCGTCGGTACGCGCGCCGCTTCGGTACGCGCGCGTGCATGGGGCAGTACACCCCCCACGTGCCTCGCGCAGACCCCCCCCCCCTCGCGCGTTGGGTCGCGCGCCAATCCCCCCCCCCCCTCTTTTTTCCAGAACGGACAGGACCAGCCTTCTCCCTAACGGGCAGTACCCGTAACGCCGTTTCGAAAATTTGAAATTTCGTCTTTGAAATTTCGAATTTTTTGTTATGGTTTAGAATTTACGTATTTTCAGTTATTTCGCTTATCTTTCTGTTCTAATTCCCACCTGCTATGGCAGGGCCCATTTTGTGTTTCTTGGCCCTGGACCCGCTTGTACTGCTCTTTTTGAGCCACCCCTTTATTTCAATAAATTGCGTTTTATTAAATATATATATATATATATATATATATATATATATATATATATATATATATATATAAAATATATATATATATATATATATAAATATATATATATATATATATATATATATATATATATATATATATATATATATATATATATATATATATATAACTTTTGGCCCGATTTTAGTTAAGTCTTTGTTACAGTCATTATTCTACATACACAACTATTCTAGAAAACATAAAAATATATACTTAAAAAATATAATTATAGGATATATGATAGTTCCTATCTCATGGTGTCTATTGGGCCGGGCATGTGATTTGGCCGAATTTGATCAGTTTCGGGCCAGGCCGAGCCAGCCCGGAAAGAAAGACGGCTCAGGCTTTCAAAATAAAACTATAAACCCAGTCCGGACCCAGAGCCGAATACGTTCAGGCCAAGTCGAGCCAAGATTAGCATGCGGGCTATCCAACTTTTTAAAAAAAACCATATATGCTACAATTTTGAATTAATACTAGATTTAACTTCTAACACAAATCTAGTTGTGCTAGTGGTTAGCATGATATTTGATAGGAATCCATTGTGGAGATCTTGGGTTCATAACCTCCATCTCCAATAATTGTTTCATTTTATTACCGAATATGCATCGGGCTGGACCACAGGCTTGAGAAAACTGAGCCCAGTCCGGACCCAATTAGGAGTACGGGCCGGACTACCGGGTCATTTCTTAGGACCCAGTCTGAACCTGGGTGCACTGTGGGCCGGGCTGACCCGCTGACTGGGCCCAGGCCAAACCAGATCGTTGTTGACCGAGCCAATTCAGTACCAGATTCCGGGCCGCCCGGCCCAATACACACCTTGATTCCTATCTCCTCCAAAATGGTTGTCCTTTCTTTTCTTTTTTTTATCAAAAAAAGCAAACTTTCCTGCAACTATTCTTTTTTCTTTCATCAATTTTTTTTCCTTCACTTTTAGAAACTAAAAAGAAAGATCTAGCGAAGCGTGAAATCTACTTGTCAGAGATATTGAGGTATGTAGTCATGTATATAGTAGACAAGTTGATCGATGCTTTATTGGTTATAATATCAATATGTTGATTTTTTTTTATACAGAGTTATACTAATCCATTGAATGTCTTAATATTGTTGTAGACAAGTTATTTTATGAGCCTTCCTAATGGTTGTGTAATTGTGTTATAGAAGAAGACTCGGAGGTTTGGCTTAATAATTATTGCCCTCCAATTCTAGGTTCTAACTCTTAAGTTTTTTTTTTGTCTGCAATAGCTTATAAACATGTCTCTAGGAATGAAAAATGTCTTAAGAAAAAAAAAAGTGTTGAATAATTGATTCAATCTCAAAAGGGGCACTTTATAGATACATAATTAAAGAATCACAACCTTCAATTGAAGATGTTGTTACTGAACAACAAAGTGATGGGAACTAAATGATAATGCTTGATCTTGAGCCCCATGGAGATATAAAAGGTAGTGGGATAAATGACAAAAAAATCCTCGTTAGATATCCGACTTTTGCATAAAAAAGACCTATTAGCCATATTTAGCAAATAAAGACTCCCGCAATTTATGACTTGCTCAAAATGGCCCTTCCCGTTTGATAGACGTTGGAAGTGGCCGTTAGAAGTCAAATTTAAAAAAAAATTATTGAAACACTCAAAATGCCCCTGTCTATTTGATCTATATAAGGTCCAGCCGGTTGGAAATTGGCCACAGCGGTTTGTGGGGTGGGAGAACGGTCGAGAGGTTTGGAAATTGACCACAGCCCTTTATTCTTTCTTGATTGTTTTAGAATTTTACATTCAATGTATAAATCTGTTGCTAATTATTTTCTAAAAAAATTTTGAATAGTGTTCATCCAAAGTAGAAGTTATGGCTTCTAGCTCACAATCTTCGTTCTCACGACATTCAAGTAGAAATCGAGAAAGTTTTATTTACGGTCGTTCTGGATTAATTAGTCCATTGAAGACTTCGTGGACGTAAACAAACCCGGGAAGAAGATTCTATGGGTGTGCAAATTTTCCAACAAATTCTTGTGGATTTCTACTATGGGAGGATGATAAAATTCCAGAGCACTATCAGACTCTAATGTGGAATTTAATGAAAGAATTGAAGGAGCATCGAAGCTAACATTTAATTTCTTCTAGAGAATCGGCAATAGCGATGACGACAAGTGAACGAAGATCATACTTCAACATGCATGTTTTGCAATTTGTTTTTGGTTTTATAACGTGTATAGTTATGTTTAAAATATTTGTATGACGATTGCAATTGTTGAATGAAGTAGTTTATGTAGAAAAAATCTTCATCCAAAACACATGTGGATATTCCAAAACAAATCATACTTCAACATGCATGAACATATAAACTGAGCATATGAACAGATGAAGAGAGTTCAACAAAGGCCATCATATTAACTGCCATAAACAGATGAAGAGAGTTCAACATAATCTGAACATATTCCCTGGCACAAAATCTTCATCCAAAAATAAAGTGAGCATAACCAAAAACATATAAACTGAGCAAGATCACGTAAACTGAGCAATGACCAAAACATATAAACTGAGCATAGATTCTTCCCTTAAAACTGAGCATAACCAAAACATATAAACTGAGCAATGAACCCATAAACTGCACCCTGGCACAGATTCTTCATCCAAAACATAAACTGAGCAATATAAACTGCACATAAAATGTGAAGAAACAGAATGAGGTAGGGACAACAAAGACCAACATATATAAAGACCAGCATATATAACCATTTGTTCAATTGTTCAACAACATTCTTCATCCAAAACACAAAATGTGAAGAGACTTCAACAAAGACCAACATATACAAACTGCCACATATTAACTGCTTTTGCTTGCACATATTAACGGATTTTGCTCCCACATATAAACTGCAGGAAAAAGGAAGTATCTCATAGAATTGATGAAATGAAGTAAAATTTGAGAAGAAAGAATATGATAAAATAAAGAAGAATTAGGAACCTGTAGGGACGGCAGCATGACAAAATGAGGTCGGAACAGCAGTGTCACGACCCACACCCGCTTTATGGACGCAAGCTCGTGAGCAAGCCAGCTACGCATCAAGCAGACTCCAGCCCGACTCGAATACGTAAATGCTGTCACGGCTAGGATAAGCTGCCAATTTATGGCAAACAAATCTATATCTCAATCCACAATAAGAATAATAAACATGAATGAACACTATGGGTCGTGGTCTGCAGCCCACTAGCATAAATGTCCGATAAGACTCCAAGGAACATAACAAGAGTCCATAAAGCTGAATCAAGAAACAGGATATCTCATGATAAGGAATGAAAGCACGAGCGGATAATAAATGTAATACGATACCTGAATCTCACAAGCGTATCATCCCATCCGCCATCCAGAACTACTAGCTAACTCCATGCAATCACTAAACCTGAAGAGATCATCAGGTCCTCAGGGGACATAGCAAGATACATAAAAACATGTCTATCTAGCAGTTTATCATGCAATAAAGAAAATACAGGAAAAAAATAGGAAAAGACCAATCAACACGAAACACGACTATACACGACTGGAATAACCACTACGCATAAACGAACTGCTGGAGGAGAACAAGCGAACACGATGATACGATGTCAACGGATAATCAATCGAATACTCAAACCCTCGCCCCTAGTGTGGACTCGCGGGTTAGCTTCAAGAAAACACCCTCGCCCCTAATGTGGACTCGCAGGTGCGGAACAGATAACTACTAACCCTCGCCCCTAATGTGGACTCGCAGGTTAGCTTTAAATAACTACTAACCCTCGTCCCTAGTGTGGACTCGCAGGTTAGCTTCAAATAAATACTAATCCTCGCCCCTAGTGTGGACTCGCAGGTTAGCTTCAGGGATCAAGATACAGACAACTACTAACCCTCGCCCCTAATGTGGACTCGCAGGTTAGCTTCACGAATTCAAGGTACAACAGTTCCGTTATGACTTAATCATCCTATGACATGATGCGACTCAATCCAGGTACAGGTGATGATACGACACGACCCAATCAAGATACACGAGAGAACCAATCCAAAATAAACTACAAAATTAACTATGAACAAGAACTATATATATACAAATACTAGCATGCACGATGTACAAATCACATGTCAATGATCAACTAATAAAACTATATAACAATATAAATATGCATGTAAATAAACTGTAGAGGGAGGCAAGGTATACTTGCCTGGTTCTGCGATGTGAGGATGAAGTTTCGCTCCCATGTCCACGCCTCTGGAACCCGACGCTCCTAGATAATTAATTAACTAAATTAAGCCACTACTCATGAACTTACAATATGACTTAATTAGTCAAGATAATGTTTTAAGATTATATTCAATTTCTTGTGGGACTCTTTAGACCTATACAATCACATACAGGCTCTACGAGACACCGAACACAGTTTTTGGGTTTCCAACTCCCAATTAGTCAGTTATGCCCCTACTTCAATACTATACTTAGAAATCATATAAAAAATTCATTAAAATATTATTTAAACTAATTTTATATAGAATTAACTCTAAAATTACAGATTAATATTTCTAAAGGCATTTATGACTAGTTGATTACTAAGTTAGCTAGTTAACCCGAAACTTGTCCGGAACATAGTTAATTACTCATAATTGATAAAATAACCCAAAAATATAATTTAAACAGAATTAAAATAATTTATTTTCTAGAGTAACATCAGAGATACAAGGGTAAGATTATACTACAAGTTCGGGTCATTCTAGGTCAGCAGGTCGCCCGAAATTAGCTAGTTTTGACCTATAATTTTCTCGACCAGAATTGAGTTGCTAAATTCGTAGAAAAATACTTTAAAATCCTAATTTATGTATATGAATACACATAAAATTCAGTTTCAAGAATAGACATAAATTGACTAGTAGTTCCTTCACAATGGTGTTAATTTGACCCTACCGGAACATGGATATTATGCCTATAATACATGAAACTTTTATGGATGATTAAATATAACAAAATTCATCAAAATATAATTTCTACAGATTTAATAACATATATTCTACAGAATTTTAGCAAAGGTTTTTAGAAGAAAAGATAAGGATTCTTACCAAAGATCCTTGCTAGAAAGGGTGGTGATGACTTCTCTTCACCACAGCTCCAATCTTTCCCGCTATCCTTGATTGCTAAATCTCTCTTGATGAGTATAGGAGAGTTGATAATGGATATAGAGGGTTGGATGGGGGATGGAGTTTTTTTAGGGTTTGTTTTGAGGGGTTTGATGGATGTATGGTGGAGGAGATGAGTTTTTGTGAAGGAGGGGAAGATGTATAATGAAGGGATGATGTGTGGAGGCTATGAGGAGGGGGATTGCTGCCGAAAATATAAAGGGGATAGGGAGAAGTGGTCGGCCACAAGTTGGGGAAAGGAAGAATAGGATTTGGTTAAGGTTTGGGATAAGTTGGTATATTTAACATATCCTTAAATGAATTTTAGGCAATCTAGGATTTAAATCCTATTTAATTTGATGCATTTAGCCATGGGGGGTTTGCTTGGCCGAAAGTAACATGGTGGGGGTCCACTTGGCATGATTTGGTTGTTTGGTGAGTTGGCTAGTTGATTGGATTGAGGATTTAAAAAGGGGTTTCCTAATATAGAACTATTTAATTCTATCTATGTAATTACACTGCAAAATCTAAATTAAATACAAAATAAATAATAAATGTAATTATTAATATTATTAATGTCCAACATGCCTATATAGGGTTGGATTCGGCTTGGAAGAGGTTTGGGAAGGTTTGGTGCAACCGGGTCTCCTAAAAAGTCATAAAGGTTTTCTTACTAATTATTTAAATAAAAATTACGACTTGTGCCATGATTTGAATGTTTAACATGCAAGGGACTACCGTATGACCATGGCACTTCTAACATGGCTAGCATGCTAGTTAAAGCACCCAACAATGCTAGGCATGTCATACTTTCTAGTCGACTTGCATATTCAAACTCAACCATGGCTAAGGTCATCTATAATAATAACTATTTAATTTAAAGATATTCACTAATTTCATAAAATCCTATTTAAGCCAAATAAATAAAATAATCCAAAAATTCTGGGGTTTTACAAGCAGCATGACAAAATGAGGTAGGGTCAGTGGCTCAGAAGTGTCAGTGAGTAAAGGGTTTTGGGACAGCAAAACAGAGCAGCCCACAGACAGAGCAGCCACAGACAGAGCGGCCACAAAATTCATCATTTGTCTCACACACAGATCCTTATACCCACATAACTCCAAGTCATCATTGCCAACTTTCAAAATGGGCCACCAAAATGATAAAGACCCTTAACTTGTCTATAACCTATGAAAAGATGAGTAACAAATAATTAAAATGCACAATGTAGTATAGACATCTTTAAAGAAAAAGGAAAAGAGATACTGACCTTCATGAATTGGGGATTGGATCACCATGACAAACATGTAGGGTAGACTTAGAAAACCTAGGCCTACCAGGCTTGCCCTTTGGCACTACCACCTTCTCCACATAAGGATTTTGGCACAATCTAGTATTATGTCCAACTGTCTTGCACTTGCCACATGTCACAGTTGCTCTCTTGCATTTTTCTACATCCTTTGTACTTTCTTTAGTCTCATCTTGTTGCTTCTTCCTACTTTTTTGCCTTCTCCCAGTTAGGCTATGTACCACAGGAGGAACCATAGGCACAATCCCAGGTATTTGCCTTAAATGCCTCATTGAAAAAGGATTGATTGGCTCTGCATAAGCCCTCAAGTAGATAGACTTATGGTAGTACTTATGCACATAGTCTTCAATTGAATGCCTCTTCTTTTTAAGACATGCAACTGCATGCTCACAAGGGATACCTGTGAGTTCCCGTACTCTGCAAGTGCAAGTCCTAGCTTCTAAGTCCACTGAATCATTGGTTCTCCTTTGAATTACTTCATATTTGTTGAATCCAGGGCCAATAACCATACACCTTTTGGAACCCTCTTTGACTTCTTCAAGCTTTTGTACTACTTTAGGAACAATTAACCCATCTTGAGCCCCCATTTTTTCTCTCTTATCTTGGAACCTTACCATTAGCATTCTTCTTATAGTTTCCAGCAAACAGATAATGGGCTTGTCTCTTGCTACCAATATATGTTTATTCCATGATTCACACATATTGTTGCTTGAAAGATCACATTTGGATTGAGTTCTGAATCCATGCTTTGACCATTGTCCTGCAGGCACTTTTTGCAACCAATTGTAAGCTTCAATGCTTACTTTCTTCATCTTATCCATCCCAATCTCGAAATCAGCTAAGGTTTATGCATTTGAAGCTTCCCATAGAAGATTTCTAAGTTTGGAACCTGGATGTTTCTTCTTAAAGTTGTCATATATGTTCCTGGCACAAAATCTGTGTTCTGCACGAGGAAGAAGATTATGAAAGACATCCAACAAGCCATTTTGTCTATCAAAAATCCAAGTGATTGAATTTCCATCTATGACAAGTGCTTCCAACAGCTGCTCCATGAACCAATTCCATGTTTTTTTTTGTTTTCTATCTCCACAATAGCCCAAGCAACAAGAAAGAAACGGTTGTTTCCATCTCTAGCAACAACACTTAGAAGTTGACCTTTGTATTCTATCTTCAAGAAATATCCATCAAGACCAATGAATGGTCTGCAACCTTCTTTGAATCCCTTTAGCACTGCATGCAAGGTGAAAAAAAACCCTCACAAATCTTGTTGATTTTCCATCAGCCTCCAGTTCTCCCTTTACCCTAACAAAACTCCATTTGTCTTCATCACCAACATGGCATACTCTCTTATATAAGCATAATATTCTTTGGCATCACCATCAATCATGTCTAATGCCTTCTGCTTTGCCCTGTGTACTTTATGTCTGGAAACTTCAATCTCTAAATCTTCAGCAATATGACTTTTAAATCCAGCATTATTCCAGTGTGGATCATTTCTAAACCTGTGGACATACCTGCTTGCATAAGAATAGCTAACAGTTAACTAGCAGATACATAAGAAGCTAACAGTTAACTAATAAGATATATAAGAAGCTAACAGTTAACAGTTAACAGTTAACTAATAAGATACATAAGAAGTTAACAATTAACAATTGAAGCTAACAATTGAAGATAACAATTGAAGCTAACAATTGAAGCTAACAGTTAAGGATACATAACAGTTAACTAATAACATAAGGAATACTCTAGATAAGGATACTTAAGAATACTCTACAGTTAACTAATAACAATTGAAGATACATAAGAAGCTAACATAAGCACATACCTATTTACAAGAAAAGTAGCACTGGCTTGTTTGTTGATGTCCACCTCAGCACAATGTTGTGAATAGGCAGACTGGAATTTTTTTACTACAAAGTATCCATTTTCACCTATAACACTTCCACGAATCCTCCACTCACAAGCTTCATTTGAACATATAGCTGTTACCCTCCTTCTTTCATTGTGTACAAACTTTATATTGTACTTGTTCTTGATGGCATGGAGCCTCAAAGAACTCCTGAATGCTTCATGTGCAGCAAACCTTTTTTCTACATGAATATCCACATTTTCATCTCTCAACAAGCTTTTCTGAGTCACAACAGGCTCTGAAGAACCCAACTCGCACTATTCATCTCCCCAACTGTCTTCTGTGGAATGTACACTACCCAACTCATCACTGGGATTATACTCAGCCTCTTGTTCAATATCTTCATCAGGTACAAAACTACTATAGTCACTACCAAAATCTGTCGAATCAGCGACGCCGAAGAACGTCGCTAAAATAGGCAGATACGTCGCTAAATCGTATTGGCGACGTAATTAGCGACGTTTCGACATCGTCGCGATTTACCTAGTCGCTAAACACTAAAACATCGCAATACGTCGCTATTGCGACGATAATTAGCGACGAAGAGGCGTCGCTGATATAGCGACGTACAACGACTTCCTTTACCGACGTCACCTAGCGACGTTTTTGCGATGCCCATTACAACCATGCTGACCTAGCATATCAGGACATTAGCGACATTCTGCGACGTCGGCACGTCGCTATATTATCGACACATATCGACGTATTGGCGACGTCTATAGCTAAATGGCGGTTTTGCCAGTCAGCACGGTAGCGACGTTTAGCGACGATCAGCGACGTGATGACAAGTATTTAGCGACGTTCCGATACTTATTTAGCGACGTTTCTTGTCGTCGATGTACGTCGCTGAACGTCGCTAAATTTGGGAAAACTTTTTCTAAAAAAATACAGCATTTGCAGTAGCACCTACAGCAGCATTTGCAGAAGCATTTACTGGCCAATGCAAGCCCTAGAGCAACCCTCCGTAGAATTCCCTGAGTTCGTCGACCCCTTCGGTGGAACACTCAACACCGGTAGAAGATAGTAATAGGAAAACACAGATATATGAAAAAAAATTCAACAACAGTGTCAAACAATATTGTAGGAGCGTAAAAAGTGCTTCATAGACTGAGTCAAAGAGATAGAGCTTTATACTCAAAATGAGCTATTTTACGCCAGGGACTAGTCTTCTACTTTACGCCAGGGACAAGTCAGCTACTTTACGCCAGGGACAGGTCAGCTACTTTACGCCAGAGACATGCCAACTACTTTACGCCAAGGACAGGTTGTCAAATCAATGCATTTAATGTAAAGTGATAATGGGTCTGACATAAAGATCTACTGACAGCGTATAACACAGAATTCGAAGGGATTTGTTTTACACAGAAACCAATATTGTCGTTTAGTATGTGGACTGAGCTATTTTGTGCTCACAAGATGGCTTCTTTTACGCATGAATACTATATGAGCTTTTTACGCTCAAAGATTGACGTGTGCATAAAGTTTATTTGGGCTACTTTTACGCTCAAGGTTGTTTTATCAACCACTTTACACGAGAAGTCCATTTTAGGGCTATTTTACGCCTAGTCTACTACTTTACGCTCAGAGTATATTTGGGTTGTTTTTACGCCCGATCCTTCCTGACTACTTTGGAACGTGGTTTGCCTACGTGGCTTTCATGCCACATATCTCGAAGAACGTGTGTACGTGCATCCTATTCTTATAGAGACAATGGGACACGTGTCAACGTATATAGAGGATGACTTCAGTCATGGGTGGCAGTTACTAGCGTAAAGACAGGACTTTGCTGAGTTTTACGCACAAAAAGCCAAGTCTATAAATAGACTTATTTTTTTATATGAGACACACAGAGAGACAGGAGAGAATACATAGAGATCAGAACCCAGAGATTTTGATTCTCCAGAGAATTCTTCATCAACCTTTCTTCCAGAACAGAGTGAAGCAAAGCAGGAAAGCATTCGGCCTCGCCATTAGTGCCCAAGTGCGTCGATACCTTTCTGGTGACTTAGTTCTTCCAGTTGTTCATCTTCTAGCAGTGATCTTCATCATTATCGTATGGTCCAAGGAACAAAGTGATCGCCTTCAGATCAGACTTTCATAGCAATACTTCCCAGAACAATTTGTACTTTTTGTACTCTTTCAAGTTTTATTTTTAAAAGCCGATTTCAAGGCATTTTGTTAAGTGAAACAAAATGGTGACTCTGCTAGGGATAACCTTCTCCTCTGACGAGGAGGCAATTGCTCAATACGATGATGTGTCGATCGGATCGACAAAGAAAACTCTGGTTGTACACTTCGACCAGACTGCCTACGAAGAAATACTCCGGATTGGGGGTAGCACTCGCTGCTCCAATGTTCAGAAATCGCGGAAGGCGCAAAAAGTTTGGGTTCCCAAATCTAAGACATTCTCGGATCTCCCTACTGTCTCTGCAGGCAAAGAAATCCTTCCTACTCATGTTGTAGAGGCTCCCATCTGCGATGAGGCAGTCTCTACTTCGGTGATACGCCATGTGCGTAAAAACAAGTCTTCCGTTTGTAACGTGGCAGACTCTCCAGTGTTACGCTCAGGTTTTACGCCCTGCGCATAAATATCCGGTTTTACACCCTGAGCATAAAAACATGTCTCCCGTCTGTGACGTGGCAGACTCCAATGCTTTACGTTCCGAGCGTAACAAAAAGTCTCACATCTGTGACGTGGTAGACACACAAAATTTACACTCTACGCGTAAAAGAAAATCTCCCGTCTATGACATGGCAGATACTCATGTTTTATGCTCTATACGTAAAGGTAAATCTCCTGTCTGTGACAGTGTAGATAAAATTTACAATGATGCTTCTGTATATAAAGTGAATGTACCTGCACGCATGAAGCATAAAAACATAGTTGGTAAAACTTTTGTTTTCAACCAACAACCTTCTTATACTACTGTACGCAAGGTACCAAACCTACAAATTACACGCAATGAAGATGGAGTCCTTCGTGCTCAAAAATCTCAGGATTTACGCACGCAACTCCAAGCACGTAAAAATGTACAGTTTGGTTCTGCGAATACAGCCAGTAATCTTCTTTATACACAAGGGACTAAACGTTTTTCTATCCTAAATGTAATAAAGAAGACTACTCCCTCTACTCCTTCTGATTTACGTGAATTGCTAATGCAAAAGCGTAAAAATAGACAATCTTCCGTGACACTCCCCCAAGAAAATCACTATTGTAAGTGTCACCAGATTGTAATTAAATATTGTTGTTCGGCTTCTAAACGATCAGTTTTTGATCGGTTAAGTTTTAATGTGCCTCAACAACAAGCTGATGACCAAGAGCATGAGTTGTCATATGCATCAGTCAATATGGCATCTCATACCAACAGAGGACGACGTCCTAGACGGAACACGTCCCAAACTCCAGGTCAACAATAATTCAACAGACTTCTTGATTCCTTTGAAGGAGTATATCAGAATACTCGATCAAGAAGACAAAGACAATTGCAGACTTCTGATTCAGAAGCTGGGGGTACTCAATCTTTTGAGTCCGAAACTGATAGTGTCGATTCATACCTCTATACTAATCCCTCTGTATCTTCAAGAGAGGTTGAATCCTACGCTATTGGAGATGAACCAGAGACGTCATCTGCTAATACAGAACAACGTCTTACTGCCGTTGAGCAATCACTGAAAGACATGCTTACCATGATGCAAAGTATGCACCAGATAATAACGGCTCAGCAAACTGCTCAACCGGCAATAGTAACACCGGTACAGGTAGCAGCACAAACTCAAGATAGCCAAGGGGCTGATATACCTTTGAATATTCAAGAGCCTGCTGTTAACCAAAATTTTGCATCTCCAGATCCTATCATTCCAGAAGATGTACCATCTTCGGTGGGGGTTACGGTACATCCAACAACCATTCAATCAAATGTGCTTCCTCAAACCAGTGAAGCCATTCAAGTACTGCGTGAGCTCAAAGCACGGTTTAAAGTTTTGAAGCACAAAGATCAGCTCCAGAGGTTAGGGATTAAGCAACCTTATCCTCTTCATTGGAATGATGTACCATTTTCACCAAAATTTAAGCCACAATCAATGGTATTGTTGATGGAAAGGCTTCTCCTAGTCAGTATATCAATTACTTTGATATTATGACTGTTACATCTGCAGAAAAATGATGCTCTTCTCACTCGAGTGTTTATTGGGTGCTTGACGGGTTCAGCTTACGACTGGTATCGTAGTTTACCCGATAATTGCATTTCGTCTTTTGACGAATTTAAGGCAATGTTTCTCTCCCGCTTCTATGAAGGAGGTATGGACATGAACATGTCCTCCTTAATAGAAATCAAACAAAAGGAGAAAGAAGATACTCGGATGTTCATTGAACGTTTCCGACAGGCGACTCTAAAGATGCCTCCTGGTATGCCAGATTCAGCGTTAATTGATACATGCAGGATGAATCTGCGACCATCCACTACACCAAAAAAAACATTTATGAACAGTTTTTATATGTTTCCAAAAATTTTAGGAACATATCATAACCGTTCCTAAAATTGGCATTGCAATTTTTGGAACGATTATAAAGCGTTCCTAAATTTAGTCTGGAACGGTAGTCAAATGTTCCTAAAATTGGATTTTAGAACACATATAATGTGTTCCTAAATTATTTTTGGAACACCATTAAAATGTTTCTAAATGTCATTTTGGAACGCTTTACGCTTATTCCTAAATGTAATTAGCAACACTTTTGCACTTTTGGCAAGTTTTGAAATACTATATTAATATTCAAGTGTATTTTTTAATTTCAGTTTCACATTCCAATTTTTCGTTTGAATCAAAAATCTAAAGATTTAAGATTCCTAATCTGGCCATTGAAGCATATAATAAATGGTGCAAGATTTTTTACACATTTATTAAATCAACATCCAAGAGCTCCATCGAAATAAAAATAGCTCTCATCTTAATATTAAATAACTAATAACTTATTCCAAAACTTGATCTTTATAAAATGTCATCAAAAGTATACAAAGTAAAATATACAAATAATATATAAATCAACCACGACAAATATCACCATATACTCCAGCAAAAACAATCTACAATGCTGCTGCTACTACAAATCTTTGTGTGTAGAAACTCTCTTAAGTTGGGACAACAAGAGAGACCGGTAGATGATGCCTTGTTCTATGCTACATACAAATAGCCTTCTTTTTTGGGTACTCTTTCCAGATCATCCGCTTTGCAGAGTATTAGGCATGTTTCGAAAATACTTTTTCGACCAGTTATCATTCATGTTTACATCATGCTTGCCTGCAGTTCAATAGAATTAGGGTTCAGTTATCATCCATGGTTCAATATCTACTACATGTGTAATGTAATAAAGCTGTAGGTTGATATTCAGGATATTCTTACATGCTATGAAATTAACAAGTTATGTTATTTCAGAGATTAAAAAAACATTCATTTTACAGGAGAATAATTTTCTTGGTGTACCTGTTCAGCATACAAATTTTCTTGGTGTACATTACACAATATATGAGTGGAAGTTCTTGTGTTCAGTATACAAATTTTCTTGGTGTACCTGTTTTAGCAAACCATGTTACTAAGAGCCAATAAACAATACTTTCTGAGGATGTTGCTTATATTCAGAAAACATTAGCTAGTAAAATTATATCTTCATTTTTTAATGAAGGCTTGGTACAAACAATTCCCACCTCATCTTCAAGAAGAACAATACCTTCCTTGCAAGATTCTACTCTTGCCAGATGGTTTTCTTCTGCAAGAACCTAAAAAGTAAGATAAAATATTAACACCAAGAAAAGGAAAGTGTCCATAGTCAGTGCCTTAAAAAGCACACAACAAGTATTTTGTACATACCAAAACATTACTTATAATATTTGGTTCCAGTATGAAATAGAACTAGGAACATATTACTAGGAACATATTGGTGCATCTACTTGATTTGTTTTATTTTCATCGTTTAATAAACTTCACTATGAATGACAAACATGCTGCTCTGGAAGCTTAAATATATACATGCAACTTACACTATACATTTAGAAATCCAGGAAGATCAAAAAGCCAACAAAGTAGGCCACATATTTCTTTGTGTTCCTGAATGACAAACATGCTGCTCTGGAAGCTTAAATGTGATTATACATTCAACTTACAATATACATTTAGAAATGCAGGAAGATCAAAAAGCCAACAAAGTAGGCCACATATTTCTTTGTGTTCCTATAATATTTGGTTCCAGTAAGAAATAGAATTAGGAACATATTGGTGCATCTACTTGATTTGTTTTATTTTCATCGTTTAATAAACTTCACTATGAATGACAAACATGTTGCCGTGGAAGCTTAAATATGATTATACATTCAACTCACACTATATATTAAGAAATGCAGAAGAAAAACGAGAATACGAATTTAGAATTAAAGATATCTTAAGGAAAGAAAACTACACCAGAAAATAAATGATAAGGAAATTGTTTTGGAATCAAACTCACTAGCTCTGGAAACTTTTCAGCTGACATTGGAGCAGCTATATAGAAAAATATAACAGCTGATCAAACAAATTTATTAGAAGGGAAATATAATTTAGTTAGTATAACTCTTACTAGTGGAGGAAGCCTCACGTGAATAGAAATTCTTGTTGAAGTTGCCAACATGAGGCTTGCAATACGAAACACCTTCCGTTGAAGAATAAGTACACATATGTAAAAAAAGAACAAATACAAAAGTTAGGTATGAAATTATCTTGTTTGACTTTTCCATCTATTATCGTGAGTACTTGACCTTTTGATCTTTCTCACACAGCTATGACTCCAAATTTTTAGATCAATCCATATAATACCCTTTTTATAATGCCTTTAATTGTTGACTAACCATGTCATGTCAGTCTATCCCCTTCCTAATCTCTCTATATCATTCTCTATTAATATTTTTAACCAAGTGAAATAGAGCTCACATTTGCAATAGATGTGAAGTAACAACTTTTTGTTCTGACTGCGTCTTCATTCAAGTTCTGACTGCGTCTTCATTCATGTTAAAGAAGTAATAAATTGGAAATTGAAATATCCAATATGTATTTACCAAAGCACCTGTCTAATTGGCACCATATCCTCTGATTAGTTGAGGCTCTATTTTTTCAAGACCAAATATTTCCAGAATATGAAGCTTTGTCAACCCTGAGGAGTATATCCAGGAATTAAACTCATCAAGACATCTCTCAGGGACATTTTATTAAGAAACCATCCCATAAATATATATAAAATACTGATACAAATATTGATACATTTTAATTATATATAACCAGTTAACCGCCAACATGTACATGTAGTTAATGTCTTTAAATTTTTATCTACATATTACATTTGGAATTGTATGGTATTCTAGTAATTAATTTTATTATGTAGCATATATACCTGAAAGCAACCACTTTCAGAAATAATGTATCTATATGAAAGTTCAAATAGAGAAATGTGCCATGCTCACAAGTCATCCAGTAGAAGTACGCATTAGTAGTCTTTAGCATTCTTTTAGGTTTCGAAGCAGTGAGTTTCAAGACTGTAGCCAGATCTATATGCCCATCCGATGGAGGGATGAAGTCAGACAGAGCATCCTAAACATGAAACATGAGCTACCCACTGGATTAGAATGCAGGCTAGTGAGAGACCAAAGAAAATTTAGCTTCCATATGAATGCAAGAGTGCAAGAAGAAACAACTTACTGATTCCTCTTCCATTTTTTCAATATTCTTTAGCAAATCCTTCAGTATGCTGATAAAGGGTGTCGCTCTGATTCTAAGCCCAATAAGTAATAAAACATCATACTTCCTATTTTTCTGAGCAGAATTAGAAGTTTCAGCAAGCTATAATTAGAAAGAACAATATTACTAAAATGCAAGAACTGAGAAATCATGTTAATAAATAGTACAAAAAAACAACATATACCCACAAGCCAAAGTTCACTATCCCAAAGGCCAAGGTTCGTAGTGTTTCCATCTAACTCTAGGATTTTGGAGTACAAAAAAATTGAAAATTAGATATTATATGTGTAGATTGCAATTCCTTTTTATCTGTCTTAAGTAATAATCCTTAGGAGATGATATATATCATCACATCACTTTTCGTCTAAGCTCTTACTTGGAGGGTGCTTCTTGGTTATATATTGATCTTGAGCTTCAAAAAAAAAAGATCTTGAGCTTCAAAAAAAAGGAATAGGATGCATGTGAAGTTATGAACTACGATAGTAAAGGTGGTGTTGATGTATGCTTAATTATTGTCATACCTATGGTCAATCATGAAGCAAATAAGAATTCCTTTCTCCTTCTCCAGTTGTTGGAGCTTCTCACCTAATCAGATATGATAAAATGTAAGAAACATGTCATAATGTATTGATTTGAAACACGAAGACAAGGTAGCCAAAGTAGCAATGATATATATATATATATATATATATATATATATATATATATATATATATAATATATAATATATATATATATAAAATATATATATATATAAAAAAAAAAATATATATATATATATATATATAAAATATATATATATATATATATATAAAATATATATATATATATATATATATATATATATATATATATATATATATATATATATATATATATATATATATATACAACAACAAGAAAGCATTTATCCTTTATTTTTATGGTTATCTATTTGAATCATTTTCCTCAATTTAGCTCAGTCGACAACTATGTCCTATCTAAAATGACCATAAGAAATATCCTTTTTCACAGCCTCGATCCAAGTTTATCTGGGCCTATACCAACTTATAGTTGCGCCTTTAACTGGTATCTTATCCCTCCTCCAAAAAAAACTTATTGTAGCTCCTTTAACTGGTATCTTATCCCTCCTCCAAAACCAGTACAACTATTGGTCTATATTGTACATGTTGAAACCACCTGACCCAATTTCCTCTCGTCTTATCCTTACTAGGCACCACCTCCAACTTCCCTGATTACACTCTTTCTTTATCCTATTCTTAAAGGTATAAGTTGCCTACTAAGCAAGATATAAAAACACTAAAGCAAATAGAACAAGTACAATTTCTTCTCTCATAACCTAATTAATCACAACCAACCTTAAGTGGAGATTTCATTCACCCTCAACCGAATAATTAAGAGAAAATTTTATGCCAGACAAGAAGCTGAGATCACAAGTCATCCAACTTCGTAAATTTTATGATATTCTCATTTTGGATTTAAAAGAACTTTATTAATTTCTAAGGAATAGTTCAGTATAAGACCTTGAGGCATCCATGTCTTTCTCACCGAGACCTGCCTATTCTTGCTATTAAACGCAATGTTCATACCCATAACGATGAGATCCTTCTTCTTCTTCTGTTGGTTTGTCCAGACATCGCTTGTGACCAGTCCATACCTGTCGGCTCTTCTGAGCTGCGAGTTGCGGCGAGCTCTATCTGAAGCATAGATATTGACTTATTCAAATATCTGTCATCAATCAAACATCAGTTTTAGGAAATTATGGGATACAAAAATATATTAATAAGAAGATTACTAAAATATTTAGTGTACACACTATATGGCTTCATGGGTGTTGCTCACTTCATCTATCATATCTTTATCTTGGCCAAGCTTCTGATACCAAATAAGAAAGTTGTTAGTATGTAAAATGAAGAATTTCACACAATTTATATTTCAAAAAGAATTAACCTTTTTTGTAAGACAGTCCTCCGATAGCACTTGGAGCTCTTGATACCTGGAGCCTCCTCGAGATGAACGGAGTGTTGGATTCTGGAACAGACCAAAATCTGTATAAAAAAATCTAAAATTATAGATCAAGAAAAATAAAAATAAATGTAACTCTTTTGCTTAAGCATAAAAAATTGTCTAAATCTAAATTTGAGGAATACCCACTAAACAAAATTGAATCTTTAGAAGAACCCAGATCTCAAAATTCGATAAAGGAGACGAGGCGAAGGAGTTTGAGGAACTCACGAACTCTGATGAGGTCACTACACGCACGTGACCTGAGAACTCGCTGGCGTGGAGGAAGGAAGGTGGAGTCGGGTCCAGGAGAAAGGATGGAGGAAAGGGGTATTGAGGAGATTATAAATTAGGGTTAGGGCTTTCTGATGTTAGAGGAGAAGTAGAGGAATTTAGGGTTAGGGTTTGGTTAGATGGTGACATGAATGGTTCTTTTTCTCTAAATCTGGAAGGAGAGGGAGAGAATCGAAACTGTAGGGATAGATATTTGAGCTCAACTATTTGGAACATATTTGTATCAGTATAAAAATATACCAAAGTAAATGTTTTTTTTTTAAAAATTAAATAAATTATACTAGGAACACTTTTCTGATTTGGAACATTTTTTTTTGTTCCAGAGCCTAGGTACGAAAAATAAGCGTTTCAAATTAAAAAATGTCTAGTATTTCTAATTTACCATTTTGGTGTAGTGATCCATTGCTGTCTTCACAGGTTCCCAATTCACAGATTGGGCTTCGTTTATTATAGCAGCAGTTTCTGCCGAGACCAATGGTAGGTTGGCTCGTGAACATGGGATGATTTTTGCCTCAGAGGATAAAGAAAAGAAAGGTAATCCTGGTAATAATTCTGGCAATCGTAATGCAAAAGGAAAGGACACCCTTATGGTTAATCTTTCCAAAAAAAAAAATGACACCGAATAATCAGGAGTCTTCTAAGCCAAAAGAAGAATATTCTTTTGACGAAAGTGATATCCCAGGGATATTCCAATGTCTGGTGAAGAGTGGCAAACTCCAGATCCCGAAGCCAAAGAGGCCTAATAAGGTAAATCTGACTGACAATCCCAAATATTGTATCTATCACAGATACATCAATCATCCCACCAGGGCTTGTTATGTCCTAAAGAAGAAAATCCAAGAGCTGATTAATGCCAATGCCATCTTTTTAACTAACGATGAGCATACGGTCATAACCAATATGGTTTCTCTTCAATTCGAAGATTTTTCTTCTCAACAAATACTAGATGGAATTGTCCCAATTTCGAAGGCGACGAAGAAGATTGTGAATATCCTGCATGCCAGAGAAGAAAATAAAGGATTGTTGCCTCTTACATTAAAGAATGGTGAAATTATGTGGGTACATCCTGACTTAGTACCTGAAATGGAAGATGAAGGTAGAACTTCAAAATCCAAGAAAGGTAAGAAAGTCAAAACCTGCAACATGATTTCTCATGTTATTCCAGATCCTAATGATTTGGATCATCTATGGATGGCATTCCTTTGGAAGATAGACTAAGAGGATTAAACATATGTCCTCCAAGTCTGGCTCCTCCTACCAAGCTCAAGCTTACTCATCAGCAGTGGCTAGCCATGAATAGTGTTCTCTTATACAGGGCACAATAAGTCTTCGTTGCTTATGAAAAAGCCCCTATAGGGATTTTTTCTCGTATCCCGAATCCTTCTCCTTCCGTAGCTACAGAGACTTATATTCCTCATTCTCCTGTAGTTACAGAGATCTCTTCTTCTTCCTCTGTTGAACCACCTGTCAAAAGTCCGCTGCCCACTCACTTGTACAGTCAGCAATCTGTCCTTCTCATAAAAAAGATGGGTTATGACTTTCAAAAGGCAAAAGGTTTCAATTATGATAAAGGAATATGACTTCCTTTACAAATTCAAAGTCAAAAATCCACTGTTGGATTGGGTTCTGAGGTTCCTCATAACAATCCTCGTAAGAAGAAGGCTAAGGGAAGGAAGACTAAATCCTGCAATATGGTACTTCCTTCTTCTGAGTCTGAAGAAGAAACCTTTGCTGGTACAAGATCTGGAAAAGAGTATCACAAAGATTATGAGGGATCCTTTAAAGAAGCAGAGAATGTTGAAACACCACCAACTCAACCGTCTCCTGTTCCTGCTAAACCATCTGTGGTTGAAAAGGGGAAACAGAAAACAGTACGCTTTGACGTCCCGTTGAAGTCTGCTTCCAGTCAGGGGGTGGTGATGAAACCCTATAAATTTGATATTCTAGCCCAGTTAGCTAATACTCCGGCTAGACTATCTATCTTCGAGTTGCTTCGCCTTTCTAAAAAAAGTCGTGAAACCTTGAGTGAAGCTTTGCTGCAAGCTGATTCCTGTTTAGCTCAACTCAAGACTCCTGATAATACACCAATGTCATGCCCACAATGTCATAGTGTGATGGAGGTAATTCCTAATATTACCTTTACACAAGAAGATATATTGTTGAAGCATAACAAGCATGACAGGCCTTTGTGCTACACTGGGTATATTGAATCTACTGAAGTTGACAGGATTTATATTGATCCTGGGTCTTCCATTAGCATAATTCTTCAAAGTATGCTAAGACCGTTGAGGATTCCTACTAGTGACTTGACTTACACTAGTACCACAATCGTTGGTTTCAATTCTGGAAAGAGTATACCACTGGGGAAGATTCGTCTGAAGATTCATATTGGTGATCTTCGAACTATGGCAACATTCTATGTTATTAATTCAGACGTATCCTACAACATCCTTCTTGGAAGACCGTGGTTACATAAGCATAACATCGTTCCTTCAACTCTCCACCAATGCTTTAAGTACGTAGATTCCCAAGGGATTGTGAAGACTGAGTTTGCTAATATCAATCCTTTTAAGGGTGTCGAAGCCTATTTTTCTGATTCAATGCTCTACAAACAAGAGCATATGAAAGAGATATCAGACATAGCTGAAGATCGATCATCTACCGAAGATCAGTCTATTAATGAAGATCCGCCAGAAGAGCAACCTTTGAAGATCAAAGTCAAAGGGCGAATCCAACCCCAACCTGTCAACAATCAACCTTTAATGATCAAGGTCAAAGGAAGAACTCAAGCTTCATCTGAGGAATCAGTGAATGTTCCTGTTAAAAGCCAAGTTCAACCTCTTATGATCAAGGTCAAAGGGCGTACTTCTCGTATGAATGATCTAGAACCACCATTAATCGTCAATCTTGGCAAGTCTACGCAGAAGATGGATGATGGTCCATTAGTGATTAATCTGAAGCGTAGCAGTCAAATTGTAAATAATGTAAATATTGATCATTCTGTACTTTCTAATATCAATAAAGATTTCCTTTTTGAGTATATGGCTGTCAAATATGTTGAAAGAATGACTTTATCTTTTGATGATCAGAATCATCAGTATAAAGACGACATAGACACAGAGGAAACCTTATACATTGACCATAAGGAAAATTCCTTTCCTCCTCATATCGATGTTGGACCTTATGCTCAAAGGTTCCTAACATCTTCTCCCTATCTTCTTCCTGTAGTTGCTTCATCGCAAGCTTGTGTAACTTATAGACGTCACGAAGAATCTTATTTCATGATTCCGTCTGATAAGAAAAACAAGCACCAAATTGTGTTTGGCACGGCTAAAAATATCCCTGTTGCTCAAACAGATGATCTGAGAGATAAAGATAAAGGAAGAATCCGAATTGAAAAATATAGTCAACAATCTCTCAAGATTATCCAGAATATGGGATATGATTTGAAGACTATGCAAGGTCTCAATCAAGGCAAGGGTAGACGATTACCATTAAGTGGTGATCCGTTTTACCAGAAAACTCGTCAAGGGTTGGGATATGATCCGTCCCACATGTTTAATGACGATATACAAGAAGAATTCTCTTCTAGTTTCTCACAATCATCAGATTCGGAAGAAATCCAATTCATCGAATCTGATATGTCTCACTCTTCATATGTTAGAAGAGGTTATTATGATGAATCTGAGTAAATATTCTCAGTCAACATGGTTCAAACTGATGGTGAATCTGAACCATTTAAGAATGATCCTTGGGCTCAACAGATGGACACTCAATGGGAACTTTGTTTTGAACAGCGACAGCCACCTACAGATGATGAGATTGTCCAGATTGATGTTGGAGATGAAACTACGTCTAAACCAATATTCATCAGTAAAAACCTTTCTGAGGATGAAAAGGAAAAGTTGATAAAACTGATCAAAGAATATATTGATATCTTTGCATGGAGTTATGAGGACATGCCGGGTCTAGATCCTAAAGTTGCTACTCATAAACTCAATATTCTTCCTATTGCCAAGCCTGTAAAACAACAGCAACGGCATTTTCGACCAGATATGATGGATACAATTGAGGCAAAAGTCAAAAAGATGATCACATGTGGCTTTGTTCGTGAAGAACAATACCCATACTGGGTTGCTAACATTGTTCCTGTTATGAAGAAGAACGAAAAAGTCCGAGTTTACATAGATTTTCGAGATCTTAATGCAGCTTGTCCAAAGGATGAATTTCCACTTCCGATTACCGATGTCGTGATAGACAATACATGCAATTTTGAACGCATGTCTTTCATGGATGGATTCTCAGGATACAATCAAATTAAGATGCATCCCGAAGATGAGAAGCATACTGCTTTTCATACACCCCTCAGGGTTTACTGCTATACGGTTATGCCGTTTGGTCTTAAAAATGTCGGTGCCACATATCAACGGGCTATGAGCAACATCTTTCGAGAGCATCTACGGAAGATAGTTGAATATTACGTAGATGACATTGCTGTTAAGAGTCGATCAAAAGATGATCACATTCAAGATTTGAAGACAGTATTTGAATTGATGCGTCAACATCAATTGAAAATGAACCCTACTAAGTCTTTCTTAGGGGTTTCCAGTGGTAAGTTTTTAGGATTTGTCATTACTTCTCAGGGTATCCATGTTGATCCTGATAAGGTTAAAGCAATTCTTGAAATGCGTCCTCCTCATAATCTGAAAGAACTTCGTGGCTTTCAGGGTCGCATTGCGTATATCAGGAGATTTATATCTAATCTCTCTGGGAGATGTCAACCTTTCTTCCGTCTATTAAAGAAGGGTGTATCATTTGTTTGGGATAAAGCGTGTCAGAAAGCCTTCAATGATATCAAGCAATACCTTACAAATCTACCTGTTCTGGTACCTCCAGTGGTAGGAAGACCATTTTTGCTATATGTTCGAGCCTTGGATCATTCACTTGGTGCTCTTCTTGCACAAAAGAGTGATATGGGGCATGAACAAGCAATTTATTATCTTAGCCGAATGATGGTCGGAGCTGAACACAGGTATACTCCTGTAGAAAAGGAATGTCTGGCCTTGGTTTTTGTTGTCCAAAAGACAAGACATTATGTGAAAGGACAGATTATTCATGTCATCTCCAGAATAAATCCTATTCGGGTATTGATGAGAAAACCGAGCATTCTTAACTCTAGGTTAGCTACCTGGGCGATGTTGCTCACTCCTTATGACATGGTTTATGTACCTCAAAAATCAGTGAAGGGTCAAGCATTAGCTGATTTCTTAGCTGCCCACCCTATACCTGAAACATCGAAGCTATATGAGGACATTCCAGATGAAGTCATGGATTGTAACATGACTTTGAAGGATGATATATGGCAATTATATTTTGATAGAGCATCACGGGTTGGACCTAAAGGTAATATTGTCTCTAGGGTAGGAATCATCTTGGTTTCTTCTGATAAAATGGTCATATACCGTGCCTATTCTCTCAATGAGCCATGCTCCAACAATGTAGCAGAATATAATGCTCTATTGATTGGTCTCCAAGTAGCAAAATAATTGGATATTGAGTTCCTAGAAGCTTATGGAGATTCTCAATTGATTGTTAATCAAGTTAGAGGGACTTATGAAGTCAGAAATCCTGATCTCATCCCTTATCATTAAGTGGTAATCGAGTTGATCTTTTCATTCAGAGGATTCTTCATCGAATTCGTACCACATTTTCAGAATGTGGAAGCTGATGCTCTCGCTAGCTTAGCTGCAGATTTGGCTGTTCCAATTCGAAGACAAAACACCATTACTTTGTTGGACCGAGACTTATTCTGTGTCAAGAATAATCTGTATATTGAACAGAGTTATACTACAGAGTCAAGTTCCCAACAGAGGGATTGGAGAAGTCCATTCATTGATTATGCGGTTCATGGGATTTTACCTGAAGATCCAAAAGAAGCTGCATCAATCAAGAGACGATCATTTCGATTCTATTATGATTCATCTTTACATATGTTATATCATCATTCATATGATGGACTCTTGCTGCGTTGTCTCTCAGAAAGTGAAGCCAAACAAACACTCCGTGAGGCTCATGATGGTGTCTGTGGTGCTCATCAACCAGGTCCGAAGTTACAAGATCGCATTCGAAGAATGGGGTATTATTGGCCTTCCATGATAGCAGATGCTGTGGATTATGCCAGAAGGTGTAAAGCATGTCAGGTTCATGCTGACTTTGTTCATCAACCTTCTGAATTTCTACATCCTACAGCAGCTTCTTGGCCCTTCGAAGCTTGGGGTATGGATATCATTGGTCCGATTAACCCTCCTTCTGTTAAAGGACATCGGTTTATATTGGCTATAACCGATTATTTTTCTAAATGGGCAGAAGCAGTTCCCCTTACTGAAGTGAAAACATCTAATGTGATCAGCTTCATCAAACACCATATCATTTATCGTTTTTGGATTCTTCGTCGAATAATTCATGACAATGGACCACAATTTGCCAGTCAGGCATTTTATCAGTTCTGTGATAAGAATCAAATTCAAAATCTGGCTTCTACGACTTATAATCCAGCTGCTAATAGTTTAGCCGAGGCTTTCAATAAGACAATCATCAAACTTCTCAAAAAGTTTGTCTCTTCCAATAAACGTGATTGGAATGAGAAACTTGGAGAATGTTTATGGGCTTATCGAACAACAGTTCGAACTCCTACTGGTTTTACACCATTCTCACTGGTTTATGGATGTGAGGCTGTCCTTTCATTGGAAATCCAGATTCCATCTCTTCGAATAGCCATTGCTAATGAGCTAACTATAGAGAATAATGATCGCTTACGACTTCAAGAACTTGAAGGATTGGACGAGAAGCGTCTTCAAGCACAACAGCATATTGAGCTATATCAAGCCCGTATATCTCGAACTTTCAATCGTAAAGTTAAGGAGAGGGTATTCAAGGTTGGCGAACTGGTATTATCTGTTCGAAGACCGATGGTGATGACTCACAAAAGCAAAGAGAAATTCCAAGCAAAATGGGAAGGCCCTTATGTGATCGAGATCGTGTTTTCCAACGGCGCCTATCGGTTATCCAAGCCCAATGGAGATCTACTCATGATGCCGATCAATGGCAAATTTCTTAAGAAGTACTATGTATATAAAAAAAAGAAACAGAATGAAAATAAAATTTCTTTTATTATTATTTTTGTTCTGAACAAAGGATTAAGGACGAGGACCACTGCCTTCCTTAAATACATAGTCGGCCAATGCATCGAAGACATCGTTGCCTGAGTTCATAAAAAACTTGCAGGCAGCCATCCTCAGTGCCTCTTCCTCAGGAGTTTTCTCTGGCTCTACTAAGAAAGCGAGGATATCTTGTGGTGGCTTGGGAGTAGAAGAGCCTTCGTCTGCTTCGATTGGGCCTGACACAATTGGCTCAACGGGACGCGTCTCGATGACGTCTTCAACCTTCATGGAGACTTCATTCTTTTGCTGCACGTCCTTAGAAGACATTATCAATAGAGGAGTGGAAACAAGAATGAAACTTTACAAAGAGTTTTCATCTATTTATAGGAGAAAGCTATTAATGGATTGGTCTTGGAAATTGAAACAACTTGTCCTTCCCGAAAAGACCTATTCATTCATTACGGCAGATTCATTCATTTAATTGTGGAATTGAATCGACTTTTCATTTTCCAAAAGAAATGCTGGTTCATTCATTCTTTCATTTGATATTGGCATGTATCCTTAATGACATATGTTTTCTTATTTTCCAGCTACCAATGTTTGGTTAAGCTGATTATTTGTCTCTTTGGAGAGAAATTTTAATCTTCTATCTTATCAGTTGATTAAAAAGTTGGGCTCGTTATTTATCATGTTTATTTGACCTCTGAATAAATATTACATATGCTTGTATTTCCTATCTATCATGTTCATTTAACCTCTGAATAGACATTAATCTATTTTTCTTTGAGTTATTACGATCTGTCATGTCCATATTACCTCTGATAGTATTATGTACTCTAAACAGAAAACGAGATTTCATTATCTATCATGTCCATATTACCTCTGGATAGATACAATTGATTGAGTTTCGAAGACTTATCATGTCCATATTACCTCTGATAAGTATTTTCTATATCATGCCTATTGTTTAATTGTAAAATAAATGATAGGATCATAAAACAAATATTTTATTCATTTCTTGGATAAGATCAAAGGTTACAAAAGCTTCTTATTTTCCTAAGGTGGAGCAGAAACATCTTGAAGTAATTTTTGCAGTTCTGCCAGGCGTCTATCACGAGAGCTCAATACTTTCTTAGTCGCTTCAGCATGTCGAGCTTCGGTAGTGCAAAGATTAGAAAGTCCAGCGAAGCTGATTATCAGATTATCCTTGGCTTCATCAAGGGTCTTGATAGTTGATTCAGCTCCGTAGTCCTGTTCTTCTAAAATAGAGCCCTGAGAAAGGTGCTGATTCCGAGCAGCGATCATTTGTTCCCTCTCTGCCTTTAATCGAGCCAATTCAGCCTCAACTTCTTGGATTTTATCATTCTGCTGCTGAATCTCCTGGTTTAAGGTGTCATAGGCTGCTCTATGACCATCCAGATCGGGCTGTATTCCAGCTAAAAAGGCTTTCTCTCTGGCAACCTTTGTACTATAATCATGGAGAGCTTCATTATATCTTGTCTCCCGATCAAGATATTCAGCTGTTAAGGCATTATACTCTTCTTGTATAAGACTTTCAACAGTCTCGCTTGACAGCTTAAGATACTCTCGGATGGGCTGTTCAAGACCCTCCACAATTTTCTCTAATGTTGCTGCTCTCCCCGTATCATTGAACATAGCAACGTTCCTGATGGTATGAGCCATAGACGCTTTCAAGCTCTCATAACTGAGGCCCTTATTCAGGACCATCTTGATTAGGGTCGCCAAAGTTTTATAAAAAGTTTCAGTGTGAATCTCAACTAGGAGATTTATTTCTATGCTTGAACTTGGCGTCGCGTCAATATCTACTAGATCTCTTCTTTGGAGACTAGGAACAGATGCTGTTGGTGTGACAGCAGATTGAGATAAAGCAATTCTTGTTACTGTTGTCACAGCCATTTGATCCCTAAGAGCTTCAAGGATTGTGTCTTCAACACTTGCAGATGTGGTTGCTCTGATAGCAGGTTGAGATGAAGTCATTGTAGTTACTGCTATCATAGTCAACTGGTTCCCAGCAGCTTCGAAATCAATGTCTTCAATGTTAGTTACTCCACCCGTTTTTGGAGCTGAAACTACTAGAGTTTCAGTGGCGGTGATGGGTACGGGTGGAATGACGGTGGTGGCAGCTGACTCAAGTTCAGGCATACTCTCCTCCGGAACTTCTATAGGATCAGTAGTAATAGCAGAGGGTGCTATCATAACATTCTCAGTTTCGGTTGGTAATTTGACTATGCCTCCATCATCTCCTTTGACTTCTGGCTGTTCAGGCTCTGGAGGTACTTCAAGTTCTTCATCGAGGCTAGTTTCTCCCTCAACAGCTGCTTCATGGTCTGCAGTTGGTTTTTCTGCAGCTTGTTCTTTTTCTCGGTCATCAATACGAGAAGATAATTCGGGCTGAGCCTCTGTTTCAACCTCTGTTTCAACCTCTGCTTCAAGCTCTTTCTGTACTTCTTGTTGCTCATCTTCTTGTTGGATTACTTCTACTTCGTCTGAAGAAGAAGCCTCTTCATCAGATTCCTCATTTTCCTCATGGATATCCTTTTGAGGAGGAGGAGGAGCCACAGGCTTTGGTGTAATGATGGTATCTATAAAATGAACAAAATAAGTTAATATACAAAATTATGATACATAATTCCGTATAGGTTTTGCGTAGTACCTGGAATATGTGCGTTTTGTTCAAGATATGAATCATAATCACCATCCCAGTCATCATCGTCAAAGTTGAGAGCCGGCTCGTCTGATGGGATACGGTCTCGATCAATAATGTGTGCAGCAGTAGCATCCTCCGTAACTTGTGCCTTTCGAGGCAAAGATAAATGGAGTAAGGAGCTAAGGCGTCCAGGAGATAAAAATTTTACAACTTCTGATGCTGCTGCTGGTTGAGGTGTTGAAGACCCTTCTCCCGGATGGACTGAAGGGAAAGCAACAAGTTGGTCCTCTTCGACCGAGATGTCATCTTCTGGAATAAAGGCTTTGGGTTTGGAAGGCCCTTTAGTAGTAGTCTTTTTCTTCTTCTCAGGAGACTTCACTGGAAGAGTGGTAGCTGTAGTCTGCTTTCGTTTGCGGGTTTTTCCAATAACTATTGGTCCCGCGGCTATCTCCCCAGCTCCTCTAGGAATTACTGCCAGAAAATCATCTATAACAGAAGTGTTGTCTGGTACGTCAGGAGTTATTCTGATGGGTTCTTCAACATTTCCTTCCTGGGCCCATCGCAGACTTCCTTGCATGCTATAACCGTCTTCGAAGGAGTGAATGGATGTATAAAAATGAGCATACGAGTGAAGTATACGTAGCTCAGTTGTACTAGTGGCTGTAGATATGGTAAATCTAGCACCAGTACATGCAGTGCTGAAATATCTCCATGCTCGTGCACCGTCAATCAGCTTTCCATAATGATAGAAGCTGGTGGAAGGATTGCCAACGTGAAGTTGGTCATATCCAAACTGGCGAGCGAACCTACTTGGTAGGTAAGGCTCAAATGCGTAGCAATCTTCATTCCTGTACATCAGATGGGAGGGCCTGATGTACGCCAGCCATCGGAAGACAGATCTTGGCAATAAAGCTGATTTATCTACTCTATCTTCAAATTGCTCGCCAAGGCAGTCGGCTGGAACTGGTGGCCTTGTGCAGAAGAAGTTCCAGCCGTGAGAGTAATTTAATGCTGCTCGGGTGTCTGCCACCGTTGTAGCTCTCTATATGGATTTGCTAAATTTTTGGAGGAAAATCCTCGCTTCATCATCAGGGCCCGGTGGCAGCAAATTACAATTGTGGTGTAGTAACCAACCCATCAGATAGGTATAGGGTAGCTCCACCCTAGAAAATTATCTCGATGAGGAGCATTATTAATCAGCTCTTCACCGAAAGTCCGTAGACCTGCATTTATTCGACATACCATTGCCGACAGCAGGTTGATTCTGTTTTTGAATACTAAATGTACCGCTGGCCACAACACGTTGCCGTGAATCCTGTCCATGGTACTGATCCCTGGCACGACCCATCTTCGTTGCCATAAGGATAGGAAGCCTGCTAGTAAAGCCTTCTTTGACATTTTCTGACTACCCTGCCTCAGGTAGCTTAAAGCCTCAGTCCCCGCAGGGATGTCTCCAGTTTTGGTAGACAGATATTGGTCGCGAGCTTTCTGCGAAGCCATCAACTCTTGGATTACATCTGCAGGAATTATTGAGCAAGGTTTAATGGTTTAAGTTTTGTCTTCTCGAAACCTGCTCTTCTCAGTCTTGGACACTCTATTTTCATGGTAAAATAGATAGGTTGTCCATTTGGTTATGTATGCCAAATGTGACCCAGTTTCATACATACTGGTACAAATCAGATAATGGCACATAAGTTTTTCATAGACTTGCACCAGTTCAGGGTTCTTCTTTCGAACTTCTGCTAGTTCCCGATTGTAAGGAATGTATTCTTCATAAGGGAATTCGCCCATCGACAGCTTCGAGATGAATTGCATCTCATGCAAAGCAAGGCCCATTTCGCCGTGTGGAGTTGCAAAAGTTCCTGTCGAACTCATATACAATTCCAGTAAAGCCAGGAATAAGTTGCTGTGCGGTGGAATGCCATAACTTGTAGAAGCCACCGCTTCATACAGGCTAATATCGTCCAATTCTGTTTTAAAGTGCTTCATGACCCAATTACTTATCTGAATCCAGTTACTACTGTAAGGGGTTAACCACCCTGTCAACCTAGGGTTGGTCTGAGGATATAAGACTCCTTCCCTTAGAAATTTATTTATGAACATGGAAATTTGTACCGGCTGGATGAGAAGTGAGTCCTCACTCGGTGTAAACCCGAGCAATAGACCAGAAAATGGAATTACACCACCACAGGGAGTGCTAATGTGATAACCCATGTCATTTGCTCTCTCTCTCTTCTGAAACTGGTCTACCATAACTATTGGGAGTCAAATTCCACAGCATTTGACGGTGATGGCTAGCATGGAAGAAAGCAGATAAAGGGTAATCCCTATCCATGTCAGGGAGATACATCACCCTTTCTCCAGATCTAAATACCCAAGCCTCCTTTTTGGGATGAGTCTGCGATTTGAAATCTATCGTATCCCCGAATAAGAAAGCCGGTTTCAAGAATTGTTGATTGTCCAGTGACACCAGCACTTTCCCGTCGATCATGGATAACAGCATCCTACCTCCTTGGGCAGATATCAGCTGTGCTCTCGCTGCAGGGTATTCGGGGTTGGATTGAGGAAATTTGACATGAGATAAATCCTCCAGATAGTTCGAGCCCACCATGCCCGCTGATGAGCCAAAAACTTCTTCAAGAGGATGAGCTTGTAAATCCACTGACAAAAGGAAAAAAAGATCAAGTTAGTGAGAAATCTAATTTGAAGTTTTATGAGTAAAGACATTGACTTTTACGCTTACTAAAATTGATTAAAAATTTTAAAGTGTAGAAAAGGTCTTTGTTTTACAAAGCTTTTTTATTTTACGCTAGCACATGCTAAGTGAGCGTATTTGAAAAATTTTACGCTGGCATGAATAGACATGAGCGTAATTCGAATTTTATGCTGACACGTATAACGTGGGCGTATTTCTTAAATTTTACGCTGGCATGAGTAGACATGAGCGTAATTTGAATTTTATGCTGACACGTATAACGTGGGAGTATTTCTTAAATTTTTTTACGCTGACACGTACAACGTGGGCGTATTTTGTTATTTCAGTTTCTACGCTAACATGAATGACGTGGGTGTAGACCTTTAAAAATAACAGTCACGCTGAGTTGATCAAGACAGAGTAAAAAGTCACGCTCAGTTGATCCAGACAATATTTTACAAATCACGCTGGGAGACAGCTCATCATTTGTCAAAGAGTCATTATGACTGACAGCACGACAGTCGAAGAATGTCTCTTCGTATGCCACGTATGCACAGAACTCGAGAGATCACCGCCGTCTATTGCGTGACTTTCGAAATCTTCTTCAGCAAGACTCAGCCTTCATCGAGTTGGCGTACCAAAAAGGGTTTCTTATCATTTAATGCGACTGACAAAGCAATCACTGTCAGAGATTTTGTGTCAGTCAAGACACGCCAAATCAAGACAGCTGGCAGTCCTATCTCAAGTCTGCGTGTATCTTTGAGTTCTTCACCTCAAGTTTGCGTGGATTCGGAAGTTTTCTTCCTCAAGTCTGCGTGGATTTTGAAGCTTTTTGCCTCGAGTCTGCGTGGATCCTGAAGCTTCTTGCCCTAAGTTTGCGTGGATTTTGAAGCTTTCTACACCGAGTTTGCGTGGATTTCGTCTTCAACAAGTTTGCATAGATTTCATCAAATTGGAGTACGTGGCAGCCATGCCACTGATCTCTCGCCTGCGTGTCCTGTAACTTGCACACGACTCATGCATGATCGCCATGTGTCCAACAGTTACAGGCCACGTCCAGTAACTGCTCACAACCTTGCGTATGTTAAATCCTGCGTGATTTTCAACTAAGCACAGGCTGTGAAGACAGTTATCTTTTCAGTTTTATTTTTGACTCTATAAATAGAGTTCTTTTTCTCATTCATTGTACAGATACACTGATATCTACTGTCAAAATTTTGAGAGCTTTTCTTCTTCGCATAGTCCAAGGGATAAAGCGATCGTCTTCTAGATCGGATTCCCACAGTTGTAATTTTCCCAGAAATACAACAAATAAAGAGAATTTCTTTATGGAAAACAAATTGGCGACTCTGCTAGGGAAAACCATCTCCTCTTCTGAGATGGCAACAACTCAATGCGACACTTCGTCAATCGGCTCGACGAAGAAGGTGATGACGATCAAACTCGATCAACTCGCCTATGAAGAAATGCAGCGGGCTAAGGGTGGCAAGCCCACTCCAGCCTCCATTACCACTGCCAAATCGAAGGGACACTCTGTCTATGTCCCTAAGGATCAGTTGGTAGTCAATGGTGAAGTCTCTGCCACAGTGTCTACTCCTAACACTGGCAGGAACTCTACTGCAAGCACGCACACTCTTGTGCGCTCGAAGATGACAGCATTCAAAAGTCATGCTGACAGCACTGGTTCTTTAACCAAGTCTGTTTCAGTGTGCAATCTCACACCCAAAAGTCACGCTGACAGCACTGGCTCCTTAGCCAAATCTGTTCCAGCGTGTCTCTCTAAAACCAAAAATCACGTTGACAGTACTGGCCCTTAGTCAAATCTGTTCCAGCGTGTAATTCTAAAATCAAAAGTCACGATGACAGTACTGGCTCTTTAGCCAAATCTGTTCCAGTGTGCAAATTCAATCCCAAAAATCACGCTGACAGTACTGGCTCCTTAGCCAAATCTGTTCCAGCGTGCAAATTCAACTCTAAAAATCACGCTGATAGTACTGGCTCCTTAGCCAAATCTATTCCAGTGTGTAATCCCACATTCAACAGTCACGCTGACAGTACTGGCTCCTTAGCCAAATCTGTTTCAGCGTGTAATTCTAAATTCAAAAGTCACGCTAACAGCTCTGGTTCTTTAACCAAGTCTGTTTTAGCGTGTATTTCATCCAAGAAGAATGGCTCTTTAGCTACCTCTTCTTCTATATCAAGTTCTCCTAGAACTGGGGGTGGTCTTCCACACAAAGTCCCTTCGAAAAGGAATAACTCTTTAGTTGTTTCTTCTGCTCCTGTAGTTTTTACTTCAGGAACAGCTTTGACTGACACTTTTGTTAGTCAAAGGAAAGGAGATGGTCTTTTGACTACTCTTCCTTCTGGACATTCTATGTCTCAAAACTTGAATGAGTCTAAGAAGAAACATTCCTTAATGTCTTCTTCTATGACTTCTTCAAATTGGACACAGAATTTGTCCATAAAAGAGGGTCTGTTACCAACTCCTAATCAAAGGGATGGTTCAACTCTTCCTTCTCTGCAAATATCCAGATCAATGGAAGGAAAACTCCATGTGTTACCTACAACTGATCTAAGAACAAAACTGAACACTTCTGGCGTTAAGAAACTATACCAGTTGGAAACAAGGATAAGAGATCCAGATGCAGAGTATGCAAGAAACTATGTGGCTCATATTAATTACTCTCTGTATAATCAAGAGCCATCAAGACCCAAGAACAGGAAATATACTCCTCAATCTTCACAAACAGATTTACGAGAACATCTTCAACAGAAGAGAAGGAGTAATTCTATGACAAAAGATCATGCTGAATATGACTTCTATCCAAGAGTCATATGTCAATCAATGGTTCAAAACCATGGTGATCATGAATGTGACTTCCAGCCGAGAATCACAATGCAATGCAGATGTCAAACTAAACGACAATCTGTCTTTAATCGGATTCAGTGTGAACCTATGCTTGATGAAGATGAGCCTTTGTTTGCTTCTGTCAACATGACCTCTCGGGATGCTGGGGGTAGAAATAATAGTCCAGATGGAGTATATAGAGGTACCAGATCAAGAGTCCTGGCTTCTAGTCAAAGAAATTTGATCTCTGTAGATGATTCTGAATTTCTGGGAGAATCTAATTTCCCACCTCTTCCTACTGGGGGTAGTTCTCCTCTAACTGACTTTGATGCACGAAGCAGTGATTCAGAACATACAATATCCACAAGTTCATCAATAATCCCTCGTACAGTCACAACATATATGGTTGATAGAAATACTGACGAACCTTCTTCTTCCATGACTCCTCAAGAACAAAGAATTGCTTCTTTGGAACAGCAAATGAGGTCTATGGCTGATAATATGAAGTCAATGTACGAACTCATGGCAGCCCAACTGCAAAATCAATAGACTGTACCAGAAGCTACACCAATTGACACTGGTGTAACTCCAGTACATGTTCCTCCAGCAGTCCAGTCCAATACTCCTGGGCAAGTTCAACCAGTTCCTAGTCTCTCTGGAGCTGGGGGTAGTGCTTACAATGTTGTTCCCCCTCCCAACTATTCTCTACAAGCTACAACTCCACAATCCTCCGGAGTTGTTAATGAAGAATTGAGGAATCTCAAAACTCAATTCGAGGCATTCAAACAGAAAGATAGTTTACAAAGGTTAGGCATCAAGCAACCTTATCCGATAGAATGGAAGCAAGTATCGTATCCTCCTAAATACAAGCCTCCTACTATCTCATTCTATGATGAAACCACTTCTCCAAGTCAGTTTATTAATCACTTTGAAGTGATGACTGACCAATTGCAACCAAGTGAGGCCCTCCTTACTCGGGTATTTATTGGATGTCTCAAGGGAACTGCTTATGAATGGTATAGAAGTCTTCCAGATGGGTGCATTACTTCATTTGCCGGTTTCAAACAGATGTTTCTTGAACGGTTCTATGAAGGGCTCAATGACATGACTATGTCTGCTCTTATTAGAATCAAACAGAAAAATAATGAAACTACAGAGGATTACATTGAACGGTTTCGAAGAGAAGCTCTGAAGATGCCTCTTGGAACTCCTGATGCTGTCACCATTGACACATGCAAATCAAACTTGTTGCCAATCATCAGCATGTGGACAGGATCCACCCAATTTCAAGACTGGCCTTCTTTCATAGTTAGTGCCAAAGCTGCAAAAATTAGTGCTGAAACCTTCAAAGGCTTAGGAGTGCAGATGACTCCTAAAGAAACAGGTCAAGGTGCTAACAATAAAAATAATGCTCGCAAGGGAAAAGAAACTCTTGAAGTTAATCTTCAGAACAAAGATGCATCAACTGTTCAAACTCCTGCCTCTACAACTCAACAATCAAGAACACCTTGCCCCAAAGAAGAATATTCTTTTGACGACGACGATGTCCTTGGTATCTTTGAATGTCTGCTGAAAGGTAATAAAATACAATTACCTGAAATCAAGAAACCTGATAAAGCTGGTAAGACAGATCATCCCAAATACTGTCCATACCACAGAATGCTGGGTCATACAATTCGTACATGTTATGTACTGAAAGAAAAGATCCAAGAAATGATTAAGTCTAGAGCTATCTCTCTTACTCCAAGAGAGAAGACCGTCACCTCCAACGTCGTCTCTATGCAATTTAGAGATTTTCCTCCTCAACTCCTTGAAAGTGGGATCGTTCCTATTCCCAAGGTAACTCTTGAAATAGTGAATATTCCTCCTCCACAGTCTGAACGATTGGTGCCAATCACTTTGAAGACTGGAGAAATCATGTGGATTCATCCTGATCTAGTGGTAGACTTTGAATCTCCTTCTCCTCAAAAGTCCAAGAAGGCTGGAAAGATTAAAACATGTCATATGACTTCTCTCGGATCTACCTCTGACATAGAGCCAAAAGATAAAGAAGAAGCACTTGTTAGTGCTACTCGAACGGGAAAACCTTATCTAAAGGATTATTCCAAGAATCCTGAAGATACTCCTGATATCCCTCCAGCTGATAAAGATGCTCCTAATGTTCCTCCTGAAGAAGAATCATCTACTGCACCTGTTCCTTCAACTACACCGGTTGAACCTGTTCCTCCCAAGCCTACAGTTCTGGAGAAAGGCAAACAACAGGCTCGATTTGATAAACCAATCAAGAAGTCTCCTCCTCTTGGACTTCAGAAGCCTTATAATTTCGACATTTTAGCTCAGCTTGCTAATACTCCAGCTAAAATGTCCCTCTTTGAACTTCTACGTCTTTCCAAAGAGACTCGGGAGACGTTAAGTGAGGCACTTCTTCAAGCTGACTCTTGTCTTGCTCAATTAAAGAAGCCAGATACAGAACCTGCCACTTGCTTACATTGCAACAGTGTATTGGAGATTATCCCAAATATCACCTTTACACAAGACGGCATGCTACTGGAAGACAATCGACATGATCGGCCTCTCTATTACACCGGTTATATCGATACAATGAAGATAGATCGTATCCTCATCGACCCAGGGTCTGCTATAAGCATAATGCCAAAGAGTCTATTGGATGAACTAAAAATCCCTCTTCACAAGCTCTCCAAGACGGTTACTACTATCCTGGGATTCAATCAAAGTCGAAGCGAGCCTTTGGGAAAGATTCATCTGAAGCTTCAGATAGGTGATTTCAGATCTAAAGTCACTTTCTATGTGATTGAGATCGTGGGATCCTATAATCTTCTTCTGGGGAGGCCCTTTCTTCATGAAAATAATGTGGTGCCTTCTACTCTTCATCAGTGTTTTAAGTACATTGACAGCAATGGAAGAGTACAAAAACAAGTTGCTGATATAAATCCCTTCCATGGGGTTGAAGCTTATTTCAATGATTCCCAGATGTACAAAGAAGAGTATACAAGGATCATACAAGCCATGGAGAAAGAGGATTCACAAAGTGAGACCTTAATAATCCATGTTAAAGGTCGAACTACTCAACAACAATCTCCCAAACTCTCTGGAGAAGGTTCTTTAATCATTCCAGGGAGTGGACGGATCTCTCCACTATCTCAGTCATCTACTCAAGATACTCTGATCATTCCTGTTGGAGGGCGGACTACTCTTCCATTTCAAGTTTCAAGGGAGCTCACCTCTTCTGAGCCATTTGTTATCGATCTTAATCGAAACAAAGCTTCTTCTTCTTCTTCTTCTCCCCCTTTAGTCATTGACTTGGCTAAAATCTCTAAGGCCCAGCCTTCTCCCAATGTAAATACTGCTGCTTTTACATTTAATGAAAAGTCTCCACCTTTGCAGTACGCTGATGTATGCAATTATGTTCATAGTTATTTACATCTGTTAGATGACTTGAGCACAATAACCATTGGAGTTGTACAGACTGTTCATACAGATGTATCCCTAGAACCTGTACAATCTTCATACTTTCTAGTTCCCAGCAGAAAGTCAGGAGACATTCCAATATTCTTCTACAAAGGGCCCCAAAGTCCTTCTGATTTAGAAGATGATGACAGAAATGATGATACTGGAAGATTACAACTACGCCGTTATAGTCAGCAATCTAAAGACATCATCAAAAATATGGGCTACGACTTCAGGACTGGCCTCAATAGTGGAAAAGGAAGAAAAATGCCTGTTCGTATTCCTCCTCTGAAATATGGAAGGACAAAATGCGGATTGGGCTATATTTCTCCAACTCCTTTTATCAATATTATCCATGAAGATCCTGAGCCTGACGAAGATAAAAGATCTGATTCTTCTAGTACCACTTCTTGGGATTCCGATACGAGTATCGGGGACTTCTACTGCAACATTCTGTCTTCCAACATGGTTTCTATTGATCATTCTGAAGAAAGTGATGAAGACGAAGAAGAATTTGAAATTTTACCTAAATCAGAACAATGGGCCCAAAGGTTAGATAATCAATGGGAGTTCCGTTTTGAGCAAAAAGAACCTCCGACTGAAGATAAACTTGTTCAAATAGATGTTGGTGAAGAGGGATCTCCCAAACCAATATTCATCAGTAAAAGTCTTTCAGAAGCTGATAAGCAAGACATGATCAAACTCATTCGTGATTATATCGACGTCTTCGCTTGGAGTTATGAAGATATGCCAGGGCTTGATCCATAAATTGCAACTCACAAGCTCAATATCTTGCCGAATGCTAAACCGGTCAAACAACAACAGCGACGATTTCGTCCAGATATTATGGATATAATTGAAGCTGAAGTCAATAAACTCATTACCTCCGGGTTTATTAGAGAGGAACAACATCCCGATTGGGTGGCTAACATAGTTCCTGTTCTTAAAAAGACTGGCAAGATCAGAGTTTGCATAGACTTCCGCGATCTCAATACGGCATGCCCTAAAGACGAATTCCCTCTACCAATTACTGATGTCATGATCGATAATACCTGTAGATTTGAACGGATGTCATTCATGGATGGGTATTCTGGGTACAATCAGATTAAAATGTTTCCAGATGACGAGAAGCACACTTCTTTCAGAACGCCGATTGGTACATAATGTTATACAGTTATGCCATTTGGTCTCAAGAATGCAGGAGCAACTTATCAACGAGCTATGAGCACTATATTCCGTGAACATCTGCAGAAAACAGTCGAATGCTACGTTGATGATATTGCAGTTAAAAGTCGACAAAAGGAGGATCACATCCAAGATTTGAAGACTATTTTTGATCTAATGCGTAAGCATCAATTAAAGATGAACCCTACTAAGTCCTTCTTAGGCGTTTCTAGTGGTAAATTTCTCGGCTTCGTCATTACTGCTAAAGGTATAAACGTGGATCCCGAGAAGATCAAAGACATCCAAGAGATGCGTCCTCCACGTTCCTTAAAAGAGCTACGAGGATTTCAAGGAAGAATCGCTTATATCAGGAGATTCATCTCTAATTTATCAGGACGCTGCAGACCATTCAACAAACTTATGAAGAAAGGTGTCTCTTTTGTCTGGAATGATGAATGTCAGAAAGCATTCGATGATATAAAATAATATCTGATGAGCCCACCAGTATTGGTACCTCCCATCTCAGGAATATCGTTCCTTCTGTATACCCGAGCAATGAGTCATTCATTGGGTGCATTACTTGCTCAAAAGAATCAAAATGGTCATGAACAAGCCATCTATTATCTCAGTCACACTATGACCGGAGCTGAACCTCGATATTCACCGGTTGAAAAAGAATGTCTAGCCTTGATGTTCGTTGTTCAAAAGACACGACATTATATCATGGGCCAGACTATTCATGTCATCTCCAGGACCAATCCTATACGGATCATGATGAAGAAACCCAGTGTTTTGAATTCTCGACTGGCTAATTGGGGAATTCTACTTGCTCAGTATGACATGCATTATATTCCTCGAAAATCAGTCAAAGGACAAGATTTAGCTGATTTTCTGGCTGCTCACTCAATTCCAGAAAATTCAAAACTCTATGATGAAATCCCAGATGAAGTCCTAGATTCGAATCAAATTGCTGAAGAATATTCTACTTGGCGTCTATTCTTTGATGGAGCTTCAAGAATTGGTCCTAATGGTGATATTGTCGCTGGAGTTGGAATCGTTCTTGTATCGCCAGAAGGTCTTGCTATCCAAAGAGCCTATTCTCTTGATCAGCCATGTTCAAACAACGTAGCTGAATACAATGCATTGCTTATTGGTCTTCAACTCGCTAAACATCTGAATATTCAACATTTGGAGGCGTACGGAGACTCTAAACTCATTGTCAATCAGATAAGGGGTACTTATGAAGTTCGCCATCAAGATTTGGTTCCTTATCATAGATCGGCTATATCTATGGCTTCTTCATTCAAAGAATTCTTCATTGAACATGTTAGACGAGCATGTAACACAGAAGCTGATGCTCTTGCCAATCTTGCGGTGGTGTTGGCTATTCCAATCAGACGTCAACAAATGATTGTTGTTCGCAATCGAGAATTATTTTATCTCGAAAACAATCTGACCCTAGGACTTCCAGTTGACATTGAAGAATCAACATCTCATGATGTCAATACAACAAGAGGATTTGGATTCAGTCGTAAATCGATGTCATCTTCTTCTGATTCCAGTATGGAATTCATCTTCAGTAACTCGACCGAAAATCAGAATACGGATAAAGATTGGAGACTTTCTTTCTTAGATTTCGTATTGTACGATATTCTTCCAGATGATCCGGATGAAGCAGCATCTATCAGACGACGATCACTCAGATTCTATTACAATCATACAACAAAGACCTTATATCGTCGAGCTTATGATGGTTTACTTCTTCGATGTGTTGCCGGTGACGAGGCTCAACAAATCATTCGCGAAGCACATGATGGAATTTGTGGTGCACATCAGCCTGGACCAAAACTTCAAGATCGTATTCGACGTATGGGTTATTATTGGCCCACTATGGTATTTGATGCCATCGAATACGCAAAGAAGTGTAAAGCATGTCAAATCCATGCGGATTTTATTCATCAACCTTCGGAATTTTTACATCCGACGGCAGCATCATGGCCCTTCGAAGCTTGGGGCATGGACATCATTGGTCCAATCATCTCAGAGTAAATCTCTCATTGAAGTCATCTCAGCGTGACTGATTCCATTTTATCATCTCTATTTCAAAGTGTTTCGAAATAATTTATCATTTTTCGAAAACTTTGAAGGGGGTTTTGTAGACCTTTAAAAATGACAGTCACGCTGAGTTGATCAAGACAGAGTCAAAAGTCACGCTCTGTTGATCCAGACAATATTTTACAAATCACGCTGGGAGACAGCTCATCATTTGTCAGAGAGTCATTATGACTGACAGCACGACAGTCGAAGAATGTCTCTTCGTATGCCACGTATGCACAGAACTCGAGAGATCACCGCCGTCTATTGCGTGACTTTCGAAATCTTCTTCAGCAAGACTCAGCCTTCATCGAGTTGGCGTACCAAAAAGGGTTTCTTGTCATTTAATGCAACTGACAAAGTAATCACTGTCAGAGATTTTGTGTCAGTCAAGACACGCCAAATCAAGACAGCTGGCAGTCCTATCTCAAGTCTGCGTGTATCTTTGAGTTCTTCACCTCAAGTTTGCGTGGATTCGGAAGTTTTCTTCCTCAAGTCTGCGTGAATTTTGAAGCTTTTTGCCTCGAGTCTGCGTGGATCCTGAAGCTTCTTGCCCCAAGTTTGCATGGATTTTGAAGCTTTCTACACCGAGTTTGTGTGGATTTCGTCTTCAACAAGTCTGCGTAGATTTTATCAAATTGGAGTACGTGGCAGCCATGCCACTGATCTCTCGCCTGCGTGTCCTGTAACTTGCACACGACTCATGCATGATCGCCATGTGTCCAACAGTTACAGGCCACGTCCAGTAACTGCTCACAACCTTGCGTATGTTAAATCCTGCATGATTTTCAACTAAGCACAGGCTGTGAAGACAGTTATCTTTTCAGTTTTATTTTTGACTCTATAAATAGAGTTCTTTTTCTCATTCATTGTACAGATACACTGATATCTACTGTCAAAATTTTGAGAGCTTTTCTTCTTCGTATAGTCCAAGGGATAAAGCGATCGTCTTCTAGATCGGATTCCCACAGTTGTATTTTCTCAGAAACACAACAAATAAAGAGAATTTCTTTATGGAAAACAGTGGGCGTGAAATCTGAAAGTTTGGGTTGTCTTCTTCTTCTCCGATGAATGTCCGGCCAAAAGATAGGGTTTTACCCTTCATAGGTGGAGCTACGGCGGGATTGGGTTGTCGGAGTGGTGTCGATGACCGAATAGGAGTTTGTTCACGGTCGGCTGATGAAGAGTCAACGGCGGGTTTCTTCCCCTTGTTGCCGGCGGTGTTTTTCTTAGGAGCCATCGAGTTAAAGTGAGGGAGAGTTCGAAGAAAGGGGGCAAAGAGATTCGGGATTGCAAAGAGACAAGTAAAGTCCTTATCGAACTCGAAAAGCTCTATTTATAGAGATTTTGAATCGGTTCAAATTCCCTATTTTTACGCTGATTGATTGGAAATCCCTATTTTTACCCCGACTGTTGGATATCCCTATTTTTACGCGAATGACCGCTGGATATCCCAAATTTTACGCTGACTGGTCAAAATCCGAATTTTACGCTTCTGTTCAAAGTATTTCAAATTTTGAAAATATTTGAAAACTTTGAAGGGGGTCTTGTAGGAGCGTAAAAAGTGCTTCATAGACTGAGTCAAAGAGATAGAGCTTTACACTCAAAATGAGCTATTTTACGCCAGGGACTAGTCTTCTACTTTACGCCAGGGACAGGTCAGCTACTTTACGCCAGGGACAGGTCAGCTACTTTACGCCAGAGACATGCCAACCACTTTACGCCAAAGACAGGTTGACAAATCAATGCATTTAATGTAAAGTGATAATGGGTCTGACATAAAGATCTACTGACAGCATATAACACAGAATTCGAAGGGATTTGTTTTACACAGAAACCAATATTGTCGTTTAGTATGTGGACTGAGCTATTTTACGCTCACAAGATGGCTTCTTTTACGCATGAATACTATATGAGCTTTTTACGCTCAAAGATTGACATGTGCATAAAGTTTATTTGGGCTACTTTTACGCTCAAGGTTGTTTTATCAACCACTTTACGCGAGAAGTCCATTTTAGGGCTATTTTATGCCTAGTCTACTACTTTACGCTCAGAGTATATTTGGGTTGTTTTTACGCCCGATCCTTCCTGACTACTTTGGAACGTGGTTTGCCTACGTGGCTTTCATGCCACATATCTCGAAGAACGTGTGTACGTGCATCCTATTCTTATTGAGATAATGGGACACGTGTCAACGTATATAGAGGATGACTTCAGTCATGGGTGGCAGTTACTAGCGTAAAGACAGGACTTTGCTGAGTTTTACGCACAAAAAGCCAAGTCTATAAATAGACTTATTTTTTTTATATAAGACACACACAGAGATAGGAGAGAATACATAGAGATCAGAACCCAGAGATTTTGATTCTCCAGAGCATTCTTCTTCAACCTTTCTTCCAGAACAGAGTGAAGCAAAGCAGGAAAGCATTCGGCCTCGCCATCAGTGCCCAAGTGCGTCGATACCTTTCTGGTGACTTAGTTCTTCCAGTTGTTCATCTTCTAGCAGTAATCTTCATCATCATCGTATGGTCCAAGGAACAAAGTGATCGCCTTCAGATCAGACTTCCATAGCAATACTTTCCAGAACAATTTGTAATTTTTGTACTCTTTCAAGTTTTATTTTCAAAAGCCGATTTCAAGGCATTTTGTTAAGTAAAACAAATATAAAACACAATCACAAACACAAAGTATCCAAAAATATAATACAATAACAATATATGTAGAAACACATAAAAGACCCAACAATGGGCCATCATACAATAATATGTCGACTACGGCTGATCAGGAGGAGCATCACCGCTCCTGGAAAGAAGGTAAGCATATTGCTCCAGTGTAAGAACTATCGACGACGATGAAGGAGGAGGCAGTATAACTGCTGTAGAAGGAGGCAGTGTAACCGCTGGAGAAGGACGCAGTATAACCGCTGGAGATGGGTGCGTCCGCGTCTCCTCTAGGGCTAGCAGTCTGGCGCTGCATTGCTCCATGAAAGCCGCTATCCTAGTAATGGTGCCGTGAATGGACTCTTGCATCCCCTGTACGTCCCTCACGGTGCGCTCAAGCTCGTCAAAGCATGCGATGACCGACGCAGCATCCCCTTAGGCCTGAGAACCTGGCTGCTCAGAAATCCTCCTCAGCATATCATCATGCAGCTCAGCAATCTGGCGGGCAATGGTATCCTCGACTCGGGCCGACTCGGCCTGTGAGGGCTGTGAATGCGCACTGGCAGAGGGAGCCCTGGATGCCTGCGTCACAACAAATGTGCAGTAAGATCCTGTACCGTAGTACGTACCCCTATGAAGACCACCAACGGCGGTCTTCCAGAGCTCGTCCTCCGACTGAGGCGGAGAGGGCTGCGATGTACCAACCCATCCCTCTGCAGGTGACTAGCACTTTCACGCTCACGTAGCCTAATAAACTCGTCCTAAAAAATTATGCATCTCTATAAATTAGTACTTACCTAAATTAGCCTAATAAACGTCTAAAGTATTTAATTATTATTAACTATATGGTTATCTGTATATTCTTCAAGTTATGTTAAAATTAACAAAATCTAAATTAGTACTTACATAGCTCTGAGTAGCCCGCTCGTCGATGAGCTTCCTGTCCTTCCGATGGGTGGCCAGGAAGACGGTCACCATGTTTGCGTCCTCACCCCTCTGTACCTGCGTATTTGCTATATTGTATTCTTTATTAAAATAGAAAATTTTCTTTCCTACTATCAATAAAATATTATATATTGCAATAAATTACATACAAGACGACAGAAATGCTCTATCATAGGAATCGATCCACCATACCACTTTCCGGCCCTCGTCCTAGCCACCATCGCCTTTTTCGACCGCTCTCTGTACTAGGGCTCCTCAAATCGAGCCCTCATCGTGGTCCACTGGTCAGGCGTGATCCAACCAGCAATCGGCTTTCCGGAGCACTGACGAGCTTTCTGGTCGTCAATTGCATCACGGATCAGCTTGGCAGTGATGGCAGAAAACTGCCTCTCAATCTGCTCGACCCGGTGTGGTGGATAAAAATAGGTCCTCTACTAGAATTAAAAATTAAAATAATAAGTTCTAAAAATGCTTAAAATTATATTAATCCTACTAAATTAACTATCTTTAATTAACTTGAAGTGGGCAAACCAGAATGCCTTCCTCTCTTCTGAGGCATCCGAGTAGTTGATCCACGAACCCCCATAGTTGGACCTCAGAAAGGAGCCCAACGCTCTCTGTACGGACGATGGACGATATCTGTATACAACGATAATTATATTCATGAATATATATATATATATCAGACAAGATTTGACAAGCTGAGGAAGTAGGATTCTTGGACCCCGACATCCCGAAGAGCGCCATCGCGGACTCTGACAGATTCGAAATCGAGGCCGACCACACGAGGATGGAAGAACACAGGAGCAGCCCAGAAGTCCGCACCGGGACCACATCAGACCCTCCAGAAAACAACATCAAAATCACAAACAAACCACACAAGAAGAAGGACAAGAACAAACAAGGACAACACCCAACAAGGACCACGAGGTTAGCTGCGAAGCTCAACAACTCAGACCCCCCTCCCACTCTTAATGCTTAACATTCTTTCATGGAATGTGAGAGGTCTGGCAAATAAACCGACGCTGAATAGAATCATTAGCCTTACTAAAACCAAAAAATCGACATCCTTGTCGTCATTGAACCCAAAATCCCTCAGAAAAGAATTAACAGGATTCGACTCAGTCTCGGATTTGCGGCTGCCATCGCTGGATGCCATGACATCTGAATCTTCTTTTCTGCTGCCATCAAGTTCGACCTGGTTCAGGACTCCAGGCAGACCCTTTCCTGCTGGGTTGAGCACCCGCAGATGCAATCCCGAGCCCTTCTCTCCGCAGTTCACGGCAGCTGTGACTTTCTGGAGCGTCGCCTGCTCTGGGACCAACTATTAGTCGTGCACCTTCCCCCAACAACCTTTCGTGGATCTGCCTCAGAGATTTGAATACCATCTCCTGCAGCTCAGAGAAGTCTGGGGGTCGCCCGCCCCCCCTCCCGGCCATGGAAGACTTTAACAACTTTATCTTCAACGCTCAACTCACCCAACTCCCATTTTCCGGCAACGCTTTAACTTGGTGCAACATGCAGGAAGGTCACCATCGGCAATACTCTCGTCTGGATCGAGTGCTGATCAACGGACCATGGGCAGATATGGGAAACATATCCAACCTCTCTCACATAAACTCCATAAAATCGGATCACTCCCTCCTCCTCATCGAAATCAAAAGTAACTCCCAACACATCAAAAAACCTTTTACTTTTTGAACTTCTGGAGGCACCACCCTCAGTTCATTCCATTCGTTACCGCTGCCTGGAACTCATATGACGACCCAGACCCCCTGGTTAGAGTGGCGCTCAAACTCTCCGCCACCAGCAAGGCCCTTTCCTCCTGGAGCAAGGCCGCGTTCGGCAACATCTTTCAAGCGATCAGCACCGCTGAGGATGATGTCACCAGAGCGGAAAGCCGGTTCGTTGTGGAACGAACCCCGAAGGCTCGGGCTTTGATTAACCTTGCTAAAGCCATCCTCAAGTCTAGACTGAAGGTTGAGACTGAATTCTGGAAACAAAAAGCCAGGCTTGTATGGGATCTAAAAGGGGATCGCAACTCTGGCTTCTTTCACGCATGTGTCAAGGGTCGTAGACAATAGCTTAACCTACATCGTATCATTGATGACAATGGCGCCCAGCTCCATGACCAGAAGAACATTCAAGAGGCGGTGGCACGGTTCTTCTCGTCCCTCTTCACCAAAGAGGCGATCGTCAAGGACGATGACTTCCTCTCCAAGGTCCCCGCTATCATCACCGATATTGACAACGACATGCTCATGGTCACCCCATCTGCTGAGGAAGTAAAGGTGGAGGTCTGGACGCTAGATGAACACAGCGCCCCCAGGCCTGACGGATTCTCTGGGACATTCTTCAGAACTTGTTGGGACATCATCGCTTCAGATTTACTTGAAGCCACCATTGCTTTCTTCCAAGGTGCGAGATACCCGACAGCTATTGCCAGGGCGAATCTCATTCTCATTTCTAAAAAAAGATAATCTAGAAACCTTCAGAGACTTCAGGTCCATAAGCTTATACAACTTCACCAACAAGATCATCTCAAAAATTATCGCTAATCGCATGTCCAACCTACTACCCAAGATCATCTCCGATGAGCAGAGCAGATTCGTCAAGGGGAGGAACATCATGGACAATATCCTCTTCGCCCAAGAAATGGTCACCGGCATGAAATTCCCAGCTAGAGGAGGCAACGTTGCGATCTAACTGGATATAAAAAAGGCGTATGATCGCCTGGACTGGCAATTCATGATCTGGGTGTTCAGAGCCTTCGGCTTCCCAGAACCATGGATTGACATAGTATACAGGTCCATCAGCAACTCCAGGTTCTCCACCGTCATCATCGGTCAAGCGGAAGGTTTTTTTTCATCCAGTCGGGGCGTGCGCCTGGGCGATCCTCTCTCTGCCACCATATTCATCATCGCTGCCGAAGCGCTCAGCAGAAATCTCAACAACATGACCAACAACAATCAATTCAATTACTATCACACCACCATAGGATGCCTTATTATCACTCACCTTGCCTACGCGGACAATGCCGTCATCTTCTCCTCTGGCGACATTGGTTCGGTGGAAGTAGTCCACAAAATGCTAGAGAGATACGCCAAATGCTCCGATCAACGGGTCAATAAAAGCAAGAGTGTCATCTATACTCACCACAAAGCGGACAGGATCTACTCCAATAGGCTATCCAACCTGACTTCATTTACCATAGCTTATCCTCCTTTCTTCTACTTAGGTTGCCCGTTGGTGTACGACAAGTCGAACGCCAGCATTTTCGGCTACATGGTGAGCTCAATCAGAAAGAAGATTGAGGGCTGGCATAATGCCACTCTTTCGTCTGACAGAAAGCTGATCCTGATTAGGCATGTCCTCTCCTTCGTTCCCATATACTCTCTGGCTGTATGCGCCCCCCCCCAAGAAGGTCATCACTTCGATAGAATCCATATTTGCTAAATTCTTTGGGGGGAGTAGCCATGGGGAAGACAATCACTACTGGGCCAGTTGGATTACTATGGCGAAACCCACCAGAGAGGGCAGGTTGGGACTAAGCCGTTTGGACCACCTAGTGGATGCATGCTCCATGAAGTTATGGTGGAAGATACGCTCGGGCAACTCTCTCAGGTCCAGATTCATGAAGGCCAGATATTTCAGACTCTCTCACCCGACGATCGCTTTAGTTACCAGCAGATCCTCTGCCACCTGGCGTCTCATGTCCCACGGTAAGGCGCTTTTTGAACCTCTTATCCGACTACAGCTGGGTAACGACCATGCTTCGATGTGCTACGAGTGATGGCTGGGCGACGAGCTATGCAATACTCAACATCCTCACATCGGAGAGATCCGCGATCTATGGGATACCAATCACGGTTGGAATTAGGACATAGTACGCAATAGGCTCGGACAGGAAGCGACAGACAGACTTGTTGCTGCTCAGTTGCAGATTACCAACGAGCCAGACTCCCTGCGGTGGACCCCGACTCCGAACGGCGCTTTCTCCCTAGCGTCTGCCAGACTCATTGCGAAAGGGACCGGCACACTGTGTCCTCTCATTGCCCTTTTCTGGTAATCCTGCATCCCCATTAAATGGTCGATCCTGGTCTGAAGAGCTAAGAGAAGGAAACTTCCTACAAACGACTCAATCGCGTCTTTCAGTTTCAGCCTGGCTTCGAGATGTCACTGTTGCACTTTCCCTCAAGCTTAGTCGGTGGAGCACGTCCTCCTTGCTGGTGATCTGTCGATGCAGATGTGGGACAGCCTCAGAAACAGGTACAAAGTTCATCATCCTCCAGGGGGCTTCAACAACAATCTTTTGGCCAGCTGGGGAACCTCCCACGGCCGACAGATCATTGCAGTCACCGGGATTTGGGTACTGTGGAAGAACCAAAATAAATTCAGGTACGAAGGTCGCTCACTCCAACCTCATCATCTGATCTCCGAGGTCCTGCGCCAGATCAATAGAATCCGGAGGCGTTGCTCCCACTCCGCAGACAGCTTCTGGGTAGCCTGGGACTAGTCACCTCTGGCTCGGTGTTTGGTTTAGATTCTTGTCTCTGTTGCCCTTTCTTTTCTAGTCTTTTGCCTTCTTACGCGTGGCGCGCTTACTTGTATAGGCATCGGCATTTTGCGCCTTATACATCAATAAATTCCTCTTCTTCAAAAAAAAAAAAAAAAAAATATATATATATATATATATATATATATATATATATATATATATATATATATATATATACAGACATGCATAATATATATATATATTCATTTAACTTACTTCGTAGGACCGTCGGCCCAAATCTCCATCCTTGTCTCGTCCTGAGGTGCGCATGGAGGGTCGCTCTGCTATGGATCCGCACGAGCGGGAGTAGGGTCTACCTCTTCTACCTTCTTCTCACCTTCCATGCTACCATCAGCGGTAGGAAGGCTAGGAAAAGGAGTATCAGTAAGCCTGGAACTGCTCGTCCCAGGTGTACTGCCACCCGGACCTACGATCGTATGGTATATGGAGTGTTCTGGTCAGACGATGGTCTAGAGCCATCCTCTGGTAGTGGAGCTCTCTGTCCACCTAAGGACACGGCTCGTCCTGACCTATCTCTGTGTCGTCCTGCTATGCCTCCGCGTCGTCCTGCCATGCTGATAATTACATATGATTAAAAATATAAATAAATACAATAATAGTTTAGAAATATCTACATACATTGGAGTTTATAATTTAAGTTTACAAAAATCTAAATACTAATAGAAATGATCACAGTTCATAATTTAAGATTACAGAAATATGAATATATTGAAATCACAGTTTCTCAATCATCCTCTGAAAATTCATCTTCTTTGTTTGCCTCCTCCTCCTCATCCTCTTCCTCTTCCTCCTCATCTTCACTAGCGTCTCCTTCGTCTTCCCCTTCGGATACTTGTACCTCTTCTACACAAGTAGACATAAAATAGGGAACTTATGCTGAGTCGACATCAACTGTATTTGGTACAAGAGGCAGCTCGTCCTCCTGATAAGCCACTTCGTCGACGTCGTAGGTATTTCTAGCTTTAGTCTTGCATACTGTCCACCAGTAGTACCTCATTGTTCCCGGTCTAGGATATGTTGTAAAATATACGAGTTGAGCTTGACTTGCTAGGATAAATGGTTTGTATCATTGGTATCGACGACGGTAGTTAATATCCACAAGACCATGCTTGTCAATTTTCCATCCTTTATTTGTATCGGATCGAACCAATCAACTTTGAACAACACGATCTTAGCAGGCTCTGTGCCATAATTGTACGTCAATTCCACAATCTCCTGTAAGACGATATAGAAATCATTGCCTGGAGTGACATCTTTGTAGTTTGTAGATTTGATACACAAGAAACTATTTTTTGTGGAATCAAGATCCAGGAAGCTATCTCTGATGGGAGCATTTGTTGACTTGAACTTAAACCCATTCACGCAATTGCTTGGCCATATTTTGACGGCATAAATTGGTCCCTTGGCAAGAGTTCTAATAGATTCATTCTCAAGGGTGACGTCCGGACGATCGACCTAAACACGAAAAGATAAAAAATTAAGTTCAATGTTAAGTTATTTCTTGTGCAAATACAAATGGAGGAAGATTCTAACTAGTTTCTTACATATGCATTCAACCAAGACGGGAAATTAAGTCTCATTTCTTCTTCTACTTCTTCATCTGCAATGTATGGTCTACTTGACCTCACCTCATCATTAAATTTGCTAAAAACCAATAAATATCGGTTAAATAGTTAAATTATAATAACGTAATCAACAAATAGATGACTTGAACGTTGAAGATTTTCACTTACCACTCTAGCTTTTCTACTTTATCCTCCTCGCAATTGAGTAATATGTATAACTGGGCAGCCCTTAGTTCCTCATCATTCAAATATCTCTTTTTTAGTTTTCCAGAAGGCTTTCCAAGAGCATTAAAGACTTTCAATAATGCATCATTATAATATATATCTCCATCGTCGTTCCTCGGAGCTCTTGTTCTATTTGTAGCAATATGAGGCTTGAAATACTTTGAACAAAAGTTTGTAATCTCCTCAAATGTCATGCCCCGAGTCGACAAACCGTTCGTCCCCGGTGTTACTTTGCCGATTCGATCGTCCTCGCTAAGGCGTGATGCCGCACGAGCCTGGAGTTACGCTCGTACAAGGCAAGATGACAAGTTCTCAAATGGTTATCTTTTGATTTTGATATAAATACGCCAAGTCGAAACTTCACAACTCACATCAGAATATAAGGCACAGTATAGGAAGATAGAAATGCTTTTCATTCATAGCTTGCAACGAAGTGCAAGTCATAATTTACATTGGATGTCGTTGCGGCTACATTGATTGAAAACATAAGGAAATACATTCGACAAGTTGCCTGAACTAACGCTTGCCGTCCCATACATTCGCCCCTTTATACAAGCCGTCGACTTGAATTGGCTTCAAAATACTTCAGCATAGGAAGAGCTTCAAAACGCCTCTCCGTACTTTAGCTCTAGTTTAGTTGAGCGCGCCCGTCGCACCTGGGGAAATTGGGGGAATGGGATTAGCACACTTGCTAAGTGGACGAGACGAACCCACTCGTCTAAACCGACTCTGATTGTTAGGGTAGACATGCTTTAGAGTTGTCTTTCTATTAGAACTAAATGAATTCAGTTCATATTCGATAGCCATCTTTGTGTAATAAAGCATACAGTGAACCATAGCAGTTTATCATATTTCTTACCACGGCCGTGCTCGTCCCTGCATAAAACAGAGATAATATTCACACCTGCATAAGACAATAGGTGAGCATGCTACTATCTTATATACGGTCATTGATGTTACACATCACGTGGGACTATCTCAACGGCATTTTGGCCCGCTCAGTCTAGGTTGCAAGCCTGACTGACGGTCCCGCAATGCATCAGTGCCGAAGCACGATTATTCATTCCCCCTAGGTCGAGTCGATTCCGATGCCCCGAATATCGATTCGAGGAAAATATCAACTTGTGCACAAGCTGTCCATGACCATGCCAATGCGTGAACAGTTTATATATGCAACTAGTTTTGTATAGCGCGGACAGTATAGAACGACATTATCATTTCCCCCAACTCATGCAACGTTTCATTTTCCCCAAGCCGTACTCCGATTTAGCATTCCGTAGGCACCAAATTGTCCGAGGCATCATAACCCACGATCGACGTTTCATAATATTTTGCAGCACGTAAAATAGTCTATCTTTTTACTAGAACCTTAAACTTTCTGGTTTATGTGATAGACTTGTATTTTCAGAGTAAATTTCTCTAAATCGATACGTTTTCCCGAGTTCTTTGACTTAGTGGATTGGCATGCAATTAACTTGGCATCGTTCGATTTGAATGAATTTGAAGCAAGGAATAAGTTTGCGGGACAGAGTAGAAAAGAAGGGGCCAAATCACCCACCGATCACTTTGCTTTGTATAGGTCGTCGAAGCGCTACGCAACGTCAATCCTTAGTTACGCGAGCTCCTGCAATGCATCAACACTTTGTTAGATTTCCTTCTTTTCCCCTTGCATCGAAATTTGTAATTGCATCCATGAAAACGACGCGAAAGCACTTCAATCAAGCCCAGCGGCAAAGCTCCAAGAAAACCATACAGCGGTCCGGTCCCGTCGAAGGGACTCTTATAGAGAGCTCACTCGCCGAGACGCAGCCCGCTGCATCTAGGACTTATTCCAACAGAAGTCGTTCCATTAGTTGGATCGATTCTCGTAACTTCCGTCCAAATCGATTTGAATCGATGCCGCAAGGCGTTAACGTTTACCAAGCTTAGCGATCGAGTCAGATGGCCATCTAAGTTCCCGGTCAATCTGACTCGGCGCTAGCATATTATGAAGTTTTGTCGCCTATCGAAAGCGAGGCGCTACATAATATACCACTAAGAAAAAGTTTCGTCCCGAAACTTAAGAACAAGGGTCTGACCTTCATTTAGACAAACAACGCGGGGTACTTCTTTTTCATCTCTGCCTCCATCTCCCACGTCGACTCCTCGACTGAATGGTTCCGCCAAAGCACGCGGACCAAGGACATCGACCGATTCCACAGCACCTTCTCCTTGCGGTCCAAAATTTGAATAGGCTCCTCCGAGTAAGACAAGTCAGTACGTAGCTCCAACTGATCGAAGCTAACCACATGACTTGGATCGTACACGTACTTTCGAAGTTGTGAAACGTGGAAAACATCGTGCACATCAGCTAAGGCAGGAGGTAGTGCGATCCGATAAGCAACCGTCGCAACTCGCTCAATGATCTCGAAGGGGCCTACAAATCTCGGGCTCAACTTGCCTTTAACGCCGAACCGCATCACACCGCGCATGGGCGTTACTTTCAGAAACACATGGTCCCCGACCAAGAACTCTAGCGGACATCGACGAAGATCTGCGTAGCTCTTTTGTCGACTTTGCGCGATGCGGAGTCTATCTCGAATCAAGCGGACCTTTTCGATGGCCTGCTCCACCAGTTCCGGTCCAAGCACTTGTCGCTCTCCAACTTCATCCCAGCATATCGACGAACGGCACTTCTTCCCGTAGAGCGCTTCGTATGGAGCCATCTGAATACTCGACTGATAACTGTTGTTGTACGCAAACTCCGCAAGCGGCAAATGCGTATCCCAACTAGTCTTTAGGTCGATCGCACACAGACGCAGCATGTCTTCCAGGATTTGATTTACCCCCTCCGTCTGTCCGTCTGTTTGGGGATGGTACGCCGAACTAAAGTTCAGTTTGGTTTCCATCGCCGCTTGGAGGCTCGTCCAGAAACGCGATAGGAATCGCCCGTCTCTGTCCAAAATTATTGAGGCCGGTACCCCGTGCAGTCGAACAATCTCATCGACGTAGATTTGTGCTAACCGATCGACGCTCCATCCTACTTTAATTGCGATGAAGTGAGCCGACTTGGTCAATCTATAAATAATGACCCAAATTGCGTCATTCCCCCGCGGCGTCTTCGGAAATCCTACAATGAAATCCATCGAGATATTATCCCACTTCCACTCGGGAATGGGGATGTTCTGCAGCTCGCCGCCTGGCCGTTGGTGTTCTGCCTTCACCTGCTGACACGCCATGCATTGCGATACGAACGTCGCCACGTCTTTCTTCATGCCGTGCCACCAAAAGTTTGTGCGCAAGTCCTTGTACATCTTGGTGCTTCCAGGATGTAACGAGTACTTCGTATAGTGCGTCTCCGTCAGAATTTCTTTTCTGAGTTCGGCAGTTTCAGGAATGCAGAGCCTTCCCTTTAGTCGCATCGTCCCGTCTCCGTCTTCCGCAAAGTCAGTCGCCCTTCCCGTTGAAATCAGCTCGCGCATTTTCTTCAGGAATGAGTCGTCCTCCTGTGCAGTCTTTATCTTGCTAAGCAGGCTCGATCCTAACTTCAGCTGCGCTAGGTGCAGGTGTCGATACTCAATTCCGAGTTCGATACCCATCGCTTCAAGGTCTCGCTTTATCTCTTTGTTTATGGCCAGTGTTCCCATAAACATTCTGCTGAGCGCGTCGGCCACCACGTTTCCCTTGCCCGGTGTATACTCGATCGTTAGCTCATAATCTTTTATGAGTTCGAGCCAACGTCGCTGTCGTAGGTTGAGTTCCCGTTGCGTAAATAAGTACTTCAGGCTTTTATGATCTGTGTAGATTCTGCATGCGACGCCATAGAGGTAGTGCCGCCATAACTTCAATGCAAAGACGATCGTCGCCAATTCTAGGTCATGCGTCGGGTAGTTTTTCTCGTGCTGCTTCAACTGCCGTGAAGCGTAGGAGATGACTTTGTCTCTCTGCATGAGTACACACCCGAGGCCAGTTCCCGACGTGTCGCTGAATATCTGAAATCCTTCTGGACCGTCTGAAAGTGCAAGGATTGGAGCTGAGACGAGCCGTCGCTTCAACTCTTGGAAGCTAGATTCACAGTCATCGCTCCATTCAAATACTACTCCCTTCTGGGTGAGGCGAGTCAGAGGCGATGCTAGTTTTGAAAAGCTTCGCACGAATCGACGGTAGTAGCCCGCTAAGCCCAGGAAACTCCGGATGTCGCTAGCCGAGACAGGTCGTTTCCAATCTACCACCGCATCAATCTTCTTTGGGTCCATCGCGACACCTTCGGCAGAGATTACGTGCCTGAGAAATGTCACGCTACTCATCCAGAACTCGCACTTACTCTGCTTGGCGTACAATTTATTTTCACGCAGAATCTCTAGTACCGTCTTCAAATGTTCCGCATGTTCTTCACGATTCTTTGAGTAGACAAGGATATCGTCGATGAATACGACTACAAATTTATCTATTTGAGGTCGGAAGACTCGGTTCATCAGATCCATGAACGCGGCTGGGGCATTCGTCAAACCGAACGGCATGACGAGGAATTCGTAATGACCATATCGAGTGCGGAAGGCAGACTTCGATATGTCGTCGGACTTGATCTTCAATTGATGATAGCCTGAACGAAGATCGATTTTTGAAAATATTGCTGCGCCTTGCAGTTGGTCAAACAAGTCGTCGATTCGCGGCAAAGGATACTTGTTTCGCACGGTCGCCTTGTTGAGTTCCCGATAGTCGATGCATAGCCGCAACGACCCATCCTTCTTCTTCACGAATAGTACGGGAGCTCCCCACGGAGAGACGCTAGGGCGAATAAATCCGCGGTCTAGCAACTCTTGTAATTGCACCTTCAGTTCTGCTGGAGCCATTCGGTAAGGTGCCTTGGATATCGGCCGTGTATCCGGAAAGGTGTCGATGCTGAATTCAATTTCTCGATCCGGTGGCATCCCTGGCATCTCGTCAGGAAAAACGTCGGGAAAATCTGCCACAACATCAGTCTGTATTGTGTTTGTATTATCCTTCCGCGTGCCTCGGACTGATGCCAAGTATCCCGCGCAGCCGGAACGCAGCATACGCCTCGCCGAGATTGCCGACACCATCATTGCCGTCTCCGAGACCGTACCGCACGAATATGAGAACTTTGTCTCGCCAGAAAGACGAAACACCACTCTCTTCTCCGCGCACTCGATCGTTGCACGACAAGCGCCCAACCAATCCATGCCCAGGATGATGTCGTAATCTTTGATGTTTAGTACGACGGCGTCCAAGGATAGATATCTTCCTCCGATGTAAATGTGGCCATCCCTACAAATGAAGTTCGTAGGCATATCGACTCCCGATGGAGTGCTAACGCTAATATTTATATCTAGTGATTGCATGGTTTTATTTTCTTTCGCAAAATCAGCAGATATAAAGCTATGCGTCGCACCCGAATCGAATAGGACTCGAGCAGGTATACTTTTGTAGAGTAATATACCTGTTACAACAATATCGGACGCAAACGCCTCGTCCCGAGTTAAGGCATAAACTCGGCCTTAAGCTCCGTGTCGTTGGTTCTGCTGGTTGACGGGCACCGCATTCGCGTCTTGCAGTATCGGTGCTTTATGCGGATTCGTGACATTCCTCGGTGGGTTGTGTTGATTCGGACCTTTGTGCGGGCAATATGTAACTATAGGACCTACCTCGCCACACCTGTAGCAAGATCTCGTGACGCAGTCGACGGTTTGGTGCCCACGCCTACCGCACCTGGTGCAGTGTTGACTGCCATGGCCTCGATCATCGAATCTGTTCAGACGCTTTGTTATTCCCGATCCCCCGGCACCGGCGTCGTTAGGACGCTTGTTGAAGTGGTTACGGATGCCTCTACTCGACATACGGCCAAACATGCGCTCACTATCAAGAGCGGCATTATAGGATTCACGGTATGTTCGGCACCTTTGATTCATGACGTCCCTTCGCTGTTCGTCATTTAGGCCTTGTTGGAAGCGTTCACACCAGGCTTCCTTGTTGGGCAGGAAGGCGCCGGCAAACTTCGCCAGCTTTGAGAAGCTCGAATCATAATCGTCGACAGACATATTTCCCTGTCGCAGCGTCATGAACTCGTCTTTTTTTTGTTGACGGACAGCGCGAGGAACGTACTGTTCGAGGAAGGCTTGCTTGAATATTTTCCAGGAAATTGTGGCGTCCGTATCGGCTTCATAGATTTCCTGCTTTTTAGCAGCCCACCAGTCGTACGCCCTCAGTTGCAGCTGTAACGCCGCACAAGTTACCCGTTGGGACCCTTCGATGCTAAGCAGATTAAACAGGTCCTCCATCTCCGCGAGCCATCCCACGATCACATCAGGCTCCGCTCGGCCGTTGAACTTCGGTGGATTCATCTTGCGGAACTCCTTTGCCTTGAACAAGGAAGAAGAATCTATCATTTGCGGTTGAGTCTCTTCTTCCTCATTTTCTTCTTGGTCGCCTTGCTTTTCCCCGGTCTCTTCGTCCGTCGTCTTGGTATTCCCCGCCATTTTGCTCACTATTTGAGTCAGGGCATTCATCTGTTTTTGTTGTGCTTCGAATTGGGCTTTGAATTGTGTCTGAAGCTGCTGCTGCTGCAGCTCCATCAACTGTAGCATCTTCTGCATAGTCATCTCGCTAGGCTCGGTGCTTTTTGTGCTCGACGTACTATCTACAGTTTGGGTTGGGGCGGGATTGTTCCTTTTCTTAGTCATTCCTACAAAACAGAGTAAACCCGTTAGTATTTTTTAAAAATATCTACGGGCTTACCTGTATAGAACTTTTATTTCACGCAACATGTCGACAAGCATTCAATCGAGCCATCGCAACGGACATTCCAATAATGAAACATCTTTCGAAAATCCGAGGAAACATAACTGTGCTCTGATACCAATTTGTCACGCCCCGAGTCGACAAACCGTTCGTCCCCGGTGTTACTTTGCCGATTCGATCGTCCTCGCTAAGGTGTGATGCCGCACGAGCCTGGAGTTGCGCTCGTGCAAGGCAAGATGACAAGTTCTCAAATGGTTATCTTTTGATTTTGATATAAATACGCCAAGTCGAAACTTCACAACTCACATCAGAATATAAGGCGCAGTATAGGAAGATAGAAATGCTTTTCATTCATAGCTTGCAACGAAGTGCAAGTCATAATTTACATTGGATGCCGTTGCGGCTACATTGATTAAAAACATAAGGAAATACATTCGACAAGTTGCCTGAACTAACGCTTGCCGTCCCATACATTCGCCCCTTTATACAAGCCGTCGACTTGAATTGGCTTCAAAATACTTCAACATAGGAAGAGCTTCAAAACGCCTCTCCGTACTTCAGCTCCAGTTTAGTTGAGCGCGCCCGTCGCACCTGGGGAAATTGGGGGAATGGGATTAGCACACTTGCTAAGTGGACGAGACGAACCCACTCGTCTAAACCGACTCTGATTGTTAGGGTAGGCATGCTTTAGAGTTGTCTTTCTATTAGAACTAAATGAATTCAGTTCATATTCGATAGCCATCTTTGCGTAATAAAGCATACAGTGAACCATAGCAGTTTATCATATTTCTTACCACGGCCGTGCTCGTCCCTGCATAAAACAGAGATAATATTCACACCTGCATAAGACAATAGGTGAGCATGCTACTATCTTATATGCGGTCATTGATGTTACACATCACGTGGGACTATCTCAACGGCATTTCGGCCCGCTCAGTCTAGGTTGCAAGCCTGACTGACGGTCCCGCAATACATCAGTGCCAAAGCACGATTATTTATTCCCCCTAGGTCGAGTCGATTCCGATGCCCCGGATATCGATTCGAGGAAAATATCAACTTGTGCACAAGCTGTCCATGACCATGCCAATGCGTGAACAGTTTATATATGCAACCAGTTTTGTATAGCGCGGACAGTATAGAACGACATTATCATTTCCCCCAACTCATGCAACGTTTCATTTTCCCCAAGCCGTACTCCGATTTAGCGTCCCGTAGGCACCAAATTGTCCGAGGCATCATAACCTACGATCGACGTTTCATAATATTTTGCAGCACGTAAAATAGTCTATCTTTTTACTAGAACCTTAAACTTTCTGGTTTATGTGATAGACTTGTATTTTTAGAGTAAATTTCTCTAAATCGATACGTTTTCCCGAGTTCTTGGACTTAGTGGATTGGCATGCAATTAACTTGGCATCGTTCGATTTGAATGAATTCGAAGCAAGGAATAAGTTTGCGGGACAGAGTAGAAAAGAAGGGGCCGAATCACCCACCGATCACTTTGCTTTGTGCAGGTCGTCGAAGCGCTACGCAACGTCAATCCTTAGTTACGCGAGCTCCTGCAATGCATCAACACTTTGTTAGATTTCCTTCTTTTCCCCTTGCATCGAAATTTGTAATTGCATCCATGAAAACGACGCGAAAGCACTTCAATCAAGCCCAGCGGCAAAGCTCCAAGAAAACCATACAGCGGTCCGGTCCCATCGAAGGGACTCTTATAGAGAGCTCACTCACCGAGATGCAGCCCGCTGCATCTAGGACTTATTCCAACAGAAGTCGTTCCATTAGTTGGATCGATTCTCGTAACTTCCGTCCAAATCGATTTGAATCGATGCCGCAAGGCGTTAACGTTTACCAAGCTTAGCGATCGAGTCAGATGGCCATCTAAGTTCCCGGCCGATCTGACTCGGCGCTAGCATATTATGAAGTTCCGTCGCCTATCGAAAGCGGGGCGCTACATAATATACCACTAAGAAAAAGTTTCGTCCCAAAACTTAAGAACAAGGGTCTGACCTTCATTTAGACAAACAACGCGGGGTACTTCTTTTTCATCTCTGCCTCCATCTCCCACGTCGACTCCTCGACTGAATGGTTCCGCCAAAGCACGCGGACCAAGGACATCGACCGATTCCGCAGCACCTTCTTCTTGCGGTCCAAAATTTGAATAGGCTCCTCCGAGTAAGACAAGTCAGTACGTAGCTCCAACTGATCGAAGCTAACCACATGACTTGGATCGTACACGTACTTTCGAAGTTGTGAAACGTGGAAAACATCGTGCACATCAGCTAAGGCAGGAGGTAGTGCGATCCGATAAGCAACCGTCGCAACTCGCTCAATGATCTCGTAGGGGCCTACAAATCTCGGGCTCAACTTGCCTTTAACGCCGAACCGCATCACACCGCGCATGGGCGTTACTTTCAGAAACACATGGTCCCCGACCAAGAACTCTAGCGGACGTCGACGAAGATCTGCGTAGCTCTTTTGTCGACTTTACGCGATGCGGAGTCTATCTCGAATCAAGCGGACCTTTTCGACGGCCTGCTCCACCAGTTCCGGTCCAAGCACTTGTCGCTCTCCAACTTCATCCCAGCATATCGACGAACGGCACTTCCTCCCGTAGAGCGCTTCGTATGGAGCCATCTGAATACTCGACTGATAACTGTTGTTGTACGCAAACTCCGCAAGCGGCAAATGCGTATCCCAACTAGTCTTTAGGTCGATCGCACACAGACGCAGCATGTCTTCCAGGATTTGATTTACCCTCTCCGTCTGTCCGTCTGTTTGGGGATGGTACGCCGAACTAAAGTTCAGTTTGGTTCCCATCGCCGCTTGGAGGCTCGTCCAGAAACGCGATAGGAATCGCCCGTCTCTGTCCGAAATTATTGAGGCCGGTACCCCGTGCAGTCGAACAATCTTATCGACGTAGATTTGTGCTAACCGATCGACGCTCCATCCTACTTTAATTGCGATGAAGTGAGCCGACTTGGTCAATCTATCAATAATGACCCAAATCGCGTCATTCCCCCGCGGCGTCTTCGGAAATCCTACAATGAAATCCATCGAGATATTATCCCACTTCCACTCGGGAATGGGGATGTTCTGCAGCTCGCCGCCTGGCCGTTGGTGTTCTGCCTTCACCTGCTGACACGCCATGCATTGCGATACGAACGTAGCCACGTCTTTCTTCATGCCGTGCCACCAAAAGTTTGTGCGCAAGTCCTTGTACATCTTGGTGCTTCCAGGATGTAACGAGTACTTCGTATAGTGTGCCTCCGTCAGAATTTCTTTTCTGAGTTCGGCAGTTTCAGGAATGCAGAGCCTTCCCTTTAGTCGCATCGTCCCGTCTCCGTCTTTCGCAAAGTCAGTCGCCCTTCCCGTTGAAATCAGCTCACGCATTTTCTTCAGGAATGAGTCGTCCTCCTGTGCAGTCTTTATCTTGCTAAGCAGGCTCGATCCTAACTTCAGCTGCGCTAGGTGCAGGTGTCGATACTCAATTCCGAGTTCGATACCCATCGCTTCAAGGTCTCGCTTTATCTCCTTGTTTATGGCCAGTATTCCCATAAACATTCTGCTGAGCGCGTCGGCCACCACGTTTCCCTTGCCCGGTGTATACTCGATTGTTAGCTCATAATCTTTTATGAGTTCGAGCCAACGTCGCTGTCGTAGGTTGAGTTCCCGTTGCGTAAATAAGTACTTCAGGCTTTTATGATCTGTGTAGATTCTGCATACGACGCCATAGAGGTAGTGCCGCCATAACTTCAATACAAAGACGATCGCCGCCAATTCTAGGTCATGCGTCGGGTAGTTTTTCTCGTGCTGCTTTAACTGTCGTGAAGCGTAGGAGATGACTTTGTCTCTCTGCATGAGTACACACCCGAGGCTAGTTCCCGACGCGTCGCTGAATATCTGAAAGCCTTCTGGACCGTCTGAAAGTGCAAGGATTGGAGCTGAGACGAGCCGTCGCTTCAACTCTTGGAAGCTGGATTCATAGTCATCGCTCCATTCAAATACTACTCCCTTCTGGGTGAGGCGAGTCAGAGGCGATGCTAGTTTTGAAAAGCTTCGCACGAATCGACGGTAGTAGCCCGCTAAGCCCAGGAAACTCCGGATGTCGCTAGTCGAGACAGGTCGTTTCCAATCCACCACCGCATCAATCTTCTTTGGGTCCACCGCGACACCTTCGGCAGAGATTACGTGCCTGAGAAATGTCACGCTACTCATCCAGAACTCGTACTTACTCTGCTTGGCGTACAATTTGTTTTTACGCAGAATCTCTAGTACCATCTTCAAATGTTCCGCATGTTCTTCACGATTCTTTGAGTAGACAAGGATATCGTCGATGAATACGACTACAAATTTATCTATTTGAGGTCGGAAGACTCGGTTCATCAGATCCATGAACGCGGCTGGGGCATTCGTCAAACCGAACGGCATGACGAGGAATTCGTAATGACCATATCGAGTGCGGAAGGCAGACTTCGATATGTCGTCGGACTTGATCTTCAATTGATGATAGCCTGAACGAAGATCGATTTTTGAAAATATTGCTGCGCCTTGCAGTTGGTCAAACAAGTCGTCGATTCGCGGCAAAGGATACTTGTTTCGCACGGTCGCCTTGTTGAGTTCCCGATAGTCGATGCATAGCCGCAACGACCCATCCTTCTTCTTCACGAATAGTACGGGAGCTCCCCACGGAGAGACGCTAGGGCGAATAAATCCGCGGTCTAGCAACTCTTGTAATTGTACCTTCAGTTCTGCTGGAGCCATTCGGTAAGGTGCCTTGTATATCGGCCGTGTATCCGGAAAGGTGTCGATGCTGAATTCAATTTCTCGATCCGGTGGCATCCCTGGCATCTCGTCAGGAAAAACGTCAGGAAAATCTGCCACAACATCAGTCTGCATTGTGTTTGTATTATCCTTCCGCGTGTCTCGGACTGATGCCAAGTATTCCGCGCAGCCGGAACGCAGCATACGCCTCGCCGAGATTGCCGACACCATCATTGCCGTCTCCGAGACCGTACCGCACGAATATGAGAACTTTGTCTCGCCAGGAAGACGAAACACCACTCTCTTCTCCGCGCACTCGATCGTTGCACAACAAGCGCCCAACCAATCCATGCCCAGGATGATGTCGTAATCTTTGATGTCTAGTACGACGGCGTCCAAGGATAGATATCTTCCTCCGATGCAAATGTGGCCATCCCTACAAATAAAGTTTGCAGGCATATCGACTCCCGATGGAGTGCTAACGCTAATATTTATATCTAGTGATTGCATGGTTATTTTATTTTCTTTCGCAAAATCAGCAGATATAAAGCTATGCGTCGCACCCGAATCGAATAGGACTCGAGCAGGTATACTTTTGTAGAGTAATATACCTGTTACAACAATATCGGACGCAAACGCCTCGTCCCGAGTTAAGGCATAAACTCGACCTTAAGCTCCGTGTCGTTGGTTCTGCTGGTTGACGGGCACCGCATTCGCGCCTTGCAGTATCGGTGCTTTATGCGGATTCGGGACATTCCTCGGTGGGTTGTGTTGATTCGGACCTTTGTGTGGGCAATATGTAACTATATGACCTTCCTCGCCACACCTGTAGCAAGATCTCGTGACGCAGTCGACGGTTCGGTGCCCACGCCTACCGCACCTGGTGCAGTGTTGACTGCCATGGCCTCGATCATCGAATCTGTTCGGACGCTTTGTTATTTCCGATCCCCCGACGCCGGCGTCGTTAGGACGCTTGTTGAAGTGGTTACGGATGCCTCTACTCGACATACGGCCAAAGATGCGCTCACTATCAAGAGCGGTATTATAGGATTCACGGTATGTTCGGCACCTTTGATTCATGACGTCCCTTCGCAGTTCGTCATTTAGGCCTTGTTGGAAGCGTTCACACCAGGCTTCCTTGTTGGGCAGGAAGGTGCCGGCAAACTTCGCCAGCTTTGAGAAGCTCGAATCATAATCGTCGACAGACATATTTTCCTGTCGCCGCATCATGAACTCGTCTTCTTTTTGTTGACGGACAGCGCGAGGAACGTACTGTTCGAGAAAGGCTTGCTTGAATATTTTCCAGGAAATCGTGGCGTCCGTATCGGCTTCATAGATTTCCTGCTTTTTAGCAGCCCACCAGTCGTACGCCCTCAGTTGCAGCTGTAACGCCGCACAAGTTACCCGTTGGGACCCTTCGATGCTAAGCAGATTAAACAGGTCCTCCATCTCCGCGAGCCATCCCACGATCACATCAGGCTCCGCTCGGCCGTTGAACTTCGGTGGATTCATCTTGCGGAACTCCTTTGCCTTGAACAAGGAAGAAGAATCTATCATTTGCGGTTGAGTCTCTTCTTCCTCATTTTCTTTTTGGTCGCCTTGCTTTTCCCCGGTCTCTTCGTCCGTCGTCTTGGTATTCCTCGCCATTTTGCTCACTATTTGAGTCAGGGCATTCATCTGTTTTTGTTGTGCTTCGAATTGGGCTTTGAATTGTGTCTGAAGCTGCTGCTGCTGCAGCTCCATCAACTGTAGCATCTTCTGCATAGTCGTCTCGCTAGGCTCGGTGCTTTTTGTGCTCGACGTACTATCTACAGTTTGGGTTGGGGCGGAATTGTTCCTTTTCTTAGTCATTCCTACAAAACAGAGTAAACCCGTTAGTATTTTTCAAAAATATCTACGGGCTTACCTGTATGGAACTTTTATTTCACGCAACATGTCGACAAGCATTCAATCGAGCCATCGCAACGGACATTCCAATAATGAAACATCTTTCGAAAATCCGAGGAAACATAACTGTGCTCTGATACCAATTTGTCACGCCCCGAGTCGACAAACCGTTCGTCCCCGGTGTTACTTTGCCGATTCGATCGTCCTCGCTAAGGTGTGATGCCGCACGAGCCTGGAGTTGCGCTCGTGCAAGGCAAGATGACAAGTTCTCAAATGGTTATCTTTTGATTTTGATATAAATATGCCAAGTCGAAACTTCACAACTCACATCAGAATATAAGGCGCAGTATAGGAAGATAGAAATGCTTTTCATTCATAGCTTGCAACGAAGTGCAAGTCATAATTTACATTGGATGCCGTTGCGGCTACATTGATTGAAAACATAAGGAAATACATTCGACAAGTTGCCTGAACTAACGCTTGCCGTCCCATACATTCGCCCCTTTATACAAGCCGTCGACTTGAATTGGCTTCAAAATACTTCAGCATAGGAAGAGCTTCAAAACGCCTCTCCGTACTTCAGCTCCAGTTTAGTTGAGCGCGCCCGTCGCACTTGGGGAAATTGGGGGAATGGTATTAGCACACTTGCTAAGTGGACGAGACGAACCCACTCGTCTAAACCGACTCTGATTGTTAGGGTAGGCATGCTTTAGAGTTGTCTTTCTATTAGAACTAAATGAATTCAGTTCATATTCGATAGCCATCTTTGCGTAATAAAGCATACAGTGAACCATAGCAGTTTATCATATTTCTTACCACGGCCGTGCTCGTCCCTGCATAAAACAGAGATAATATTCACACCTGCATAAGACAATAGGTGAGCATGCTACTATCTTATATGCGGTCATTGATGTTACACATCACGTGGGACTATCTCAACGGCATTTCGGCCCGCTCAGTCTAGGTTGCAAGCCTGACTGACGGTCCCGCAATGCATCAGTGCCAAAGCACGATTATTCATTCCCCCTAGGTCGAGTCGATTCCGATGCCCCGGATATCGATTCAAGGAAAATATCAACTTGTGCACAAGCTGTCCATGACCATGCCAATGCGTGAACAGTTTATATATGCAACCAGTTTTGTATAGCGCGGACAGTATAGAACGACATTATCATTTCCCCCAACTCATGCAACGTTTCATTTTCCCCAAGCCGTACTCCGATTTAGCGTCCCGTAGGCACCAAATTGTCCGAGGCATCATAACCTACGATCGACGTTTCATAATATTTTGCAGCACGTAAAATAGTCTATCTTTTTACTAGAACCTTAAACTTTCTGGTTTATGTGATAGACTTGTATTTTCAGAGTAAATTTCTCTAAATCGATACGTTTTCCCGAGTTCTTGGACTTAGTGGATTGGCATGCAATTAACTTGGCATCGTTCGATTTGAATGAATTCGAAGCAAGGAATAAGTTTGCGGGATAGAGTAGAAAAGAAGGGGCCGAATCACCCACCGATCACTTTGCTTTGTGCAGGTCGTCGAAGCGCTACGCAACGTCAATCCTTAGTTACGCGAGCTCCTGCAATGCATCAACACTTTGTTAGATTTCCTTCTTTTCCCCTTGCATCGAAATTTGTAATTGCATCCATGAAAACGACGCGAAAGCACTTCAATCAAGCCCAGCGGCAAAGCTCCAAGAAAACCATACAGCGGTCCGGTCCCGTCGAAGGGACTCTTATAGAGAGCTCACTCGCCGAGACACAGCCCGCTGCATCTAGGACTTATTCCAACAGAAGTCGTTCCATTAGTTGGATCGATTCTCGTAACTTCCGTCCAAATCGATTTGAATCGATGCCGCAAGGCGTTAACGTTTACCAAGCTTAGCGATCGAGTCAGATGGCCATCTAAGTTCCCGGCCGATCTGACTCGACGCTAGCATATTATGAAGTTCCGTCGCCTATCGAAAGCGGGGCGCTACATCAAAGACATGGGCTTCACAAATAGAACCCTTGACTCGTGCCTTATTTTTTACCTTCCTCTTCAGGTGGTTTAGATGGCGCTCGAACGGGTACATCCACCGATAACCGATGGGCCCACCAATACGTGCCTCATAGGAAAGATGAATTAGCAAATACTCCATAGAGTTGAAGAATCCAGGAGGGAACACCCTCTCAAGCTTGCACAATGTTACTGCAATGTCCTTCTCCTGCTTTTCAAGCCGATCGATGAGCAACTTAGTAGAACAAAGATCTTTGAAGAATATGCTAAGCTCTGTCAATGGATCTCAAACGACCTGGGGTAAGAATTCCCGAAATGCAATCGGGATTAACCTCTCCATAAAAATGTGACAGTCGTGGCTCTTCATACCCTGTAGTTTATTCTCCTTCGGGTCAACATATCTTCTCAAATTCGATACGTACCCGTCTGGAAATTTTAGGCCCTGGATCCACCTACAAAGTCTACCTTTGTCCTCCTTGTCCAGTGAGAAAATGGCCTTGGGCTGCTTATACTTACCACTGCCTTTCTTTATCAAATGCAACTCTGGACGTTTGTATATTTCTTTTAAGTCCAACCTGGCCTTGGGATTGTCTTTCATCTTCCCCTTTACGTCCATCACAATATTTATTATATTGTCAAAGACATTCTTCTCGATATGCATGACATCCAGGTTATGTCTGAGCAGATGGTCACTCCAATATGGCAGGTCCCAGAATATACTCCTCTTCGTCCAGTTGTGAGTGCGGCCAAATCTATCACCCTTGTACCCCGCTGTAGGCTCTTTAATAGTACTTGACAATTCTTTAACTTCCTCCCATATCGTGTCCCCGGACCACCGTGGCGGTGGACTGGACTTCTCTACCACGCCAGCACGAAAAGCATTCATGTTCCTCCGGTACGGATGATCCTTTGGCAGGAACTGTCGATGACAATCGAAGAAGCACGATTTTTCTCTGTGTTTCAAACGGAAAGCCTTAGTGCGATCCATGCAATACGGACATACGAGACGACTATGGGTGCTCCAATCCGATAACATTTCATAGGCCGAGAAATCATTGATGGTCCACATTAGTGCGACCCTTATCTGAAAGTTCTACTTTCTGGAAACATCATATGTGGTTGCACCTACTTCCCACAACTGATTTAGCTCATCTACCAAGGGCTGTAAGTACACATCGATGTTCCTCTTCGGGTTCTTCGGACCTGGAATAATAACAGTTAGGAACATATAAGAGTCTTCATACATATCCAAGGCGACAAGTTGTACGGAGTAACATTCACAGGCCAACAAGAATATTGTGAGCTCGAAAGTCCAAATGGGGTAAAACCGTCGGAGGAAAGCCCCAATCTGACATTACGCGGCTCCGAAGCAAAATCGGAATACACTCGATCAAAGTGCTTCCATGCTTCCCCGTCGGATGGATGATCCAGTATTCCATCTATTTGTTCCCGCTTGTGCCAACTCATATTATCAGCTGTCTCCTTTGCCATAAACAACCTCTGCGACCGCGACGTCAAAGGCAAATAGTGTATCAAATCTGTTGGCAAGCGTGCACCAAAAGTCCTTGTTGTACTAGTTGCCTTGAAGCGATCGGCACCACAAAATCTGTAGGCATCTTCATCCTTGTCGTCCTTATAGTACAACATGCATCCGTTGCGACATGTATCAATTTTTTCATACCCCATCCAGAGCGATCTCACCATTCTCTTGGATCGGTAGAAGTCTTTATGTAACTTGGCACCCTCCGGCAATATATCTTTAATTAACTCCAGGATTCGGTTGTAGCATTCTTGAGACATGTTGAAATTAATTTTATGCTCAGCAGTCTTGTAATCACCTCCAACGGTGAATGGTCATCACAACCAGGATATAAAGGAGTCTTTGTATTCTCCAGCAACTCCATGAACTTTGCAGCATCGGCATTCGGTGCCTCCTCAGCTGCATATTGATTGTTCGGATCGAAACTAGGCCCCGCAGCATCAAAAACCATGTTTGTCCATCCTTGGTCGTAATCAGCATGCTCGTGGACATCTACATAAGGCTCCGGTTCGGATGCTAAAGGAATAAGTTCTCCATGTACGGTCCACTGATAATAATATGGCATGAAATTCCTCGAATACAAATGATATATCACATCCACTTCCGAATGATATTTCAAGTTGCGACATCTCACACATGGACACTTAATTTTTGTACGGTCCATGTACTGAGGGAACGCCTTGGAAAACTGCAGGAACTGTTGCATACCCTGTATAAATTCATCCCGCACACCGTACATGTCATTAGGATGATAATTGTACATCCACAAACAGTTCCGCAGATAGTAATTCATATCCATTTTAAGATAATTCTGCAAAGATTGACACTCAATGTATAATTCATATATGTTTTGTAATTCCAGAAAAGAAACAAATGTAAGAACGGATGGCTCAGAACACATTTTCGAAAGCAGGTAAAAAGGTTAGATTCGATTTGTTCGAAAGCAGATAAAAAGGTTATATTCAATTTTTTGACAAGTGTGAGAACGGATGACTCAGAACACAACCCAAAATTTATTCTAGCATACATTAGTATGAATCATCTATGTTCTGTACATATGGTGTAGTATATGTTCTTATCGTATCTAGTATCTGAAGAATGTAATAGAATCAAGATGAACTCACATAATGTAATACTAAGACATCATCTACTATAATAACAGAATCAAGATAGGTTGTCGTATCATCATTGCCGAGGGATGGAGGTTAATTGGAGAAAGTTACTGCAGAAAGTGAAGACCGACATGAACTGACGCACGAAAATGAGGGGCTCAAAGCTGGAACACGTAAAGTTGTGCTTTGGAAAAAGAACTATTGTAAACTCTTTGTTCACAAAGCAAGCTATAATTAAAGAATACAGAACAAGTATCTAGTTCGTAACTCAAGTACAGAGCTTACAAGAGTTATAAACTCGATACTTGTTCTGTATTCATTATATCTTGCTTTGTGAACAAAGTGCTTACAAGAGTAGAACATCTAAAACACAACTTTACTTGTTACAGCTTTGATCCCCTCCTTTTCGTGTGTCAGTTCATGTCGGTCTGTACTTTCTGCAGTAACGACCACAAGTTTTATGTTCTTCAACGATATATTTCACATGCTTAATTTCCAAGTGTGGGGGCGAATGGCTCAGAACACAACCTAAAATTCATTCTAGCATACATTAGTTTGAATCATCTATGTTCTGTACATATGGTGTAGTATATGTTCTTATCGAATCTAGTATCTGAAGGATGTAACAGAATCAAGATGAACCCACATAATGTAATACTAAGACATCATCTACTACTAAAAGATATAGTGATAGGTTGTCGTATCATCATTGCCGAGGGATGGGGGTCGGAGGACAGTCAACTTTATCTACGGCTACATAGTTTCTGGCTCGCTAGTCGAATGGCTGCAGGGACTATGTCCTGATCACCATGTCATACCGTAGATTAATGCAAATTCCTTATAGAAAATGTCGTACATAGAATTCTGCCTCGCCACTCGAATGTCATTATAACCTCCTTAGATAGCCTAAATTTAGGACCCTCGCCAGTCGAATGTCATTATAACCTACTTCTAGGATACACTTTAGGTACTATGATACTCGGTATCAAAATATAAATATAGATACATATATACTTAGATGGATACGTATGTTTCGTATCTTAGATATCAAAATATATCTAGGATACAACCTTCCTTAGATAGCCTAAATTTAGGACCCGTCATACACATATAACCTTCCTTAGATTATCACAAAACTAGTTCCAACATCTGTGTCGGTTATAACTTATTTATTTCTGATATACTAACTCATTTATGTATCTATGTTGTGTCCATGTCATTATAACCTCAAATACATGATAAATTCCTCATTATGTATCAAAACGGAATATAATCTCTATACATATTTTAAAAATTAACTAAATGTAAAAAATTAAACTGAAATTGAATTTAACTAAATGTCCGTGTCAGTGTGTCATTGTGTGTCCTGTGTCAGTGTATACACACACACACACACACACACACACACACACACACACACACACATATATATATATATATATATATATATATATATATATATATATATATATATAATATAGTGAGGTGTGTGTTAGTAGACCTATATATGTATAACACATTATGTAGGTGTCAATCCAGGTTCCATATATATATATATATATATATATATATATATATATATATATATATATATATATATATATATATATATATATATATAGTGAGGTGTGTGTTAGTAGACCTATATATGTATAACACATTATGTAAGTATCAATCCAGGTTCCAGGTTCCAGATTCGAGTATAGAGGGATGAATCTTGGGAACAACAACTGTAATTAACACAAGTAAAATTATAAATAGGAAGCAGCCAACCTATATTGGAAATCTATGTATACATGGCAGTAGCCAAGTTGCAGAACCGTATGAACAGGGTATACATGGGTATATTAGTGTCCAGAAGTATACACAATGAATTATCAGTTATCTGTAGGTGTCCATGTGTTTGTGATAGTGTGTGTCATGTCAGTATGTGTGTATCGTGTCAGTATTATGTTAGTGTGTGTGTGTGTATCGTGGTGTGTCGTGTCGGTGTCTATACTACAAGAGTGGGGGTTAGGGTTTATCGAGACCGAAGGGGTTGATTGGGAGGGGGGTCGCCGGAGGGGAGGAGAACCAGAGGCGAAGGCAGAGGCGGAGGGGAGGGGAAGGAGCGCCTGCGGACAGGGAGGAGGGTCACGGCGAAGGGGGCTGGAGGCGGCGAAGGAGGGCTGTAGGCGGAGGGGGGCTGTAGGAGAAGGGGGGCTGGAGGCGACTGAGGAGGGCTGGAGGCGGAGGGGGGATGGAGGTCAGGGAGGGAGAGGGGGGTTCAAAAATTTGGGGCTCGATTGAGTGGAGGGAAAAGAAAACCCGATGCCCTATATTAAAAACTTAGCGACGACATATAGAAACGTAGCTAAACGTCGCCATTTGTTTAATATACAGCGACATATTTATATTGGAGTCACTAAACGTCACTAATGTAAAAAATATAGCGACGTTTATCGACTATTCTGCGATGTTATCCTTTATGAAATTAAAGCTGGTCGGTAGACGTCGCTGGATGTCGCAAATAGTGTCGTATTACGATGTCTTTTAAAGACGTTGCTAATATGCAAAATATTGGCGACGTATTCCTTCAGAGTCGCTAATTTCGTCGCTGAGTGACTTATTTTGGTAGTGAGTCAATACCAACTCTTTCTTCATCCTCTCTGTTGTATTCATCACCCACATGTTCTTCAGCCACATGTTCTTCACCAACATATTCTTCACCAACATATTCTTCACCTATATTTTCTTCACCCACATGTTTCTATTCTTCAGCCACAGGTTCAGGTGCCCCCGCAGTCAAGTTAATACTTGCCCAATAATCATCATCCATCTTTATTTTTATCTCTATAGATGCTTCACTAAAATCAGTAACATGTGACTCATAATCATTGTAATCAATGAGTGACTCATCGAGCTTCCCTAATACATAAATTTGAGAAGACATAGGCTTGGAAACTTTGCAAAGCAGCTCATTAAATTATTGTCACCTAATAATTATCTCTTTATTCCATCCACAGGGTCATAGAAATAAATTTCACATGGAGCCTGCACCCCAGCACTTGCATATAGACCATCCAGGTCAAACCAACAGAATTCATCACTGAGAAGAAATTCTTTAAGTTCCAATACAACACCACCTGTAGTGCCCCGACCCGCAAGATGCCTTATGATGGATGGTTGGTTCGGTGAAGCCTTGTTGGACTTGGGAATATGTGAAGGATCGCTTGGAAGACTATGCGATCGTGGCAGGAATCGTCTTATAAATGTGAGTAGTGTTGAACCCTTCGAAGATCCTTTAGCTTCACTCTTAAAATAAAGGTTAGTATGTTATGTTTCTTATTGAGTTGCTAAATAATACCTTGCATGGAATTCAAAAAGATGATGAAAGATAAATAATCACCTGAACGTAAATTGTTGTTGCTAGATGAATTGTATGCTTGTACGATATTGCGATGAAATACATGACAGGTGAAGCAAAGTCTCAAATACTTGGACAGTGAGTATATCGAGCCTTAGCTCGATGAATATAAGGTAACACAGATGCTAAGTCCCAACGGATTGGGCGGTGAGTACATTCAATTGGTTGGAAAGATGTATGGTATCAACGATGTGGCAAAGGGATTGGGTAACAACATTCTATTATCCCGTTGCCGATGTAGGATGTTGATTATGCCGAGACCCTGGAAAGATGACAAGATGGTAATACGAATAAGAATGGTGGCTAAATTACTTAGTTTTCCTTATCATGCATTATATGTTTTCTTCTTAGATAAGTTGTATATACTTGCATGGTCGTGGACAAACTTGTATACAAGATAGTTCCCAGAACGGTAATCCATGGCCACGGACTCGGTTCATCCTAGGGGGAACAAGGATGGTGTCGACGTACTGACATCGAGATTTTGGGACTTGCAGTGGGGGCTTGCTATCGTCCATTGAAAGGACGCCAAAATCCTATGGTGCTGAAGTAGTAGCACGGTGTTTCGAACACCTCCCATGGATTTGTACCCCATTCGGAGTTAGCCGTTCGCCTGTAAGATGGTCCAAGATGGCGTGTCGCCAGTGACCTTCATATAGATAGGTTCAGTGCTAATGATATCTTATGCAGGCAGAGTAAGTTGTTACTCAAATACAGGGAAGGATGTCGGATATTGGTAAGAATCACTTGAACGGTAATAATTATATTGAATCATGATATTGTTTCTAACAATATCTTGTGCAGGCTGAGTAAGTATTATAAATGTACAGGATGGCTACACGACCGTGGGTAAGAATCACCAAAGGGTGATAACTGCATGCTTTAAATTATGTTGGCTATGAGATTGGCATACTTTACTTCTTGTCGGCTATAAATATGAAATTGACCCTAAGGCAACGAGAAAGATCACTGTTAATAATATTCTATAACATGATTACTTAGTGTTGTCTTCTTAGGTAAGTTGGGCCAGCACCGCTCGCCAGTACATTGATGATGTACTGACCCACGTTGTGGAGAATATTACAGGTTCTTGCTTATGGGGGAAATCGTTTGATCAGTACTTGGCATCGATGATTCGGATGGGTGTGCATAAGCTCTTCTTTCAAGACGATATCTTCTGCTATATGGGACATAATATATGGAACAATGTAACTCAGTTGTACCAGTGAGATTGTAGCAAAATTGGCAAGTTTATTGTAAAGAAGTCATTATATTCAGTTGTAGCCTGAAGGGCAAGTGTATATATTCAGTTGGCTAATCAAAGTCTTGTAATCAGTTGGAAACTTTGTATTCTGCTGCAAGTCTTGTAATCTATTGCAATTATCAATAAAGAGATACGTTTCTTCAATATATTGTGTGACTTCAATTTATCTGCTTGGTTTTGCTGCGTTGTCTATATTTTCTGAGAAATACCAGGAACTGTAATGGTTTTGTCTTATACAAGTGCAATCTAGACTTGTACGGCATCATGCCCAGTGGCTAGTCTTTGATCCTTCGGGATCGGGGCATGACATAATGGTATCAGAGTACGGCTTTACGTCCTTGGATTCTTATTCGATTTATTTTAAATCAATATTGCTACTAAGATAATTCTAAGCTGCTTCTGCGATGATTCAAAGACTGATTTCGCGATTATTCAAAGTTGCTTCCGCGGTGAATCAAAGTTGCTTCCGCGAATACTCAAAGTTGCTTCCGCGATGAAATCAAAGTTGCCTTTATGATGACTCATAGTGCTTCCGTGATTATTTCGTGTTGCTTCCAAACAATTCTAAGTTGTTCCCTTGACTGAAAGTCCGTTGATCCTTCTAACTGCTCACTGGTTGTTCCATATAATAAATCTAAATATGTGGGCTGTGATATGTGTACTTTGTTGAATTTCTAAAAAGATACCAAAACGAATAACAATAATATGATGCATTAATAAGTTTGTGATGTATGCTGGATGTCTTATGTGTGGGTTTCATTGAAATTGATTGTTATGCAGCAATCGACTGTCTACGATATCTACATTGTATAATGTAACACTGTCTACACGGTATAATGCAATAATAAATCATTGTCTATGCGGTATAATGCAATAATAAATCACTGTCTATATTGTATACACTGTATAAGGTCAGATCACATATCCTTGGTACTTCACCTTCCCGATACGACAAAATATAACAAAACATAAATACGAAAATCACATATCTATTGACTAACAATGAGGTATATTAAAGATCAATATCGAAAACAAACAACAAACTGTACTCGCCTGGCGTCCTGAGCTGCTGGCACGGGTCAGAGTCCGAGCCGAGGTCCAAGTAACCTATTTAAGGAAATTACAATGTCATTATACTAATCATAAATCAATAATACTCCTATCTAAAATATCTTCTAGAATCCTAACCTGGTGCCTTCACATTGGTGAGGTTTTCCTATAGCTGCTATGTATGGTCTAGTGCCTTGACACTATCTTGAGTTGATCTCATAAACCTCATTCCTATTTCTAGTACCAGTTGGACTTTAATTGTGAAACCCTACCCAGTATTTGGTAAGCCTAGGTTGGTCTAAGGCCAGTTTTACTAGGTAATTGCCAAATGGCAGTAGGTATCGTTTTGTCATAGGACATCTTTGTGTCAGTATCATTGATTACAAAGGAGTCTGTATGGTATCACTCACTGGATACCAAGTAAACCCGACTTATCATTATCTATCTAATACAAGAGAGGCCTAACCTAGCAGCATATAGTGGGTACCCGATCATGAGTGTAAATGTTTGTTCTTCATTGTATGATAGAAGTCAAGTATTTACAACAGGGCAAAACGAATAGGATACTAGGTATTCCTCCGCTACAAACAGGGGATATGGTACCAAGAGTCGGGTGTGCACCTTGATACCAAGTGTCGGATATCATAACTGCCATACAGTGGTTAAAGATACAAGAAGAATTTTTATGTGACAGTATTAAGATGCTTATGGAAATTTAAAGTTGTACTAACTAATCCCGGTAACTCTGTGCTCTTGATAACATATATATATAGTGTCAACTATTACAATGTACATTGTATCGGTGTTAAAGGAAATCGAGGCTTTTAGAAACCTGATACCCAAGTATGTGTATGATACCAAGTAGCATCGGATTACCATTATGCAGTTATGAAGTCGGTTTCACTTGGTTTCAGGGGTTCAATTTTTCTCTGATACAATGTACATTCTATTAATCTTTTCCATTTGTTGAGTTCGTAGTCAACCGGGTTTGTTTCTGCACTAAGAACTAATCTGTTTACAGCATTTTCTATATTTAACTTTTTGCTACAGCATTTTCTATATCAAGTGGCTCCTTATTTTCAATTTAGCCATGGATCTCGTAAAATAGTGCATTTTATAGACATTTATTCTTATTACATATTTGTTTCCTTATCGTTGACCTGATTCTTTTTGCAGTCTTTCAAAAGGACCATTTCTGAGACGACACTTGACCGGATGTCTGATTTTTTAGGATCCTTTTCAATTCTTTCCCAGAGGGAGGAACCTAAAGGTATTTCAGTGTAGTACTTGTATTCCATTTTTTTTCTTTTGGCCAAATGGTTTGGTTTACATTTTTCTTTATGCTCTTCTAATATTACGTCTTGACTTAGTATGTTTACATAGACAAGTATCAATACACAGAAAGATAGGATGATAGTGCATCTGTGGGAAGTTATAGGTGGCTTGAACTGAAGGTATAATGAGGGAATATCATCTGAGATGGTTAGATATTAATAGTCCTTCATACTTCATAGCACATTTTTACCAGCTTTTTGGATACCTGTATTCTACTTTAATTTATCTGTCTTATTCTCAGGGTATCGGAACAAACAAGTAGCACTGCGAAGCTACGAAGGAATGCATCTGTGACTGATATGAAAAGCCTTACATCACAATCAACACATGTGAACCAAGGTGAAAATCTTTTGGGTCTTAATTTACGAATTTAGTTAGACTTCTAAAGATATGTTTCTTTCTCACTATAATTGTGTAGACTGCATGCATCTTTGTGGAAATAAAAATATAGGGTTATCGTATATAAATAGAACAAATATTGGTGATTATGATCAATTGTCGAGGATGGCATTGCTTGATTTCATTCTTTCTGGGTGGACTGACTTTATGCATCCAGAAATATGTCTACAGTTAATTTTAATTCCTTTCTGGATGCACGGACTTTATGCATATTATGGTCCTAAAATATAAAGGGGTCATTGATAGGACCAATATTGTTGATATATGTGAAGCATATTTACAAATCTTAAAGAATGTGCATGCCTTGAATATGTAGGAAAAACCTTATGTATTTTGATCCTACTATTTTTTTACCTTACTTTGGTCATTTTCTGGACTGTGTCTACAATTTGCAGGTGCGGTTAACTTGGTTTTACATGGCAGCTTTGCTCCTGCAGTTTTAATATGCACTCTGAGCCAACCGTGTTGTATTTTGATCAAACTAGCTTAGTTATCCTCTAATTCAAACTAAGTTTTTTTAATCTTTTTCAGGGTTTTGCTACGTGATGCCGACAGTTTTGATGTGCTCAAAGTTGAAGCCAATGTACTAATAGTTTTGAGGGTCTACTTACTAGTAGTAGTTGTAAATATATGTATTTGGATGTCCTATTTTGAAAAAAATGTAATGAAGATGGTGATATATATTATGTATATATTTGTAATTGGATTAAATGGTACTCTATAACATTTAGATGTTTTCTTGTGAATATGGTCCAAAATGAATGTTTTGAAATTGAATTGAGCAACATTGAGCATTGTTCTATAATTTTTTGGAAAGTAATATATAAATATGCAGAATTGAGCGTTATAAATGTGCTGAATTGAGTCTATACAGATTATCTATTCATAACGCTTTTAAACTAGGCTGAAAATAAGTGTAGCAGAAACTCATCATATTCATGACGGTTATTTTATGACGCTTTTAAAAAACATTTATAACACCCCTTTTCATGACGGTTGCTGTGAAAAAAAAGCGTCATGGTACGTCATTAATGACACTTTTTAGCCGTCATTAAAAGGGTTTTTTGTTGTAGTGACCTGATATATGGTTTAGATGATTGAATTATAACCGATATAATGGATGGCATGAAGAGTATCAGAATTTCTGATACCAAGGGTCGGTTTTTACAGTCTGAGGTCTAACTATGCTACTCAACGTCGAGTAGGACATCGGGCTCTGATACCAGTGCATGCCTGTGCTGCCATATAACCATCTGATTCGCAGGGTAAAACCTTACCGAGTGTTCAACCCTAAAAAGTCCTCTTAGAAAAATCTCTACAATACTAAATTGTCTCTATACTAGAGTCTTCAACTACAGGTAAGTCAAAGGGTGAACAAAGAACCCCCAATACTCGATTTCTTCCCCATTTTCCCGTCTGTCAGATCATGGTTCAGATCTGAAGGACGTGGGTTCAAGTCCCCTATTAACCATACTTGCCTGCTACAGGTGTTTTGGAAATCAGGGGATCCTACTGGTTGTCCTGTTAGCCTATGTTTGTCTAATTCCCCCAGAGACACACAGCTACTCATATGTTTTTGAAAGGCAGACATTAGAGGTTTAGGAATAAAACTTACCTATAAGTGTTGGTATGGAACTTGATATCACCTGAAATCACCTCGTCTCCTCCTCGAGTGCTCCTTGCGATGGGGAAGAACAATTAGCTTGTGGTTGATAGGAAAAGGACGAATGCTCTATCATATCCTATTCATATACCTAGGGTTTCAGGACTGGATAGAGGGGATCTGATTTAAAATTAGATCAGCATGAATTCCAACTTAGATTTAAAGTAGGGCCTGAGTAATCTTTTGATCACATCGATCAACCTCTTTAATTGATCGGCCAACAACAGTTTAAATTCAAAACTGAACGTTTGATTGAGACCCCTTCATAATTCCCTTTTGCAAAACTAAAGTCTTCCCTATTTAACCTATCTAATGATCTATTAGAGAACTTAAATGTGTCAACAATAAGATAAATAAATAAAATAAATTTGGACTCATGGACTTACAAGTACAGCGAGAAATGTTACTATAGTGGAATAATAGTACAATTTGATGGATGAATCATGATCGAGAAATTTATGAGTCACAAACAAAGTGTATGGACGCGAACGATAATGAGTACAAGATTTGATCGATGAGAATCGGGGTATCGAAATGAAATGTGGCAATAGGATTTATCAACTTTGGTGGCATGAATGACAATGAACTTGAAAGGAATACTTGATACAACTAAGTCTGAATACGTACTTTGGAAAATTTTGGATCGATTGTAGAAAATTTCTCGAGTTGGAATTGGTAACATCTATTGTGTTATTAGTTGGTTGGGATATTGAATAAACAAGTAGGATTATACGAGATGTTCGAAAAAAATTACTGATGTTCGAAAAAGAAGTTACACCGTAGCTCGTTCGTTTTCTCTATCACTGAACTTGGCTGAAGTGCATGTATTTCTGGGATGCCTAAAATATTATGATTCCAACTAAGTGGTATGCTGAAGTCAAACGAAGCCATGGGGAGGATTATCATGTGCTAAGGATTTGCACGAGCGTCGGAGGAAGGATCAAATATGGTAAACTATTTTGAATCAATTGGGATGCTGTAATAAGACGGTACATTACTTGAAATCAATCGAGAGATTGCGGAGAAATATTAAATAGTGCAAGTTGATCGCTGAGAAGTTTTATAAAAAGTCGGTTGAAGTTTTGGGGATGAGTTTTGTTTTGAGTTTCGAGGACGAAACTTTTTTTGAGTGGTATATATTGTAGTGCCCCAACCCGCAAGATGTCTTATGATGGATGGTTGGTTCGATGAAGCCTTGTTGGACTTGGGAATATGCGAAGGATCGCTTGAAAGGCTATGCGATCGTGGCAGGAATTGTCTTATAAATGTGAGTAGTATTGAACCCTTCGAAGATCCTTTAGCTTCACGCTTAAAATAAAGGATAGTATGCTATGTTTCTTATTGAGTTGCTCAATAATACCTTGTATAGAATTCGGAAAGATAATGAAAGATAAATAATCATCTGAACGTAAACTGTTGTTGCTAGATGAATTGCATGCTTGTACAATGTTGCGATGAAATACATGACAGGTGAAGCAAAGTCCCAAATACTTGGGCGGTGAGTATATCGAGCCTTAGCTCGATGAATAGAAGGTAACACAGATGCTAAGTCCCAACGGATTGGACGGTGAGTATATTGAATTGGTTGGAAAGATGTATGGTATCAAAGATGTGGCAAAGAGATTGGGTAACAACATTCTATTATCCCGTCGCCGATGTAGGATATTGATTATGCCAAGACCCTGGAAAGATGACAAGATAGCAATACGAATGAGAATGGTGGCTGAATTACTTAGTTTTTCTTATCATGCATTATATGTTTTCTTCTTAGATAAGTTGCATATACTTGTATGGTCATGGACAAACTTGTATACAAGGTAGTTCCCAGAACAGTAATCTGCAACCACGGACCCGGTTCATCCTGGGGGAACAAGGATGGTGTCGACGTACTGACATCGGGATTTCGGGACTTACAGTGGGGGCTTGCTACCGCCCACTGAAAGGACGCCGAAACCTATGGTGCTGAAGTAGTAGCACGGTGTTTCGAAAACCTCTCATGGATTCGCACCCCATTCGGAGTAAGCCGTTCGCCTGTAAGATGGTCCAAGATGGCGTGTCGCAAGTGACTTTCATATAGATAGGTCCAGTACTAATGATGTCTTATGCAGGAAGAGTAAGTTGTCACTCAAATACAGGAAAGAATGTCGGCTGTTGGTAAGAATCACCTGAACGGTGATAATTATATTGAATCATGATATTATTTCTAATAATGTCTTATGCAGGCTGAGTAAGTATTACAAATGTGCAGGATGGCTATACGACCGTGGGTAAGAATCACCAAAGGGTGATAACTGCATGCTTTAAATTATGTTGGCTATGAGATTGGCATGCTTTACTTCTTGTCAGCTATAAATATGAAATTGACCCTAAGGCAACGAGAAAGATCATTGTTAATAATGTTCTATAACATGATTAATTAGTGTTGTCTTCTTAGGTGAGTTGGGCCAGTACTGCTCGCCAGTACATTGATGATGTACTCACCCACGTTGTGGGCAATATTACAGGTGCTTGCTTATGGGGAAATCGTTTGATCAGTGCTTGGCATCGATGATTCAGATGGGTGTGCAGAAGCTCTTCTTTCAAGACGATGTCTTCTTCTATACAGGACATAATGTATGGAACAGTGTAACTCAGTTGTACCAGTAAGATTGTAGCCAAATTGGCAAGTTTATTGTAAAGAAGTTGGTATATTCAGTTATAGCCTAAAGGACAAGTGTATATATTCAGTTGGATAATTAAAGTCTTGTAATCAGTTGTAAACTCTGTATTCCGCTGCAAGTCTTGTAATCTATTGCAATTACCAATAAAGAGATATGTTTTTTCAATATATTATGTGACTTCAATTTATCTGCTTGGTTTTTCTGCGCTGTCGATGTTTTCTGAGAAATACCAGGAACTGTAATAGTTTTGCCTTGTACAAGTACAATCTAGACTTATACGACATCACACCCAGTGGCTAGTCTTCGATCCTCTGGGATCGAGACGTGACACCACCCACATATTTGTCACCAACATCAAAGTGACCCCCAACATGCATGTGAAGAACATACTTTGTGCCCATCTTGTGTTAACCTATGAACAATATAGGACGATGAAGACACAATTATAGACTAATAACAAACTAATAAAAGCTAATTACAAACAGTAATTATGCAGACACAATTACAAACAAAATTAGGGTTCTTTCCCCTAAATTAGGGTTGGGGTCTTTCCCCCAAACTGGGGTTATTTTTCCTAAATCATTCCAAAATTAGGGTTATTTCCCCAAAAAAAACTCATCACGAACGATGAAGCTTAGGGTTTAGGTGTATACCTGAATCTCGAATCTCGAATCACGAACGATAAAGCACTTGCATTAGGGTTTTCTTCTCCGTCTTCGAATCTGAAGCTTCTCTTCTCCGTGTAACACCCAATTTTCCAAATGAGAGTAATTTTGAACTTTTGTAATTATAATCATTTATTTATTGATATTTTTTATCATATTATGAATTTTGGTGATTTTTAATCAATTTAAAACTGTTTTAAGTCATGACTTGTGATTTTGATGTGCTGCTAGTGAAACCCTAGAGACTGCATGACCTAGAGACTAACCATGGCCAAGGAGGCCTAGCCATGTGATTAGGATGATTATTTATGACTTTTTAGCCTAGGGGTATTTTGGTCATTTTTGACTTATTTGATGAAAATGAATTTTGGTTGATTATTATAGTGCTAATTATTTTATAAGAAACTAACCTAGTTTTGACCTAACCTAGATGCTAATGATGTTCGTGAAGGCTTAGTTAGAGGGTTAGAGACTTAATGGCTAAGTTAGATTAATATCTAGACATTTATGGGTAGATATTTTAGTTAGATATTTGTGTAGAGAACCTACTTTCAATGTGAGCCCTTAGATGAGCTAGAAATTGGTAGAGAAATCTTAGCCACTCATCTAAAACCCTAACCCCAGCCTTTACAACAGTCATCATAGCCTCCTTCCATTATTTAATCATATCTCCCAAAAATTTTGCCTCTTTTTCATCTCTACAAAGAACCCTAACCTTGTTCTTCCCCAAATTTCTCCCCCTTTATCCAAATTGATCCCAAATTGAGTCAAATCAATTGCATCATCATCCCCAACAGTAGAGGATGCTAAGGGAGGCTAGCTAGCAAGGATTCGAAGTAAATCGACCATTGCATTTGAAGAAGAACACCTTCCCTTTCTCATTTTTCATTGAGATTTCCTCTCAATAGGTAAATGCCATAAAACCTATTTAAATTTTAGTTTCTTTCCATAGATACATTCATTTAGGGTTTCCCTAGGTGTAGCCCAAGTTTATTAGGAATTCGTGTCTATTTCGTGTCCGTATCGGACACGTATCAGTATTTATGTTAATGTGTTTGATGAAATGCTTGAATGGATTAAATCATTGTAATTTCGAAAAGTAATTAAACAAATTTGTAGCCCTATGCATGTGCTTTGGATTTCGTATGGACTGAGTCAATTTTTGTGTCGTGTCCGTGTCCAAAACGGACACGAACACGTTGCACGAGCAGCCGCACGCGTGCCCTGCTGCTCGGGGGTGTTTTCTCGCAGCACAGGCCACGTGGCCGCATGCCAGTTAGCATGGATGTGGGGACCATGACTGACAAGTTAGCCCCCAAGTCCCAGAGCTGTTCGTGTCGTGTCGGACACGCTATGACACGTGCACGCATTTTTGCCTACACTGGTTCAGACGAAAAACGTGCACTGATACAGTATCTATATCGAGTATACGCATGTCGTGGACACGTTGCAGACACTCGAGCGTGTAACCCTATTATTGGCGAACCTATATACACGAGCACGAGGCTCGAGGGTGGACACACGAGTCCCTATACCCTTCGACACCTCAGTACGACACTTGGTTCACTGCTTGTGCACTGTTTCACTGATGCTTGCTAATTTGAGATTTTGACACTGTTTGCATGAGATTTTTGGACACGTGGACACACCTAGGATGGACACCTACCTGATAGACACCCTGCACATTTGATTTAGGTATTTATGATTCGAATTTGGGTTTTATGTGAATGTTCTGATACTGTACTGTTCATCCTATTTTTCTGAGATTTAATGGGTTTTAAATTTTTAATTAATGTTTAAATCAATGTTGTTAACATTCGAACATGTCAAGGATATTAGTTTTTGCCTCTAGAAACATTGTGATGTTCATTTGGTTGTTAATTGGTTTTCGAGCATGTTACATTGATAATTACATTGACACTTTGTTGTACCTGCAAACTGAATCACCTTTATTACAATTACTGTCTAATAACTGGAAACCCCTTCATGCATTTACTGAACTCTTTTGAGCATTGATGTAAACCACTTGCTTTAACCCTTCAACTGAACTGAACATTGATAGCTAGTTGCTGAACAATCTCAGTTATTGGTGATCTCAGTCCCTCCTCCTCCACAGTCCAGTCCTTCCCTTCCCTTTCCATTTCAGTCTCTTTCCTTCCCTCTTTTAAATATGTGTATATATGTATCTATATATACATGAATGTAATGTATACATATTGGGTTTTAGCTTACATGGCTGGGATCCTATGAATGAGTTGATTGGTGATTAGGTTCGGATACATCAATGTATTTACTGCTTGACTGAACACTTATATAACCAGTTAACCCCTCACCCTCATTCATGTTAACCCACATCATACACACACATACACAGAGCCTAACATATACACATACACACACACATAAACCCTCTACTCCTTGTTTTCCTGAACATAGACACCACACACACATCTGTGCATGCCTCACCTAGTCCCCCTCTCTATCTCTTTATATATATATATATATATATATATATATATATATATATATATATATATATATATATATATATATATATATATATATGATGTATATATGTATGTATGTACCTATGTATGTATGTATCTATGTATGTAGGTATGTAAATATGCATGTATATACCTATCTATATATGTACCTATGTATTGTTATTCATTTCAGTTTTGGACTGGTTGGGACAGTCCCTATCTTCCTATTTCATCTCCTTCCTTTTCTTTCCTTTACCTTGTGTGTATCCTATATACTTACTTGATTGTATATATATTATAGGTATCTTCCCTATAGTTGATTTTATATGTTATATCTATATGTGATGTTTTCCTATTTGGTTGTTTGAGTTGATAGTGTTGGCTATAGGTTTGGTTTAAGGTATAGGTTGTGCTAGTATTTTAGCCTATAGTTGATATAGGTTAGAATAGCCTAGTGTATGTTGTTTAGGTCTAGAGTTGACCAATAATAGACTTTTGACCAAGTTGGACCAAGGTTGTTAAGTGTAAGTTCCAAAACCCTAGAATTGACCAAGATTTGACCCAATAGTTCGAGATTGACTAGAGTTGACCCAAAACCCTAAAAGTTTGACCTAGTTTGACTAGTGTAGTTGACCAGAGTTGACCAAGTTTGACTTTAACCTAGATTGGCTTAGAAATCATATAGTTGCATTGTAAACTTCATTTACCTTTATATTAAATACATCTTAACCCATACTTCTCTATTTAGGATATTGTGACTCCGGTGCAGACATCTGATATTATACTACTCTTTTCAGAGTATCAGGCGAGTACATTCTCTGATAGTTCTCTCATTTACTTGTCAATTATTGTACTTCAGTTCTAGTTAGTTCTATGTGATTCTCTGTTACAACACGTATGGATATTTCTAGATTCATGTATGAGACACACATACTATCTTGTCTGGCCTCTATTACTGGAATCATTCTGGAATCATTGCTGCTATCATCATGTTTGGCTGGACTCATCTCAATTCTCGTGTCGAATTCTGGATTCACTTATATTGCGGGACGGAGAAATATTGAGTAAGACATGTAGACATACCCCAAAATCTGGAATCTCTAAACTGGAATCTACTGGAAGCATAGCCATCCCTCGCCTGATCAGTGGGTGATGTGCCTGATACCTACAGCCGTTTACATGTCGATCTCGGTATTTTAAAACACACTGTTAAAATATAGCTGGTCTTACCTAGATTCTTGATCACTGACTAAAATCATCTTGTACTGGATTTATCTTGTATTAAATTCGTCTCGTACTGAATTTACATTGGATTTACACTTGTCTTACATTTACTGTCTGGACTTATCATGTTACTCTAGTTTAGCTAGAATCTTATTTTACAGTCTTCATTGCCATGATTCTTCTCTTGTTTTAGTTACCTTACTTTCCTTGTATCTTAACTGTTTCTCTATACCATCACCTGAATATAAACTACCATGTTCATCAATAAAACTGTCTATAACTGCTTTATAGTTCTCTGTCATTTACTTGGGTTTTCTAGATGAGTTGTGCTCGTTCCTGTCCTGACTGGACCTGTTAAAAATATTACAGATAATTTCTCTGAGGAAATTTGCCCTACTTGTCTTGGAGCAGGAGATGGCATAGCTACCTTTGGCCCCAACACTCAGGAGTGATCGGGAGACTAGCTAGTAAACTTGGTTTAGTTTTCATGTTTTAGAACTTGAATTATAATAAGTTGAGATATTGTTTTGTTTTGAGATTGTTTGAGATTATTATTATTTAGTAGTTGGTTTTGTTATTGTTATTTAGTCTTAGTTATAAACTTATGTGTTATCATATCGTGCTTAGACTGTGATTGAGATTTCATTATATCTATACTTGTCCTCCGTTCGGAGTTGAGATTTTGACAAGTACATTATATAATTGCGTCAGTTGTTGTTTAGATAGTGACCTAGAACAGCGTTCTACCGCCGACACTGCGGCGTAGGCTGGACGTACCCACTTCTCGTGCCCCTACACTGGGTGCGGTTCGTAACACTCCATCTTCGAATTAGGGAAGAAGAAATGAACCGTAGAATTAGGGAAGAAAGAAAGGAACTAACGAGGGGTTTAGGTGTATATTAGAGAGGGTATAACGGTCACTCCACTCCTAACTTAACGTCAGTTAGCTTAAGTTGACCATTAGGGGGGCTAATGAGCAGATTTCATACTTTTATGAATTTTAAGAGCATGTGATCTTTTTAAGCAAAAGTCGGGTATCTAACGAGGGATTTTTTGTCATTTACCCAAGATAGTGGCAGTGCAGATGTTGATTATGTAGGTCATGAGGGCAAGAGAATATTTTATTTGATGAAAATCAACTTAGTTCATTCTATCAAACATTTATGATCCAAGGATTTGGGATAGTTATAATGAAAAATGTCTTAAGAAAAAAATAGAGTTGAATAATTGATTCAATCTCAAAAAGGGGTACTTTATAGATACATAATTAAAAAACCACAACCTTCAATTGAAGATGTTATTACTGAACAACAAAGTGATGGAAACTAAATGATAATGCTTGATCTTGAGCCCCATGGAGATATAAAAGATAGTGGCAGTGCAGATGTTGATTATGTAGGTCATGAGGGCAAGAGAATATTTTATTTGATGAACAATCAACTTAGTTCATTCTATCAAACATTTATGATCCAAGGATTTGAGATAGTTATAATACTAGAATGAAGGTTTTGTTTGGCAGAAAGAGGTCATGTGAGAGATTTGAGCATACAGACATGCCCTATGGATAACACAATAAACATTTCTCTTCAAGGCATTACACTCGTTTTTACCGAATGGACAAACACATGATAGAGATTGGTTAGTATATTCAAAAGAGCTTCACAAAGTACTATGTTTTTGTTGCAAGTTGTTTAAGAAAGGTCATATGAACTCTCAATGAGCAAATGATCAGAGACTCAGAGATTGAGGACGTCTTATTGCAAAGCTTAGAGATCATGAGAAAAGTCGTAACCACATAGCTAACATGGGCACTTGGATATAGCTATGGATCATATTGAAGAAAATTAAACAATTGACAAAGATTCGTAAGAGCTGATCAGTGTTATTAGCTAACATGGGCACTTGCCATTGTGAAATATCTTGTTGAACGAAACTTAGCATTTCGTGGAACTAATGAGAAGCTCTATTAAAAAAGTTATGAAAATTTTTATGGGTCTTATTTAATTGATGGGTACTATGTGATGAGGAGATGAAAGAGTATATTCGACGAGTTCTTGATACTGAGATTCATAATACCATTATCTTAGTAAGGACATATATCTAGAATGAGATGATACTTCTTTTAGCTTCTGAAACTAAAGGTGTAATCATTTTTAAAAAAAAACAAAATTCTTCCCATTGATTCTTGACTGCATCCTTGATGTTAGTCACCAAAAATAAATGTCTTTGATATTAAGATGTATTGATGTATTTGTGGTTCCAATGAAAGTAGAAGAGACTTTATACAATTTTTTATTGCGCGTGATACTAAAGGACAACGACGTTTCGATGAGTTGCAAAAGGCCTTGAAAGGTCTTGATCTTGATATTGTCGCAAGAAATATTAAATGATCTAGCTCTAATTTCTATTAAAAATAAATTTTTGGAAGGTATATGAAAGATTGATTGATGATTTTACAGCTTGGAATGTTAGAAGAATTCTTAATGTGAAGATCGCAAAAAATGCTTGTTTGTTCAACTTTACTTTATCTCTTTTAGTCGAATATTATTTCAATTGAAAGACATTGTAGATAAATAATTTCTATCAGTTGATGTTAATTTTGGATAATTTAATTTCTGATTTTTTTTGTTAGAAAATTTATATATGAGAATAAACCTCCATTTATTTTTCGCACAGTAACAGTTGTTCTTCCTGACTCTTAGCTTCGAACCTCATATTTACTTACAATATTACAGTAAAAAAGTCATTATTATTTTTGGTTTAATGGCACGTAGGATACCAATAAATACAAAGTCAACCATTGTAGATACTTTTTAATAGTTGGATTTATATATCTCTATCTCATTCTTTATAATGCGGCTTGAAAACGACTCAAAAATGAGTCGTCCAAGCCGTATGTAATCATCCACTATTTTTTTATTAAAAATTATGGATAAAAAAACTAACTTACTCTTCTTTAAAAATTAAAATTAAAATTATTTAAAAACTAAATTTAAAATTTAATTCAAAGTAAAAAAAATTAAAATTTTAAAATTGTTTAACAAATCTAATTCAAATATATTTAAATATTTGAAATATTTTTAGCTATACCATAAAAAAATTTATTTTACGTGGAACCTGCATTGAATTTGATAGGACTTGAAAACAACTCAAAAATAAGTCGTCTCAGCCGTATGTATATCCTTCACTAATTAATAAAAAATAAAAATAAAAATAAATCCTCTAGTACTGTGTATGTAGATAGTTAAGGAAAAAAAAATACCCTCCACTAATTAATAAAAAATATTTTACGTACGACATAAAATATATTTTTCAATATTTTATTATAATTTAAATTTTTATCTATTTTTAATAATATTAAAGGACTTCACCCCCACCAACATCACCACCATCATCACCACCACCTTTACCGCCACCACTACCACCACCACCACCTTCACCTTCACCTTCACCAACATCAACACCATCACCACCACCACCTTCACCAACATCAACACCATCACCCCCCCCCCCCCCCCGCCGTCTCCGCTCCCCCACTCGTCCACAACGCCCCCTCCCCCCACCCCCCACACACACCCCCATGGTGCTGCCCTCCTCCCCCGTGCCCTCGCTCCCCCATGGCGCTACCCCAGCTCCTTCCCCGCTCCCACACGGCGCTCCTCCGTCCTCCCCCACGAGGTCAAGGATATTTTTGTCCTAAAAATTTAGTCAAATGCGTTGACCGTCGATTTTGGTCGAAATCCGTGAGATGTGGGGGATAACTTACATTAAGGTAAAGCAGTGGAGTGCACCTTGAATTAGAGTAAAGTAAGTGGGGTGCAACTCAATTTTTCTAAATTTTATACCCAAATGTGGGCTAGTCTCAAGTAACAAATGAGAGTGACAAACTTGTAAATATTTGAAAAAAAATGGACTAGCCCCAAGTAAAACTTGAAGTGCCTTTAAAATTTACCTAAAATAATGTCACATCAGTGTGTCAAAAAAAATGTGTCCCTATAACATTTATATATAAAAATTAATCCGGATAGATAGAACATTCATCAACAGCCTCTGATCCCTAATCACACAAATATCTATAGCTTATATAAATACTAGTGGATAACCCGTGCCATAACAGGCACCAGGTCAGCGCCAGGGAGTTCCGGACGGAGACGCGGCCTCCGAACCCGGCCTTTTCGACGTAAGCGTGCAGGCACCGGGCCAGCGCCAGGGACCCGAGCCCGGCGGAGGCGGACACGGCAAAGACCACGGTGGCGGCGTTCGGGGCTGCGTGGGGCCTCACGGCGGCGATCTAGGAGACGACGTCCCTGTGCGGCATTCCGTCGAACACCCACAGGGCGTGGTCGGCGGAGCCGCGTCGGGAGTAAGCGGTGAGCAGCACGGTCTGCACGAAGGGGTCGGGCCGGAATCCGAGGATGAGGGCGTGTGCGTGGAGCAACCTAGTGGCGGCGTCGGCGGTGGTGGTGTTGAGCAAGGAAGAGAAGGTGTGGGAGTTGGGAGGGACGTGGCGGCGGAGCGTTTGGGAGTAGATGGAGAGTGGGTCGGCGGAGATGGCGATGGCGGTGTTGAAGGAGAAGGGGTTTGGGTTGGTCATGGCGGAGAAGAGGGAGGCGGCGAAGAAAGGGTCGGTGTCGGCGGCGCGGTGGAGGAGGCTGCTTGCGACGAAGGGATTGCGGAAGAGGCCGGCGACGACGGCGTGGGCGAGGATGGAGCGGAGGCGACGGAGGAAGGGGCGGTGCTAGAGGAGCTGGAGATGGGGGAGCCGTTGGAACAACCGGTTGCTCCGCACCCAACATGGGACCTCCTCCTCTCTTATGGAGAGAGGGACAATTTAGTCCTTTCATCATCGTTGAACCAAAGCACATGGGTTGGACCAAAAACCCAATGTGCTTTATATTATAGATGCATCAATTGTTGCGACCTACCATAGGCTTATCATGAAAAAAAAATGGTCATATTGAGTTTTATGTTCTCGTAATGATATTGGAATCCAGACTCGAGAGAGCCGAAAATATTTGTACAATCTAAATAACAAATACAGTCATCAAAAAGTAACCTCCCAAAATAAATGCGGAATTTTATTGTTCATTTCACAGGTTTAATTCAGAAGCAACCTTGAAACCAAAAGTTAATAGATTTCAAATAAGCGGAGGGCAACCACAAATGATGCTCCAATAGATACTACATCCCTCACTATTTACAAATTATAAATGTTACACACGCGTCATGAAACCTTCTGTTTCGGTCAGCAGAACTCTTTAGCCTAGCTATGAAAGTCTCTCCTTCCGTTTACTCCGCACCCAACATGGGACCTCCCCTCTCTTATAGAGAGAGAGACAATTTAGTCCTTTCATCATTGTTGAACCAAAGCACATGGGTCGAACCAAAAATCCACTGTGCTTTATATTATAGATATACACTATTTTCCATTAATCATAATAAAGAGAATCAGAATTCAACACATGCATTGCTGAACAACAAATGATCAAAAACATTCGAGAATAACCAGTTAAAAGAAACGAAGAACTTCAATTGCTCGTATCAAATAGGCAGATTGAACCATCACTTATTAAGAACCAACCTAGTAATTCACCGGGTGATCGATCATACAAGTACTATATCAATCAAAAACCACTAGATTTTGGTACTCCTTGCCGGAGATGGCATCTTCCATGACGACCTCCGGGCTGAGGGCCTTTCCTCCCTCCAAGAAAAGCTTCAGCAGATTCTTCGAAAAGCCGCTGACCATCGCCACCCCCTTCTGTGTCGACGGCACCGGCGTCGACCTCGAGTCCCTCAGGTTCCAGAACACAATCTCCGGGACGCAGTCCCCGTACCCGCTCTCCTGGAACTTCCTGTATATCACCTCATAGTCCGTCCCCCAGTTGTTCGCCGAAGCTTGATCGAACTCCATGTCGCTGAACACGAAGATCCTCCTTATCATCTTCTCCTTCTCCAGCTTCCCCTCCACTGCCACTTCCAGCAGGCGGTCGAACACCTTCTGGAAGTCGGTGTTCATGCCCCAGTCCATGCTGCGAACGAACCTCATCTTCTCCTTCAGCGACCCCCCTTCAATCTTATGGAGCTGCGGGTTTCCACTGAACGTGATCACTCTGCCCTGCCACGGCTCCTCGCTCACCTCTGAGGTCAGAATCCCGAGCGCGATGCACACCTCCATCGGAGTCCCGCCCATGCTGCCGGAGACGTCGCACACCGCGATGCAGCTCTTGAGGCTGCCCTTCTCCGTCATATCCCGAACCATCCTCTGCCACTGGAGCTCCGCCACCTCGTTCTTTCCGTCGTCGTCCTCCTTCCGGATGGAGGCGAGGATCTCGTGCGGGAGCAGCGCCCCTGCGGCAATCTTCGCCTTCCCTTCCTTGACCTTGGATAGGTACTCGTCGAACCGCTCCTCGTCGTGCTTCTTGAAGATCTCGGTGTAGTTCTTCATCGCGACCGAGGCGACCCGGCTGTAAGGGAGGGAGCCCCACCTGCCGCCGCTCATGTAGACCTCGGGTAGGTCGAGCGCCTCCCGGAGCGGGACGAGCACGTCTCTCCGCAGCCGGAGGCGGACCCGGTAGGCGTAGTGCTCGTCCTCGAGCTCCGCGTAGTCGGGGTGGTCCTTGGGGAACATCCTCCTCGCGATGCTCTCGCAGAGGAGGGTGGACCGGTCGAACGACGAGTCGAGGGAGGGGCACCACTTGGCGGCGAGGCCGACGTCGAACGGCTTCCCCGCACGGAGGCGCTCGGCGTCGGAGGCCAGCCGCTCGGCGAAGAAGTCGGCGATGCGGTCGTGGAGGAAGCGATACTCGGGGTCCCTGCTGTACCTCTCCAGGGACCGCGCCGCCAGGTCGGTCCTCTTTGACCTCCTCTCTCCCGCGGCCTTCTCCGACGCGATCGTGGCACGCGATAGCTCCGCGGCGATCCGGTCTTCCCTGCTGGCCGCGTCCTTCTTCTGCTGCTTACCATTCTTATCGTTTTTCTTCTGTCGACGACGACGACGACGAAGGTCCCGTGCGGCTCTCCAGGTGGTTTCCCTCTCTTCCTTGGCGGCGCTCCGGGCGTCGGCGCCGTGGATGAGCCGATAGAGGATTTCGAGGAGGTCCTTGATGTAACCGAAGTGGGCGAGGGAGGGGACGTTGAGGGCGAGGGTCTTGGGGTGGTGGGAGTGGAGCCAGAGGGCGGAGGCGTAGAAGCCCTCGCGATCGGACTTGCCGGTGCCGCGGACGCCGCGGAGGTGGCAGACGAGCTTGAGGGCGGCGAGGGGGTCCCGGGCCCACGCGGAGGAGAGGAGGGAGACCACGGTGTCGGGGGACGTGTCGGGGACCACCTGGAAGAAGAAGTCGAGGCAGGGGTTGCCGGAGGAGAGGTGGGTGAGGGAGTTGTTCTCGGTGAGGCCCATCGGGATCGGGGGCTCCTTGTTGTTGAAGGAGGAGTCGAGGAGGGAGACGAAGGTGGAGCTATCGGGTCCCGGGTCTGGTTGGGGATGGGTCTGGGTCTGGGTCTGGGTCTGGTTCTGGGTTTGGGTTTGGGTCTGGTGGCGGGCTTCTGGTGGCCCGATAAGGGGGATGATGGAGGAGTAAGGAGGGGACATGGCTGGTGCTGTGGTTAGGAGGCGGAGGGGGAGGGTTTTATGGAAGGGGGCTAGGGAGTAGCTCACTTTCTTGGAAGCCAAGTTTTTGGGTAGAGTTGGAATTGGGAATTATACTTTTCAATGGCGGTGGAGAAGGGGAGCGTGTATTTCTTGCTGCAGGATTACACTTATTAACAACCTTATTTAGTAAATGAATTTGAATTTTGGATTTAGATTTAAAATTTTAAAATTTAAATCCAAATCTAAATCATGGATTTCAAAATCAAATTCAAGCCCAAATCCAACTCCAACCAAATATATGATTTGGATTTATAATTAATAACTAGATTATAGTCATAATCAATAATTAAGCTATTAATTAATTATAATTAATTATAGTTATTATTAATTATAAAATTAATAATTAATAATTAGTTATTATTAATTATAAAATTAATAATTAACAATTAGTTAATTTTTAAATAAATAACGATTAGTAAATAACGATTAGTAAATAACGATTAATAATTAACGATTAATAATTAATAATTATAAATTATAATTAATGATTAATAATTAATAATAAAAAAATAATAATTTTTAATTAACAATTAATAATTATAAATTATAATTAATGATTAGTAATTATAAAATTAATAATTAACGATTAGTTAATTTTTAAATAAATAACGATTAATAATTAAAGATTAATAATTAATAATCATAAATTATAACTAATGATTAATAATTAATAATTAATGATTAATAAATATAAATTATAAATTATAATTAATGATTAATAATTAATAATTAATGATTAATAATTTTTAATTAACGATTAATAATTATAAATTATAATTAACGATTAGTAATTAATAATTAACAATTAATAATTTTTAATAATTAACAATTAATAATTTTTAATAATTAACGATTAATAATTTTTAAATAAATAACAATTATTATAATTATAAAATTATTAATTAACGATTAATAATTAATGATTAGTTAATTTTTAAATAAATATTAGTTAGTTTTTAATTAACTATAAATTAAATATTTTAAAAATAGTAATTATAAATTAATATAATGATGATTAGTAAATTATTAATTAAATTATCATAAAATATGATTCTAATCATGATTAAAATATTATTAATTAAGATTATAATAAAATAGTTATTAACAAATTATTAATTAATATTATAATAATACTAATAGATTATTAATTATGATTATAATTGGATATTAATTAATAAATTATTAATTAAGATTATGGTTATGATTAATAAAATTATTATAATTATGGTAATAAAGTAATAAATTATTAATTAGGATTATTATAAATTATTAAATAATAAAATTATTAATTAATAAATTATTAACTTAGAATATAATTATGATAACTAACTATTAGTTAGTTTTTTATTAATTAACTAATTTTTAACGAAATTATTAAAGAATAAATATTTTAACAAAATTATTAAAGAATAACTAATTTTTAATTTACTAATTTTTAACAAAAATATTGAAGAATAAATATTTTAACAAAATTATTATAGAATAACTAATTTTTTCCTCCCAAATCCAAGTTCTGGATTTTGTCATAGTTTCCATATCCAAATCCATCTCTAACCAAACATAGGATTCCATGGATTTCTCTCCAAATCCATAAAAATCCAAATTCCACCTCCAAAGACGGTTTACCAAACAGCTCCTAATGGCACGGACACGAATCTGGACTTCTCGACGTAGGCGTGCAGGCACCGTACCAGCGCCAGGGAGTTCCGGACGGAGACGCGGCCTCCGAACCCGGCCTTCTCGACGTAGGCGTGCAGGCACCGGGCCAATGCCTTGGACCCGAGCCCGGTGGAGGCGGCCACGGCAAAGACCACGGTGGCGACGTTCAGGACGGCGTGGGGCCTCATGGAGGCAAAAATGCGCAGGGCCGTCGCGGGACGACGTGGCCCGAGACGGTGGCGGTCCAGGAGACGACGTCCATGTGCGGCATTCCGTCGAACACCCACAAGACGTGGTCGGCGGAGCTGCGTCGGGAGTAGGCGGTGAGCAGGACGGTCTGCACGAAGGGGTACGGCCGAAATCCGAGGAGGAAGACGTGTGCATGGAGCGACCCGGTGGCGGCGGCGGCGGTGGTGGTGTTGAGCAAGGAAGAGAAGGTGTGGGAGTCAGGATGGACGCGACGGCAGAGCATTTGGGAGTAGATGGAGAGTGGGTCGACGGAGATGGCGATGGCGGTGTTGAAGGAGAAGGGGTTGGGGTTGGGGTTGGTCATGGCGGAGAAGAGGGAGGCGGCGAAGGAAGGTCGACGTCGGCGGCGCGGTAGAGAAGGCTTCTTCGTACGAAGGGGTTACAGAAGAGGCCGGCGACGACGGCGTGGACGAGGATGGAGCGGAGGCGACGGAGGGAGGGACGGTGCAAGAGGAGCTGGAGACGGTGGTGCCGTTGGAACAATCGGTTGCTCCACACTCAACATGGGACCTCCTCATCTCTTATAGAGAGAGGGGTAATTTAGTCCTTTCATTATTGTTGAACCAAAGTACATGAGTCGGATCGAAAATCCACTGTACTTTATATTATAGATGTATATACTATTACGCACCAGGCTCCAGCTCACAGGGCCGGCAGGGGGGGATGGGTGAGCGACCACTTCTTCAGACTTCAAACACGACATAAAATTACTTACTAGTCGAGTCAACTATATAATGGAAAAGCCAAACAAGCTCTGGACACACTTAGTACTCATTTGTAGAGGTGACGGTTTATTCGGTTCAAATCGAACCGAATAACCAAAAATTAAATTAGACCGAAAATCGAATAAGCAAAACTAAAATCGAATCGAATTGATCCATAACTGAATCAAACCGAACCAAATTAAATCGGTACGGTTTTCGGTTTATTCGATTTATTTGATTTTTCGGTTTATTTGCACTTTTTGTTTATATATATATATATATATATATATATATATATATATATATATATATATATATATATATATATATATAAAGTAAATTTTCTTATTCGGTTTTTGGTTTTGGACCGAAACCCAAAACCGAAACCGAAACCAAATAAGAAAATTTAGTATTCTCAAAACCGAAACCGAACCGAATTTTTTTAAACCGAACCGAATCTCTTATTCGGTTCGGTTCGGTTCGATTTTCAGTCCAAAACCGAATAATGCTCACCCCTACTCATTTGGTTCGCGAAAAGGAAAGGAAGGAAATCAATTCCATATTTATTTATTTTTCTGAAAATTATAATTTTTATCAATTTTTCTTTTCAATGTTAAAAGAGGACAAAGAAATTAGAAGGAAAACTAAATTTTTTAGAGTGAAAAAGGGAATCCTTGGTTTGATTGAGGAACCATTTTTTTTTCTTATTTTCTTTATCAATGGGAATCATTTTCCTTTCCTTACATTTTTCTTTGACATCCAAACTTAGGAAAGGAGTGACTTTCATTTTTCAACCCCATGATTCCGCCAACCAAACAAAACGAAGTAATACTTCGTATTAAGATTAGACGATCCCAAGAAAAGGGGAAAAAAAAACTTACACCCACTTATAAGTAGTAAATTTTAGTAAGCAAAATAGCAATAACATGGTTGGAACCCTAGATCAAGAAATGCATTGGAAGAACCATTATCACGAGACCAGCTAATTTACTTATTTTTTTTCAAATGTTTTTTATTATTCTAACAATTACTTTGTACATCTGTCTCCAAACGATTTTGTTTTTATTTGCATTGTTTGACTATTAGAAAAACGTTAGTAACATTATAAAATAGTTACTTTTTTATAATTCTTTTAAGCATATTTTATTTGTTAAATTGATAGATAAAATTGATATCCGAGAAAAAATATTCATTGAAGTAAACCGGATATTTTTCATTTACCTATTCAAATGCCTACTTTCAGACCTCGCCCTATGTCTGGAGAATTCTTGGACGGGCCGTGCCAACTTATAATGGACTCCAATATTTCAAAGCTTTTACATAAACCCTTTGTGAATAGAGATTGACAAAGATATCTCATGAGGTTCCAACTTATAGTTATATACAATTTCGGGAGGTTCGACACATTCAAAGTCTACATCTTTACTAAAATAGACTACCATACATAATATAAGAAAAAAACAATAAAAAAATTATTATATATAAGAAAATCACATACTCTTCATGGCAAAAAATACCAAAAAATTTTGACGGCCTTAAATGGCCAAAGTTCAGGGGTCGAATGCGGCCACCTCTACTGGTCTCTATAGGACCGACCCTGAGGATTTAAATTCAAATTTATTTGAACCATATTCATGCTAAGCCTTATAGACTTATAGTGTTAGAACTCAGGTAAAAACTGGAGTTGAGGGAGCTATGGTCCGGAATCCGAAAATTATTCAAATTGGGCAACGTGCTGTCCCCCTAGTTAACGATATGACAAAAGTACGAGTATAAATCCTTGTTTTTTATTATTCAAAATTTGACATAGCCTAGAAATCGAAAATTAAAAATAACCATTAAAAAAGAGGCCTTAATAAATAAACAAATAAATATATTAACAAAATAGAGTTCGATGTAATCCCTCCCATACACAAGCCTACTGATCACAACTCACAAGTCGTAATAGCTTCGGTCAGCTGCCCGAGCGGCCAGGGCAGATGCCAAAGGCCTGCCCGCAAGAGGTGGTTGAATTGGCCAGCGTGCTGTGTCCCTATCAAACAAAGCAAAAGCCGAAAAAGAAAAGAAAAAAAAAAAAAAATTGAACAAACTTTAAATTTTCTTTAATTAATGCCACAGTAGCTCCCTTCTTTTATTTAAGAAAATGCCCCAATTCATCGAAACCTAACCCTAATTTCCGTCCCTCGCCCTCGATTTCGCCCCTTCCTTCTCACCAGGTCTGTCCCTGATCGATCGATTCTAACCCAATTATCTTCAGTTTCGTCTGCTGATTGAAAAAGGAATGCTTTTTTGTTTGAATTGTGTTAATGATTGCTTGAGTTATGCTATGCTTGGAGGAGGACTTTTGGGCCAATTAATCCATTTTGTGCGGAAATTAGGGATTTATGTTAAAAAGAAAAGAAAAGAAAAGAAGAAGATCATACTTTCATTGTTTTGTTTGTTCAAACTATTTCTTCACAAATTGATCTCTTTTAGTAATTAGCTTGGTTACATAATTGATTGATGGTACTAGGAAATCATAGATCTAATATAAAATTAGGTGAATTATATCTTTTATTTATGTAAATAAAGATCAAATTTTGATTGTTTGTTCAAACTATATTTCCACAAGTTTCTCTCTTTTTATTAATTAGCTTACTTGCATTAAAATGCCATTTTTTGTGGTTAACTTGATCATCTAATTGAATATATGGTATAAACATTCTAGCTTTCTCATCCTTTAATCATAATTGCTTACATGATTGGATAAATAGATTAGCTTTCATTCAGTTGGCATGGAAAATTAGTACTTTTTTTGTATTCATTGAGTAATTGGACTGTTGCCCATGAAATCTTGATAGTTAGGAAGAACATTATTTGTAGTGTAGATTTCTTATGATGGTCATATTCTTAAAACATTATTTGATGAGAGTTCGTTCTAAAATCTTGGTACTTTTTGCTGTTTTGTAAGAGATGTTGAAGTTTAATCTTATGATTTTTTAGGCTAATTAGCTTCTGAGCCTCGTCTTGGACTTGTCAAGAAGTGGTTTGCGAAGCCATGGCAGAGGGCAACCGGAAGAACGACATCATCGAGACTGGCTGCCAGAAGCGCGACGGCCCGGTTCTCTGCGCCAGTAATTGTGATTTCTTTGGAAGTGCGATCACGAATGATCTCTGTTCGAATGATCTCCTTGAATCTTTTGATGCATGCTTGTCAAACATGTAATCTAAATGATCTTTACTCTGGCTAAAGGAGTGTCGTCGACGATTCAGCATTTGAAATTTCGCAGCAATCAAATCTTTGCATGTGTTCTTGTATGCAATTCAAGAACATGAATAATGTACAAAAATTGTATGTTGTGAATTTTTCATATTTCCTTGTTGTGTGATGAAATTGATATGTGCATCTTCTGTATATTTGTGGTCATAAATGAATAGATGATTCTCTGGGCTTTTAAGATGTGACAGACACCAAGAAGATGTCGAGTTTGGATCAATCAGGCTTTGGAAAATATGACAGTCGCCAAGAATATTATTTTTTGGTGAGTACTACATGAACTATTTCTATTCCCAAAATAATTACACTGACCATCCATCTCCTTTATAAATTTTATTAATCATAAGGATGGTCAGTGTTATTAGCTTTTATAAAAAATAGAAACTATAGGGGGGCTCCGTGTAATTAGTTTCAAGGGAGGGATGGTCCGCGTAATAAGTGTAAAACATAGAGATGGTTAATGCAATTAACCCTATGTTTTTTCTTGGGAATCTTTGAATATTATTGGTCTTTTCCTATTATTTGGTCCTATACTTGTTGGAGTCTGAATGATGTATGCTATTGTACAGAACTGATTGCCAATTTTATTTGTTATTCACTTAATTTAGACTAATTATATTCATGTTTTTTGGAATTAGACCCACTACTTTCAATGAATATCAGAAATTTCATAATTTCTGGAAGGACAGACCTACAAGGGGCTGTTATTGATTAGGTGTGATGAGCAGGTTACCTACTGCACAAACTAACAAATCTTAGACCATATTCCCATGGCTTGATCTGAACTTAAATGTTTTTGTTTACCAAAAGTTGGCACTCGGAATAGAATAAATGTAAATAATGTAAATTTGCTATAATATGTTCTAGGCTTCATCCAAAAGATCATAGATTCATATAAATCCGATAATCGACCAAGACCAAAGATCAGGTGATGGAGGCTTATAAAGTCTCAAGTAATTTAGATATTTGAGTTAAATGTTCATCGCAACAAGCAATGACTATATTCTTATATGTAGGAAGCAACCAAGTGAGCAATTATTCCTCATTTCTCTGACTTTGCTTTTATTGCAAAGAATTCAGATATTTTTTATTTTTTATTTATTTTATTATTTTTGCAAGGAATTCAGATATGAGAACTCACTTCTCTTACAAAAGCCATTGTCATAAGAGCCATCTGAGTTGTCTATCTATAAAATCTGCATCTCCAACACAGGACAATGCAATGCATGCCTAGATCTTGGCACAGAGTAATTTCCCTTTACTTCAAGAAATAGACTTCTAAGCAATATATCGAGCATCTCTGCTATTCCACTGATATTGATAATGATCATATACTGCTCCAGATGAACTAGCACTAAAATTGGGGATTGCGATATGAATCAAGATACACGATAGTTTGTTGAAAGATCTTGCACTAAAATTGGGGATTTCGAAATGAATGAAGATACACGCATAGTTTGTTGAAAGACACTTTTGGTTTATATCATTAGCAATTGGTATTGGCAGCTCGAAAATATTGCCTAAAAACAGCAGTCCAGCGTCCATCAACATACTTCAAGTACGAGAGGCACATACATCTAACATACTCAGAAAACCTCTAAGATGAATAATGAAATAACTGAAAAAGATGCTTAAAAGACCAACAAGGAAAAAAAAAAAAAGGAAAATGCAAGTGCATTTGTCGCTGCATCCAAAAGCCCCCAGTAGGAAGCTGTAGTATCCTTGGATCTCTCCTTCCATCTCCCTTGCGCAGCTTCTCTCTTCTACAGTGAAGCTGGCAGCCACAAGAGGGGTAATAGAAATCGGTATTCCGGCATTTCAACTTGCTAGTTAACTGTCGAACCACCTTCTGGAAATGCAATTGTCCTGATTTTCTCAGCCTGGCTTGCAAGTTGTTGCTGATCTTGCTAAAGAAGTAAAACAATATTAGCTTTCCAATCAGAAGTAGTTTTTTTTTTTTTTTTTTTAGACTAGTGGAAAAAGAGACTAGCAGTTTGTAGATGGTGAGACATTTCCATCCTAAAGAAAAAAGGTGACTAATCTCTTGCACTGAATCCCTTTGTAATTTCTAGCCAGCTAGGAAAGAACTTATTGTGGCGAATCCCTTTACAGTATAAAGTATCATAATCAACCAAATAGAACGTGGAAGAGGCAAATTTATCATAGTTGCACACAAAGTCTAACTACATAGATTGGCATAGCATAGATTGCATTCAAATTGTTAGGCCCTAAGATAAGGCATTAAATCCAGGCTAATAAAAAAAAGGTGGTTGCTTTTGTCTTGCTTCTAAACTTCTTTTCTTTTGAGAACATGGTCTATGTCCACTCAGGATTTTCCATCTCAATATTCCAAAAGAAAAGAAAGAAACTTCTTTAGCATGACAAAAAATGTTAAAATTAAAAGATAGCCTGCCAATATTTGGTGTCAAGATTATGATTGATAGCTCCCTCGTCTTAGTAGAAATTCGGTGAATTGAAGCTATTTAGTTGAAAATATCTTCCCATCTCTAATCCGGAATGGCTTTAATAAGCTCTTAAAGTGTGGATAATGATGGATACATCTGTTGGGGTTTCTGGTCTTGAATTCTAGAAAATAGTCTCACGTCCATGCGGCAACCCCAAGTGTATATTTCAATATAAGATTCTTCTTTTATTGACTTATGCACATGGGGAGTCGTAGCCTAAGTGGTTGAGATGGTGGGGTATTTTTCCTAGAGGTCAAGGATCACAAGACACAATAAACATTCATATTTTTTGTCACTCATTTCTTTAGGATTTCCCTTGGGACTTAGCGACTCTGGCTCGGACGCAAAGCGGCACTTTGATGGCGCATATCGCACGTATGTATCGGACGCGAAATGACGCTTTAGGGCGTCATTGCGCTCGTTCCCGCGTGGGTGCCGTGCATACCCTTAGGGATTCAGAGATAATGGTTAGTAACCGCCCATTATATGTCGGAATTATCTCTGAATTATGTGGGTGGCAGTTGATTAGGGTTTGGCTTGTGCCTCCCTTGTATATATTCTCTTCTCTTCTCTTCTCTTCTCTTCAGAGACATATGAGATAGAAAAAATATTGCTACGAGAGGAGAGCTAGTAGCAGCCAGAGAGATCCACAAAGTGACGTCCGTTCGTCCAGTTCGAGATCCACAACGAGGGGGACAAGGGCGTTCCAGGAGTTCATCTACGAACTTGCTGATTCTGGGAGCAAATCGACGAAAAGGATCGAATCTTGCTTTGAGCAACGGTGATCTTCATCACCCCAGCAATGATTTCTTCTTATGAATTTTCTAATTATAGCAACTACGATTGCATAAAGTTTATTGCTTTCTATTTCCAGCAACTTGTGGTTGCGAGTTTTCTGTCTACAATGATTTATAATCTTTATTTCCATTCAAGTTGTAGTCTGAGCAGAGTCAGTTTGTAATATGGTTGCATAAGACCAAAGCGCTCCAATTAGTTTTTTTTTTCTTTTCAATTACGTTTGTACGATATTTGTAACCCGACAATAACAACATCTTGACTCCAAGATAAAGGAGTCTCGTGGTACTTGTATGTCCCTAGGTAGGATCGGTGTGAGCTCTAGAAAATGTGAGCTCTAGAAAATGTCAGCATAAATGCAAACCAGAATATGACACAAAAGAGTCACCTTCTACATTAAGCCCTTGGCAAAGTAAAGTATAACTATGGCTATCTGACATTCTCAATTAGGCTTCATTAGATATGGATCAAGATACAGAAAATCGGAGGGTAAAAGTTACCTTTTTGAGGGTTCTGCCCAGCAAAGTCATAACTAATGAACGATTGTAAAATGGTAAAATGGTGCTGCACCGGACGGTCCTGAACACGAGGGAAGCAATGGAGCAGTCATTGGACTTGAATTAGGCACTGCCCTGTTAAGAGGGCTGGAAACATAAGAGGCAAAAATATATCAGCGTCTTTTCACAAGTAATAGACAAGGTCTCTTTATGGAATGGAATTTACAGAAAGATTTCAGGTCGCAATCAGCAGCATAATAAAATGACTGGTTTCTGTTAGTCCCGGGGCTTGATCAAAGATGGTAAAACAGATGCAACAGAGATCTACGATGATACAGAAACCAAATAATCCGATTACAATATGGAGGAGGAAAATAGAGAAGAGAAGATCTCTCGTTCTTCCTTGCAAACGTGTTGCAATTGGGACAGAACGAGGTACAAAAATCTAGAGAAAGATTAGATGAAGAACAGTTGCTGGGGTGTCAAAACACCGTTGCTCAAAGCAAGATTCGCCCCACACGAACTGCTTCCAGGAACCAGTAAGTTTGAAGAACTTGTGGAACGCTCGAAGTCACCTCTGTTCTGACTCCTCGGATGGACTTGCAATGGCGGCAGCAACTCTCTCTCTCTCTCTTTCTCCTTTTTTTACTTATAATTTTCGTAGTAGCCACAAAGGAGGCCAGAAGAGAGTATATATAGAGAGAGGGTGGAAACCCTAGCCGCCACTTCAGCTATGGAAAGATTGAATCAAATCCCAAAAAGATAGCAACGAGATTAATTCAAATCCCACAAAGATAGCAACGAAATTAATTCAAATCCCACAAAGATAGGATCTGAATTAATCGCATTAAATCAGTCTTTCCATAACTGACTTGTAGTCTGCACAGTCAGCGGAACCCTCCATGCGGCAGCAGCAGCAGCCTGGCCGCATGAGCCTCATGGCCGCATGGATCACATGAGCCGTATGACCCGCATGGACCGCATGAGCCGCATGGACCGCATGAGCCGCATGGACCGCATGTGCCGCATGGACCGCATGGGCCGCATGGACCGCATGGCCGCATGAGCCGCATGGACCGCATGGCCGCATGACTGCTGACGTGCTAAGTGCAAAGTGCGCCAACAAAACGCCACATTACGCCTCATGAGCCCATGAGCTCGAGTCCGAGTCGCTAAGCCCCTTTGGGGCTTAGCTCCAAATGGAATTAATCCAAGAGAATGACAAAAGCATTAATGCTTAATCCTTTGAGCCTTATTCTTACCTCCTAGTAAAATCACCCACATGGTTTCCTCCTTAGGGTCACCACCTCATGTGCATCTCTCAACAATACACCCAAGTATATATGTTGAGATAACTCATGGTGCATTTCCGATGTGGGACTAAAATTTTACAAGGCATGTTGAGAGCTAGCTCTCTCCATGTAAAGAAAGCACCAACAATCTCCCACATATCACAACATATATATGTGTCCAGGGTTGAGCGTTCCCCACAGTAACTGTTCATTTTGCATTAGGATAGATGTCGCTGACGACTTAAATCTTCCCGCATGGGTTAAATAACAATGTGATACAAGAATGGACTACGCCTTGAATTCTGCACCACAATTATAATTCTTTCCACTCACAAAGTATAGTTACGTGTGCTTCTGGCTGCACATTAAAGGCCCTGTGCCAGCCTGGTTTCAGTGTATAATTTTGGGCGTCTACAAGTTTACCTTCAAGAGACGGCCTGATATCTCTTTCCATACACTATAGGTGAGTTCTTTATTAAAGAGATATGGCATGAAGCCTTGCGCTTCCTTGCGGTGCTACGCCGCTATGATATGGCCTGAAGCCGAAGCATTACCCCTACCTGGGAACCTCATCGTAGTGTCATACTACTGTAGCATGAGGTCTCAGCCTCTTTGTAGTGTCAATCTACTCAGCATGAAGCCTAAGGCTTCCTTGCGGTGTTACGCCGCAACGACATGACTTGCAATGCCGAGGCATTACTCCTACCTGGGTACCTCATCGTGGTGTCGTGCCACTGTAACATGGGGCCATCCTCCCCTTTGTAGTGTTGTCTACAACTCTTTAATTACGTCATACAGCATTAGGCTACCTGCCTATTTGCGATGCTATGCCGCTGTGACTTGGCTTGCAAGGTCGAGGCATTACCCCTACCTGGGAACCTCATGGTGGAGTCATCCCACTGTAGCATGGAGTTTCACTCCTTGTAGTGCTGCTCTACCGTGCTTCCTGTAAAGCACACCAGGCATTCACTCTGCCTAGAACTCACTAAGGCGTTTAAGCCAACCTTCCACAGGATCTGTTTTTTCCACAGAAAATACATAGTAGACAACAGTGGTTATGGGTCCGTATCCCTTCCATGTTCCAGAGAACAAGTACCTACTGTTACCTGATAGTTTCCAGTCAGTGATCCTCCTTTGAACCAAAAGTTAGATGCCTAGTAGATTTCTCTTTGAACTAATAGCATAAAACTTTATGGTAGGATTATAAAGACACACTATCAGAATGCCTTCAAGCCCATTTTACAAGCTGTGTCATCGACCAACTGGCGCTTGAGGCCCTTTATGAACGGATCTGCCAGGTTCTCCTGACTCCGAACATCAACCACTGCAATTACACCTCTTTTGATAAGATCGTGTACTGCCCTGTGCTTCAACCGCACAGTCCTCTTCTTCCCGTTGAAGAGGTCATTTGATGCTACCGCCGCAGTCGCCTGGTTGTCACAGTATATCGGTATCGTCGGTATCTGAGCCCCAACAACTGGAAGATCATACATGAGCTCCCGAAGCCATTCTGCTTCATCTGCTGTAGTTTCAAGTGCATAGAATTCAGATTCCATGGAGGAACGAGAGAGTATAGTCTGCTTCTTCGACTTCCACGATATAGCAGCTCCACCCAAGGAAAAGACATCCACCTGTGGATCTCTCGCTTTCCACCTCTGAACACCAGCTAGCATCACTGAAGCCTTCCACTACTGTCGGATATCCGTTGTAGTGCAGTGCATATGTCTGAGTCTTCTTGAGATATCTCATCACCCGCTTCACAGCTTTCCAGTGCTCAACCCCTGGGTTGCTTGTGAACCGACTCAGCATTCCCACGGCGAAAGCTATGTCAGGCCTTGTGGCAGTGGTTGCGTACATTAAACTTCCGATAATGCTAGAATACTCCAGCTGCCTGACGCTTTCCCTCGAGTTTGGCTTCAGCTTCTGATCACACCTGTATGGCGTATCGATCCCTGGAAGATCCTTATGCCCATAGCGTGTGAGCATCTTCTCAATGTAGTGAGATTGTGACAGCGCTACTCCAGTGTCTGTCCGGATAATCTTTATGCCCAAGATGACATCTGCATCCCCCAAGTCCTTCATACTGAACTTGGTTGAGAGGAACTTCTTTGTCTATGTGACACAGTCTATGTCCGTGCCTAGGATTAGCATGTCGTCCACGTACAGACAAACGATGACTCCTCTTCCATCAGCAAACTTTGTGTAAACATATTTGTCCGTCTCGCTGACTCTGTAGCCGTTTGACCTAATAACTTTGTCAAACTTCTCATGCCACATCTTGGGAGCTTGCTTCAAACCATACAATGATTTCACCAACTTGCAGACTTTGTCTTCAAGACCTTTGACGACAAATCCATCTGGCTGTTGCATGTAAATCTCTTCGGTCAGCTTCCCATTCAGGAATGCTGTCTTTACATCCATCTGATGTATCACCAACTTATGTATAGCTGCAAGAGCGATTAACATCCTGATGGTGGTCATCCGAGCTACTGGAGCGTACGTGTCAAAGTAGTCTATCCCTGTTTCTGAGAAAAGCCCTTGGCTACCAGCCTGGCCTTGAACTTGTCAATAGTTCCATCTGCCTTCATCTTCTTCTTGAAGATCCATTTACATCCGATGGGCTTTTCTCCTTCAGGTAGATCTACCAACACCCATGTGTTATTGGAGGTGATAGAGTCAAACTCGTCATTCACTGCCTCCTTCCAGAAGATAGCATCTCTGGTCTTCATCGCCTCATCATAGGTAAGCGGATCTGCTTCCACATGATAGGTGACAAAGTCATCTCCGAAGTCTTTCGGTGTCCTCGCTCGCTTGGCTGACGGCTCTGCGAGTTCTGGTACAAGAGTTGTTTCATCAACAACAGCTTCTTCTTGGACTACTGGCTCATATGAGATTTCAGTCTTATTTGCACCTACATCATTTTTCGGAATGTCCGAAAGAACAATATTTTTGTCTTTTGCAAACTTGTCTTCAAAGTATTCAGCATCGCGAGATTCGATGATATGATTTGACTCAATATCCAAAAACCTTCGAGCATCACTCTTCTCGGCATACCCCAAGAAGATCGCCTTCGTAGTCCTTGTCCCTAGCTTCTGAATTTTCAGATCTGGGAGCTTTACATACGCCAGACACCCCCACACTCGAATGACATTCAAGTTTGGTCTGACTTTGAACCAGAGTTCATGAGGAGTTACGTCTGAAGTTGCATACGGCACTCTATTTAGAATAAAAGTGGCCGTCAATGCAGCTTCTCCCCAGTAGCATTTAGAAAGACCCGCGGTTAGCAGCATTGAGTTCATCATTTCTGTCAACGTTCTGTTCTTCCTCTCCGCTACTCCATTGGATTGAGGAGAATATGGAGCAGTAGTCTCGCATATGATTCCATGTTCTTTGTAGAATGATGCCAATTCATGAGACCTGTACTCCCCACCTCGATCACTTCTCAACCTCTTGAGTTGTTGTCCAGTCTGCCGTTCAGCTTCGGCCCTGAACTCTCTGAACTTCTCGAAAGCTTCATCTTTAGACTTGAGCAAGTAGACGAACGCATATTTTGAGAAGTCGTCGATGAAGGTTATGAAATACTTCATCCCGGCCTTCGTGGAGAAATGTTTGAAGTCACAGATATCGGAGTGCACCAACTCCAGAAGATATGTGCTTCGATTGACCCGATGAAAGGGTTTTCTTGTGATCTTCGTCTGAGCACACACTTCACACTTCTCCACCTTACCCCCATATTTGGAGATAAGTCCTAGACTAGACATTTTGTTAATTCTTTTACAATGAACATGTCCTAGTCTATTATGCCACAACTCAAGAGAATAATCAGAAAATGCAACTGCATTAATGTCATCAAACTGGTTGACAAGCTGAATTTTAAACATTCTTTTGGTTTGATAAGCCTTCCCGAAGTATGTTCCCATTCTTGGACATCACCATCTGACCAGCATTGATGTCCATCCTCAAGCCTGCGTTGCAGAGCAGGCTCCCAGATATCAGGTTCTTGGCAATCGCCGGAACATGCTTCACACCTTGAAGCGTCAGAGTGTTCCCAGAAGTGAGTTTCAGCTCCACAGTCCCGATCCCCAGAACTTCAGCTTGGGCCTGGGTCGCCATGACAACCTTGTCAGATATCGGCTGGTACGTGACGAACCATTCCTTGCCAGAACAGACATGGCAAGTCGCACCAGTGTCTATCCACCAGTCAGAGTCAACCCCCACAGTTGTGACCTGTGCGATCATAGCAACAATGTTAGAAACCAATGAAACCTTATTAGGCTCACCTTTCTCTGATTGTTTAGGCTTGGATCTGCATTCACTCTTGTAGTGGCCTTTCTTGCCACAATTGTAACAAGTCACGTGGGACTTAGTCTTCTGTTGCTTGAATGAAGGACCCTTCACTTTTAGATTAGTGAAGTCCTTCTTCCTGGGATGAGAAGCCGCCTGCTTCCCCTTGGGATCTCTTGTCTGCACTAGATTGGCTTTAGCCAACTGTTTGGACAGAGTGTCCACCTTCTGTTGGGAACGCATCTCGTCCTCAACATGGATCTCTTGAAGTAGATCTCCCAAGCTAATGTCTAGCTTCTTTCTGTGCATCCTTGCATAGAAGGTACTCCATCCAGCAGGAAGTTTTGAGACGATCCCTCCAACGACAAATTTGTCCGGAAGGGGCATCTCTTCGTCTTCCAGTTTCTGACGTAGCTTCAGAAATTCCTTCACCTGTGGCAACATGGACTTCTCGTCCTCAAAGAGCAATTTGTGATATTTTTCAACCACAAACATTTTGCTCCTGTTCTTGTCTTCTTCATACAGTTTTTCCACAGACTCCCATATGTCTCTGGCAAGTTCCTTCTTCGAGTAGGATTCTGCCAGGGAGTCCTCCATAGCATTCAGGATGAGAAGCCTGCAGATGCTATTTTTCTTTCTCCATTTGGCCTGGAGTTTGGTAGCCGCGTTGATTGCGACAGTAGATCCAGTGTCTGGAACAGAGGGTTCTTCCTCCAACAGAACATGATCAACGTCTTTTAGTTGAAGAGTTAGGTAAACATTTCTCTTCCAGACTTGATAATGCTCTCCATCGAACTTTTCCAACTTGCAGAAGTCCGATTGGAGGAGCGAAGCATTAATGTTTTCCATCTACACGGATCTTGCTTTGAGATTGTTAGTCCCGGGGCTTGATCAAAGATGGTAAAACAGATGCAACAGAGATCTACGATGATACAGAAACCAAATAACCCGATTACAATATGGAGGAGGAAAATAGAAAAGAGAAGATCTCTCGTTCTTCCTTGCAAACGTGTTGCAATTGGGACATAACGAGGTACAAAAATCTAGAGAAAGATTAGATGAAGAACAGTTGCTGGGGTGTCAAAACACCGTTGCTCAAAGCAAGATTCGCCCCACACGAACAGCTTCCAGGAACCAGCAAGTTTGAAGAACTTGTGGAACGCTCGAAGTCACCTCTGTTCTGACTCCTGGATGGACTTGCAATGGCGGCAGCAGCTCTCTCTCTCTTTCTCCTTTTCTGACTTATAATTTTCGTAGTAGCCACAAAGGAGGCCAGAAGAGAGTATATATAGAGAGAGGGTGGAAACCCTAGCCGCCTCTTCAGTTATGGAAAGATTGAATCAAATCCCAAAAAGATAGCAACGAGATTAATTCAAATCCCACAAAGATAGCAACGAAATTAATTCAAATCCCACAAAGATAGGATCTGAATTAATCGCATTGAATCAGTCTTTCCATAACTGACTTGTAGTCTGCACAGTCAGCGGAACCCTCCATGCGACAGCAGCAGCAGCCTGGCCGCATGAGCCTCATGGCCGCATGGATCACATGAGCCGCATGAGCCGCATGGACCATATGAGCCACATGGACCGCATGAGCCGCATGTACCGCATGTGCCGCATGTGCCGCATGAGCTGCATGAGCCGCATGAACCGCATGTGCCGCATGGACCGCATGGCCGCATGAGCCGCATGGACCGCATGGCCGCATGACTGCTGACGTGCTAAGTGCAAAGTGCGCCAACAAAACGCCACATTACGCCTCATGAGCCCATGAGCCCGAGTCCGAGTCCGAGTCCGAGTCCGAGTCCGAGTCCGAGTCCGAGTCGCTAAGCCCCTTTGGGACTTAGCTCCAAATGGAATTAATCCAAGAGAATGACAAAAGCATTAATGCTTAATCCTTGGAGCCTTATTCTTACCTCCTAGTAAAATCACCCACATGGTTCCCTCCTTAGGGTCACCACCTCATGTGCATCTCTCAACAACACACCCAAGTATATATGTTGAGATAACTCATGGTACATTTCCGATGTGGGACTAAAATTTTACAAGGCATGTTGAGAGCTAGCTCTCTCCATGTAAAGAAAGCACCAACAATCTCCCACATATCACAACATATATATGTGTCCAGGGTTGAGCGTTCCCCACAGTAACTGTCCATTTTGCATTAGGATAGATGTCGCTGACGACTTGAATCTTTCCGCATGGGTTAAATAACAATGTGATACAAGAATGGACTACGCCTTGAATTCTGCACCACAATTATAATTCTTCCCACTCACAAAGTGTAGTTACGTGTGCTTCTGGCTGCACATTAAAGGCCCTGTGCCAGCCTGGTTTCAGTGTAATATTTTGGGCGTCTACAAGTTTACCCTCAAGAGACGGCCTGATATCTCTTTCCATACACTATAGGTGAGTTCTTTATTAAAGAGATATGGCATGAAGCCTTGCGCTTCCTTGCGGTGCTACGCTGCTATGACATGTCCTGAAGCCGAGGCATTACCCCTACCTGGGAACCTCATCGTAGTGTCATACTACTGTAGCATGAGGTCTCAGCCTCTTTGTAGTGCCAATCTACTCAGCATGAAGCCTAAGGCTTCCTTGCGGTGTTACGCCGCAACTACATGACTTGCAATGCCGAGGCATTACTCCTACCTGGGTACCTCATCGTGGTGTCGTGCCACTGTAACATGGGGCCATCCTCCTCTTTGTAGTGCTGTCTACAACTCTTTAATTACGTCATACAGCATTAGGCTACCTGCCTATTTGCGGTGCTACGCCGCTGTGACTTGGCTTGCAAGGCCGAGGCATTACCCCTACCTGGGAACCTCATGGTGGAGTCACCCCACTGTAGCATGGAGTTTCACTCCTTGTAGTGCTACCGTGCTTCCTGTAAAGCACACCAGGCATTCACTCTGCCTGAGAACTCATTAAGGTGTTTAAGCCAACCTTCCATCGGATCTGTTTTTTCCACAAAAAATACATAGTAGACAACAGTGGTTATGGGTCCGTATCCCTTCCATGTTCCAGAGAACAAGTACCCACTGTTACCTGATAGTTTCCCAGTCAGTGATCCTCCTTTGAACCAAAAGTTAGATGCCTAGTAGATTTCTCTTTGAACTAATAGCATAAAACTTTATGGTAGGATTACAAAGACACACTATCAGAATGCCTTCAAGCCCATTTTACAAGCTGTGTCATCGACCAACTGGCGCTTGAGGCCCTTTGTGAACGGATCTACCAGGTTCTCCTGACTCCGAACATCAACCACTGCAATTACACCTCTTTTGATAAGATCGTGTACTGCCCTGTGCTTCAACCGCACAGTCCTCTTCTTCCCGTTGAAGAGGTCATTTGATGCTACCGCCGCAGTCGCCTGGTTGTCACAGTATATCGGTATTGCCGGTATCTGAGCCCCAACCACTGGAAGATCATACATGAGCTCCCGAAGCCATTCTGCTTCATCTGCTGCAGTTTCAAGTGCATAGTATTCAGATTCCATGGAGGAATGAGAGAGTATAATCTGCTTCTTCGACTTCCACGATATAGCAGCTCTACCCAAGGAAAAGACATATCCACCTGTGGATCTCTCGCTTTCCACCTCTGAACACCAGCTAGCATCACTGAAGCCTTCCACTACTGTCGGATACCCGTTGTAGTGCAGTGCATATGTCTGAGTCTTCTTGAGATATCTCATCACCCGCTTCACAGCTTTCCAGTGCTCAACCCCTGGGTTGCTTGTGAACCGACTCAGCATTCCCACGGCGAAAGCTATGTCAGGCCTTGTGGCAGTGGTTGCGTACATTAAACTTCCGATAATGCTAGAATACTCCAGCTGCCTGACGCTTTCCCTCGAGTTTGGCTTCAGCTTCTGATCATACCTGTATGGCGTATCGATCCCTGGAAGATCCTTATACCCATAGCGTGTGAGCATCTTCTCAATGTAGTGAGATTGTGACAGCGCTACTCCAGTGTCTGTCCGGATGATCTTTATGCCCAAGATGACATCTGCATCCCCCAAGTCCTTCATACTGAACTTGGTTGAGAGGAACTTCTTTGTCTATGTGACACAGCCTATGTCCGTGCCTAGGATTAGCATGTCGTCCACATACAGACAAACGATGACTCCTCTTCCAACAGCGAACTTTGTGTAAACACATTTGTCCGTCTCGCTGACTCTGTAGCCGTTTGACCTAATAACTTTGTCAAACTTCTCATGCCACATCTTGGGAGCTTGCTTCAAACCATAAAATGATTTCACCAACTTGCAGACTTTGTCTTCAAGATCTTTGACGACAAATCCATCTGGCTGTTGCATGTAAATCTCTTCGGTCAGCTCCCCATTCAGGAATGTTGTCTTTACATCCATCTGATGTATCACCAACTTATGTATAGCTGCAAGAGCGATTAACATTCTGATGGTGGTCATCCGAGCTACTGGAGCGTACGTGTCAAAGTAGTCTATCCCCTGTTTCTGAGAAAAGCCCTTGGCTACCAGCCTGGCCTTGAACTTGTCAATAGTTCCATCTGCCTTCATCTTCTTCTTGAAGATCCATTTACATCCGATGGGCTTTTCTCCTTCAGGTAGATCTACCAACACCCATATGTTATTGGAGGTGATAGAGTCAAACTCGTCATTCACTGCCTCCTTCCAGAAGATAGCATCTCTGGTCTTCATCGCCTCATCATAGGTAAGCGGATCTGCTTTCACATGATAGGTGACAAAGTCATCTCCGAAGTCTTTCGGTCTCCTCGCTCGCTTGGCTGACGGCTCTGCGAGTTCTGGTACAATAATTGTTTCATCAACAACAGCTTCTTCTTGGACTACTGGCTCATATAAGATTTCAGTCTCATTTGCACCTACATCATTTTTCGGAATGTCCGAAAGAACAATGTTTTTGTCTTTTGCAAACTTGTCTTCAAAGTATTCAGCATCGCGAGATTCGATGATATGATTTGACTCAATATCCAGAAATCTCCGAGCATCACTCTTCTCGGCATACCCCAAGAAGATCGCCTTCGTAGTCCTTGTCCCTAGCTTCTGAATCTTCAGATCTGGGAGCTTCACATACGCCAGACACCCCCACACTCGAATGACATTCAAGTTTGGTCTGACTTTGAAGCAGAGTTCATGAGGAGTTACGTCTGAAGTTGCATATGGCACTCTATTTAGAATAAAAGTGGTCGTCAATGCAGCTTCTCCCCAGTAGCATTTAGAAAGACCCACGGTTAGCAGCATTGAGTTCATCATTTCTGTCAACGTTCTGTTCTTCCTCTCCGCTACTCCATTGGATTGAGGAGAATATGGAGCAGTAGTCTCGCATATGATTCCATGTTCTTTGCAGAATGATGCGAATTCATGAGACCTGTACTCCCCACCTCGATCACTTCTCAACCTCTTGAGTTGTTGTCCAGTCTGCCGTTCAGCTTCGGCCCTGAACTCTCTGAACTTCTCGAAAGCGTCATCTTTAGACTTGAGCAAGTAGACGAATGCATATTTTGAGAAGTCGTCGATGAAGGTTATGAAATACTTCATCCCGGCCTTCGTGGAGAAATGTTTGAAGTCACAGATATCGGAGTGCACCAACTCCAGAAGATCTGTGCTTCGATTGACCCGATGAAAGGGTTTCCTTGTGATCTTCGTCTGAGCACACACTTCACACTTCTCCACCTTACCCCACATTTGGAGATAAGTCCTAGACTAGACATTTTGTTAATTCTTTTACAATGAACATGTCCTAGTCTATTATGCCACAACTCAAGAGAATAATCAGAAAATGCAACTGCATTAATGTCATCAAACTGGTTGACAAGCTGAATTTTAAACATTCCTTCGGTTTGATAAGCCTTCCCGAAGTATGTTCCCTTCTTGGACATCACCATCTGACCAGCATTGATGTCCATCCTCAAGCCTGCATTGCAGAGCAGGCTCCCAGAGATCAGGTTCTTGGCAATCGCCGGAACATGCTTCACACCTTGAAGCGTCAGAGTGTTCCCAGAAGTGAGTTTCAGCTCCACAGTCCCGATCCCCAGAACTTCAGCTTGGGCCTGGTTCGCCATAACAACCTTGTCAGATATCGGCTGGTACGTGACGAACCATTCCTTGCCAGAACAGACATGGCAAGTCGTACTAGTGTCTATCCACCAGTCAGAGTCAACCCCCACAGTTGTGACCTGTGCGATCATAGCAACAATGTTAGAAACCAATGAAACCTTATTAGGCTCACCTTTCTCTGATTGTTTAGGCTTGGATCTGCATTCACTCTTGTAGTGGCCTTTCTTGCCACAATTGTAATAAGTCACGTGGGACTTAGTCTTCTGTTGCTTGAATGAAGGACCCTTCACTTTTAGATTAGTGAAGTCCTTCTTCTTGGGATGAGAAGCCGCCTGCTTCCCCTTGGGATCTCTTGTCTGCACTAGATTGGCTTTAGCCAACTGTTTGGACAGAGTGTCCACCTTCTGTTGGGAACGCATCTCGTCCTCAACATGGATCTCTTGAAGTAGATCTTCCAAGCTAATGTCGAGCTTCTTTCTGTGCATCCTTGCATAGAAGGTACTCCATCCAGCAGGAAGTTTTGAGACGATCCCTCCAACGACAAATTTGTCGGGAAGGGACATCTCTTCGGCTTCCAGTTTCTGATGTAGCTTCAGAAATTCCTTCACATGTGGCAACATGGACTTCTCGTCCTCAAAGAGCAATTTGTGATATTTTTCAACCACAAACATTTTGCTCCTGTTCTTGTCTTCTTCATACAGTTTTTCCACAGACTCCCATATGTCTCTGGCAAGTTCCTTCTTCGAGTAGGATTCTGCCAGGGAGTCCTCCATAGCATTCAGGATGAGAAGCCTGCAGATGCTATTTTCCTTTCTCCATTTGGCCTGGAGTTTGGTAGCCGCGTTGATTGCGACAGTAGATCCAGTGTCTGGAACAGAGGGTTCTTCCTCCAACAGAACATGATCAACGTCTTTTAGTTGAAGAGTTAGGTAAACATTTCTCTTCCAGACTTGATAATGCTCTCCATCGAACTTTTCCAACTTGCAGAAGTCCGATTGGAGGAGCGAAGCATTAATGTTTTCCATCTACACGGATCTTGCTTTGAGATTGTTAGTCCCGGGGCTTGATCAAAGATGGTAAAACAGATGCAACAGAGATCTACGATGATACAGAAACCAAATAACCCGATTACAATATGGAGGAGGAAAATAGAGAAGAGAAGATCTCTCGTTCTTCCTTGCAAACGTGTTGCAATTGGGACAGAACGAGGTACAAAAATCTAGAGAAAGATTAGATGAAGAACAGTTGCTGGGGTGTCAAAACACCGTTACTCAAAGCAAGATTCGCCCCACACGAACTGCTTCCAGGAACCAGCAAGTTTGAAGAACTTGTGGAACGCTCGAAGTCACATCTGTTCTGACTCCTCGGATGGACTTGCAATGGCGGCAGCAGCTCTCTCTCTCTTTCTCCTTTTCTGACTTATAATTTTCGTAGTAGCCACAAAGGAGGCCAGAAGAGAGTATATATAGAGAGAGGGTGGAAACCCTAGCTGCCTCTTCAGTTATGGAAAGATTGAATCAAATCCCAAAAAGATAGCAACGAGATTAATTCAAATCCCACAAAGATAGCAACGAAATTAATTCAAATCCCACAAAGATAGGATCTGAATTAATCGCATTGAATCAGTCTTTCCATAACTGACTTGTAGTCTGCACAGTCAGCGGAACCCTCCATGCGGCAGCAGCAGCAGCCTGGCCGCATGAGCCTCATGGCCGCATGGATCACATGAGCCGCATGACGTGCTAAGTGCAAAGTGCGCCAACAAAACGCCACATTACGCCTCATGAGCCCATGAGCCCGAGCCCGAGTCCGAGTCGCTAAGCCCCTTTGGGGCTTAGCTCCAAATGGAATTAATCCAAGAGAATGACAAAAGCATTAATGCTTAATCCTTGGAGCCTTATTCTTAACTCCTAGTAAAATCACTCATATGGTTCCCTCCTTAGGGTCACCACCTCATGTGCATCTCTCAACAACACACCCAAGTATATATGTTGAGATAACTCATGGTGCATTTCCGATGTGGGACTAAAATTTTACAAGGCATGTTGAGAGCTAGCTCTCTTCATGTAAAGAAAGCACCAACAGTTTCTAATCCGTAGCAAGCAAACAAAAGAAAGCCACCAACCAATAATATATCGCACTGAATTATTATAGCATCTGATGGGATGATGCCACTAACCCCATTGATTTCATGAAAACTCGAGGGTTTGAGCATATTCATTTGACAGCAACATTATCAACTACAAGTGTTTTATAAAGGTAAATACTGCCAAATTAGCAATGAGGATATCTGTAATTACTCTGCTATTAATATGGATAACCAATAACTCCAATGATGTAAGGGGACTCTACTTCGAGTTTAATCCCTCACAAAAGGAACTGATCACATCTGGAGTTCCTACACATTTTTAGATCATTAGATCTACTAGAATCTGCAGCAATCACCATTCTATTTAATAAGCAGGAAACATTTGGAACCAGACAAACTTCGACACAAATTATTCACCAATTCAGATAAGTTGACTTCTCGGGTTCCAAGTGCAATGAGTTCCTGGTTGTCTCATGGAAATAATGGATCTGTCTAACGCATCTCCAAATATTGTACAGTGTGCATGCTTGACTAAATCTTCCATCATGTTTTTGCCATGGTTTTACGTTCTTCTTTTCCATCTTCAGATCTACTTTTTAATGTTTATCAGAGAAATATGTATCCTTCTGAATCATGGAAGTGTGCAAATGATAAAATTACAGGCAAACTGTTGGGTACGCGGTGTGACCCGAACCGGAGTTGGCCCATGAGGTGCAATATTGAATTGGGCCCATATGTCTTAAACGAGTGCCTGAACCAATCCCAATTATCTACACCACATGATCCCACCTCCTAACTGATGTGGGACTAAATTACCTACTTTATTGTCACCCCCATTTGAGCGCTCAACCGAAAACGAGATACAATCCAACAATCTTCACTTTAGCTCGTTTCCGCTGACCGAACAACCTACATACCCGGCTAACTTTTGTTCGTTCCTGCTAGCTGAGCACCCTTGCTCGTTTCCGCTAACCGAACAACCTTAGCACACTCCGACTACCTTTGCTCGTTCCTGCCAGCTGAGCACCTAGGAAATCCAACATATTGTCATTTCGATTCGTTCTCGATTCGTTCGACCATAGAACCAAACCTGATACGGTCATCCACACCACACTTGTGTGTCAACCACAACATCTTGCTCCATCTTGGGCTCGTCAAACCAACCTTTGAAGCCAATTCGTGTAGTTGATGCTCCTACTCCACCTTGAGAAGAGCCTGTATAATCCGATTATACACATGAACGTTCAGCACCACCTGTCTCGAACCAATTAGAGCCGTCCAAACTAGCCCCGTAACTATGGGCTCTGATACCACTTGTTGGAAACACGGTGTGACCCGAACAGGAGTTGGCCTGTGAGGTGCGATATTGAATTGGGCCCATATGCCTTAAAAGAGAATTCTCATGTAAGGCCTGAAGCAATTCCAATTATCTACACCATATGATCCTACCTCCTAACCGATGTGGGACTAAATTACCAACTTTATTGTCACCCCCATTTGAACGCTCAACCGGAACGAGATACAATCCAACACAAACTAAGTTCCACACTTCAAGGAAATCCCACCCATGGCATGACCTTCTTCTGCCCATAACTACCTTAGCTAGAAATTTTGCACCAGCATACAGATTGAAATCAGGTCGACAGCCGGTCATAAAACTTCGTCAAATCTTGTATGAAGATTTCTCATGCTCCATAACTGATTCCATTCTGATGGAAGAAGACTTGGATGATGATGATGATTTGAATTCATTTGCACTAACCTTATTTAGTCTCTTATCTGGTCAATTAGACATCACCACTTATGTAAACCAGCCTAAGGGAACCTTAGGATAAGGCCTTATGTTTGATTCCTAGTGACCTTTCCTACTCGAATTACAGGTAGCCTAACCCAGTGAATCAACTCACCAAACTTACCTCACATGACAAACAGCCTATTGAAAAACAGACCATTGAAACAGACAATATTTTGGAATTTTGTAGTTCCCCAAAAAAAGTATATTACGTTTCAAAATATTTATATTTTATTGATTTGCTAATTCATGCATCAAGCATTTTATCTCTTAGTGGTTAGATCACAATAAGCAAATGTATTTGGTTATGAGTTCAAATCTAAGATATCTGCGAACTTTTTTATATTTTTGATCAACAAACGTTATCCATAATTTCTCCTAGAAAAACGACGTATAGTACATACTACAATAGTATCTAGTCTATGTTGCACGAACACAAATACAACACGACACATTAAAGACACGAAGACACGGACACGGCACCCATTTTTGGCGTTGTCACGACCCGATCCCAATTGCTTGGGTCGAATCGGATCATGCCCAGCCTGCACCGTTGTTGAGACGGCGGCAGTAAGCTGTTCAGTAGCAGGTAACCATACAACAACACTATATTTGTCACAACTCAACATTCGGAAATTTAAAACTTTATTAAACTTTTACATGAAATAAAAGATACAACTTAAACCATTTTTTTATACATCATGAATAAAAGAAAACTCTAGGCAAACAGCTCATCAATCTCGAATTCCTCGTCTTGGGATCGCGTAACAAAGCCTCATCAGTGATACCTAAAATGTTGGGTCTCCAGTCAGGAGGGAGCAAAGTACAATTACGAATATCCAATAATTCAAATAATAATTTAAAATTTGCAATGTTAAACAATTTGAAATACTTTAACAATATTTTTCACAATTCTACAATTGAAAACAATGTGATTTGAGTAGGTAACGAACTATGACCGGCTTGGGATGATTCAATTATATCCTAATGATACGGTCCGGCCTATCCTCGTGTATAGGAGGAATCAGCTCGCACAATCAATGATGCAATATAGGGGTATTGGTCATAGACGCTACACTACTCCCCCAATATCCCGAGTCAATCAGATTCAATCAATGAGTCAATATTCGAACTCTAGGAGAGAGTTCCGTGTAGCAATGTGGTTTAAAATTACAATAAAACAATTACTAGATAAATTACCAAATAGACATAACTGCACTTGCCTTTGTTTTAGAATGACTGGATAGACGAGTCGGTACCGAAGAGGAACGTCAGTTGTAACTTCGAGTTCCTACAGTTGAGAACTCGACTTAGATCCTTGAATAACCAGACTAAGTGTGCTAGTTGCAATCTCTAGTAGACCTGTCCTAGTCAGGTTTTAAGTTGTATTTATTTACAGCTAACGATTACGTCGCAACTACGTGCGTTGATTAACCGGTTAATTGAATTATTTGGAAATACACGAGAATCAATTACAATTTGGAAAACTTTGTGTTTTGTAATATATTTATAAAAATACAATTTCTTTTAGTGATAAACCGTGAATTAATAATATTTTATTCATTTTAACTAAATTCGTAATTAACCAGTAATCGCGATCTAATCTACGATTTATGCGACTAACCAAAAACTACCCAAATTACATCCACCAGAAAAAGAAAAAAATAAAATAATCTACGCTACACAATACAGTGGCACAGCTAATGGTCCTAGGGTGGGCTTATGCCCTGTACAATTTTCTTTTACATCAATTAAGCGAAAATGACTTAATTAATAAATAAAGTGCAGAAATTAAATAACTATAATAAATAGCCTAGATATTAATTAAAATAATTAAAAAGAAAGCTAAGAGTCTCAGACTCGGTCCATTCCTCAAAATTCGGCTAATACCACAACGTCCAGTCGGACCGGTGCGTTTGCATTTCGCCGGGGCCCACAGACCGGTACGGTCGTCGCCCGAAAAATCAGTTTAGAAATTCATTTTCGAAAGCCAATTTTGAAATCAATATAAATATAGTTTTTGTAAAAATTTGGGCAGCACTTCCTCTATTTTCGGGACAAACCCAAAACTGGGAAGTGCGCCAACAAATTCCTGCAAATATTTTCCAACCCAAAATAGTCTACAGAAATATCCACCAAAATGATTTCCAACACCACAGAAATAATTCCAACACCACCGAATAAATCCCGAAATATCCGGGAATCCATAATCCATCCAAATCACACCAACCCAGCAAGTAAAACACAGGAAATTAATCTAACGCAGCTAAACGAAAATATATAACGCAGCTAACCGGATTCCCGAGAGGGAACCGGGGAACCGATCTATCATCATCGACTCTACGGGGACGAACTACTGTGACTATCCAGAAATTACCCATGTCCGTTGGTCGGGGAGCCGCGGGACAAAACTCGGGAACGAAATTGGAAAGCAACGGTCCACGGGAACCACGACCGAGAGTGCAGACAACGGAAACAGAACCCGTGGGAAGCACGGAAAACTCGCGGAAGGCAGCGGAGCTCGGGACAGAGCCGCTGGAGGCGGAGCCGAGGTGGATCGGACAGCGACGAAGGGGCGTCGGTGCCGGAGGGCGTGCACAGGGCGGTCGGCCTGGGGCACATCGAGAGGTACGGTCGCCGGACGGCGGGCGACGGCCTCAGAATCGGGGGTCGGGCGCCGGGGAGCGGCGGCGGATGGCCGCGGAGATGGGCGGACGGCTGGCGCAGGTAGCCGCGCGGTCGGGGGCTGCCGGGATCGGCCTGGCGGGGCCGCGCGGACAGAGGAGGCGGCGGCGGGATCCGCGGGTCGCGGTTTGGGGCACGCTGGCTTGGCCGGGAACGGCGGCGCGCGGTCGGGTGGCTCGGGGTGGCCGCGGGTGAGCGGTGGGGTCGCGCGGAGGCGCTGACGGCGGGGGTCGCCGGGAGAAGCTCGCGCGGAGACACGGCTGCGGGAGGAGATGGCTTGGGGGGGTTATCTCCACAGAGAGGAGAGGGAGAGATTTTATAGGGAGAAAATTGGGGGTTATGGAAACCCTAAAGTCTCCATTGAAGGAGAAGAAATAACTCCTACAGTTCTCCTTTCGGAAAGGAACCGAAGAGGAAGATGGATGGGTCATCCGTTCCAAATGTGAAGGGTTTCATTCCCCAATACTAAAACAATCAAACCTACTCCTATATGACAACCAACACTTGTGGTGTAGTGGTGGTGTCTTAGGACTTGGTTGGGAAGGTTGAGGTTCAAACCTTAGGATTAACATCTATATATTTTTTTTATATATAAATTCTTATTTTACCCATAAATCAATTTAAAGAAATGATTTTCTTTTATTTCTTAATTATTAGTAAAAAAAAATTTAAAAATATATATATATATATATTCAAGTTAAAATAATTTCTTTTACATTAAAAATTTAATATGCATATATATATATGCTTTGTTTTTGAAAGTCCAAGAGAAAAAAAAATAACTGTTAATTGAAAGGAAATATTAAAATTTGTTTTGGGTTTTACAAGCTTTCCTCCTTAGAAAATTTCGTCCTCGAAATTTTAAAGTAAGGTAGGAAAGACAAACATGTACGGGTACTGCGCCCGTAACTCAGGTCCAACTATAAGGATTTCCAAGGCAGTCGTGGATGAGACGGTTTAGGAACAAGTTTTATGATATCATTCACGCAGAAAAATACAAAAGCGAACCAAAGTACACGAGGTTGATCAGACCATCATGCACCGGTCCTGATTAGACAATATATTAGTGGGTGCACCCAATAAGATATCGTCATGATCAAGCTTGATAAAGAGATAGCTTGCAAAACTAGGCTAACTTCGTCAGCATCAGTCAAGTTTAGAACGAAAAGATGAGGAAATAAGTGATGGCTCGAATTCTGATCTTCTTCTTACCTCTGACTAGGCTTGCAACTGGTTTCTCTGGCACTGAAAGGTTAAGTCCAAACTTGAGCTCTGAATTATCCAAATTGTGACTCGGATCCGAAATGTAGCATCTGAGCTGTGACGTAGAAGACGTTGCACACTATCAAGATTAGCTGGTAGAGCTAACTGGTACGCTACTTCCAACGCGTCTTAAACTTCAAATGGCCTGATGTATCTAGCCTCAATTTCCAGCTCCGTCAAAACTGACTGTTCCTCTGGTAGGAAAAACTTCACCAAAAGTAATTTGGTTTTCCCAATACATACCAAATTTCGAGACGCAAAATCTCAATACATCTTCAAGCGTCTGGATTGACCTCTCTGATTGCTCGTCCCGCGGTACTCCATGAATCCGGTAGATGTGCTTCCCGTACAATGCTGCCCACTTCTTAGTGGATAAACTAACTTTGAAGGAAAATAAAGTGTGCTGACTTAGTCAGTCGGTTTATTATAATCCAATTGGTGTTCTTCCCTCCTTGGAATCAAGGCAATCCTGACACATAGTCCATCGTTATGTGCTTCTACTTCCAATCCGGAATGCCCAACGACTGTAGAAATCCTGCGGGTCTCTGTCGGCTAGCCTTCCCTTGTTAACAAACTACCCAACAATAGTACGCTTATCCCAATACGTCTTATCAGCTCCTGGATGTGCGACTGGTGCGCTTCTTGCATTAGCTCATTCCTCAATTCGCCAGTCGGTACGCAAAGTCTCGTACCATTCTTCAGAGTTTCACTGCTGATCAATTTAGAAACCCTCAAGTGTTCTTGCCAACACTTGATCTCTAAGCCTGCAAAGTGCCTCGTTTTGAAACTACGTCCTTTTGATTTTTTTTTTCCATCAGCCTCAAACTTCATCAATACTGAATCAGCATCCAGCTCCGTCCTTCTATCTCCAGGTAGTATAACCTCCAGTCCAAGCTTCTCGACGTCTTCTAGTAGGTGCCACTCCTTGGCTTAGAACTTCGCCATCAGTATCGACCAAGTGCATCAGTGACCACATTAGCCTTACCTGAATAGTACTGCAGGTTGATGTCGAAATTCTTCATCTGCTTCAGCCAGCTTCTTAGTCTAACATTCAGCCCTTCCTGAGTGAAGACATATTTTAGACTTTGGTAGTCCGTACATATTTTCACTCCCTTTCCATAAAAATCCTGCTTCCATAGCTTCAAAGTAAAGATAATTGCAGCAATTCAAATTTAGGTGTGGGATGATTCTTCTCGTGAGTCTGTAGTTGCCTACACGTGTAAGCAATTACTTTCCCATGTTGTCGAAGAACGCAACCCAGTCCTTTTCCAGAGACATTACTGTAAATTGAGAACCCACCGGTTCCTGCGGGTAGCGCAAGGATTGGTGTAGTGGTAAGTCTCTTCTTCAGCTCCTCAATGCCGCATGGCAAACTTTCGTTCAGAATGAACTCTTCATTCTTCCAAGTGAGCTTCGTCATTGACTCAGCAATCTTGGCGAAAATTCTGCACGAACTTCTGATAGTAGCCGGCCAAGTTCAAGGATCTTTCGAATTGAACTTGGGGTATACCACTCTTCAACAACAGCTATCTTCCATCGAAATTTCTTCTCTTGACCACATGGCCAAAAGTCTACCTTGTCAAAAATCCACGTTCAGATAATTACCATAAAACTTCTTTTTCCTCAAAGTTCCAAAACTTCCTCAGGTGTTCTTCATGCTCTTCTTCAATCTTCCAATATATCAGAATGTTATCTATGGAGAAGATGAACTGACTCAAATACTCATGAAAGATCTGTTCATGAGATTCATGAACACAGCAGAAGCACTTGTCAGTCTAACGTCCTGACCAAAGAAAACTACCCATACTTGATGTTTGAACGCCGCCTTTGGAAATGTCCTCTTTCCTGACTTTGGTTTGATGGTAGTCAAATCTTAAGTCAAACTTCGAAACACCCTAACTTCACACAAACAGATCAAACAGATCCTCGATCCGGGCAGAGGGTACTTGTTCTTTAGTGTCTGATAATTTGATGCACATCCATTGTTCCATCCTTCTGGGGCATATACAAGATAGATGCTCCTAAGGTAAAGTTCCACTCTGAATAAATCCTAAAGCCTTCAGTTCATCGATCTGGTCCTTCATTTTCTATGATCTTCGAGTCTGAATCATGCCTTATTGTAAGGGGCAGGGTCTGCTGGATAGGAAGAGGGTCCTTAGATTGTGGCCTAACAGGTGTTGCTGGCCTATGAGCTCTGGCTTGATAAACAGATAAGGGCAGTCCTTTACCCGATGTTCAGCAGATCCACATGCCAAACATTGTCCCAATCTCTTGCGACAACTAACGGCCTGATGATCAGGCCTCTTACAATAGTTACAAGCCCAAAGCTTCTTACGACAAGGCTGCCGAAAAGTAGAGTACTTGATGGGACCCCAAATATCTTCTAGATTCAAGGGTATCCTTCCTAGGACAAAAGTTCTGCTCTAACTTGGTTGGAGATAACTAAGGCTACATCATGACGTTCTTCATGTCTTCTCTCGTGATATTCTTCTGTTCCTGCTGGGCTTCAACTTGTGCTTTCTGGATCTCCATGATTTCTTAAAATAGGGTAACCATTTGGAAGGTGTTTGCTGGTACTGGTGGAGCAACAAAAATGAATACTCCACCAAGGAAATGCAATTCAGTTTGAGATGAGGTAGGATTCGCCAGTGTAGAAAAAATTTCACTGGATGCATTATGAGGACGGTCAAACAGCCGCGAGGGGAAAGACCCTGGGCTTTGGTTGAGGAGATGGGGTATGATCCGGAGATAACACCTCATCGCCAGCAGGATTTGGTCAACGGTCATTCTCTGGAAGGTTTAGGACGCACACATAAGCAAGGTAGCCTACCGGTCTATAATCAAGCAAAAATATTTATTTATAATATATTTCGGTCCTATGTTGTGACAAATTGATGTTCTAGTGTTCTAATTGTTTCTAGGTATGTTTTCCTAAGTTGTTGTTCAGACCTGCATGGGCCACCACTAAAAACATGTCACGACCCGGTCCCAATTGCTTGGGTCGAATCGGATCATGTCCAGCCTGCACCGTTGTTGAGACGGCGGCAGTAAGCTGTTCAGTAGCAGGTAACCATACAACAACACTATATTTGTCACAACTCAACATTCGGAAATTTAAAACTTTATTAAACTTTTACATGAAATAAAAGATACAACTTAAACCATTTTTTTATACATCATGAATAAAAGAAAACTCTAGGCAAACAGCTCAGCAATCTCGAATTCCTCGTCTTGGGATCGCGTAACAAAGCCTCATCAGTGATACCTAAAATGTTGGGTCTCCAGTCAGGAGGGAGCAAAGTACAATTACGAATATCCAATAATTCAAATAATAATTTAAAATTTGCAATGTTAAACAATTTGAAATACTTTAACAATATTTTTCACAATTCTACAATTGAAAACAATGTGATTTGAGTAGGTAACGAACTATGACCGGCTTGGGATGATTCAATTATATCCTAATGATACGGTCCGGCCTATCCTCGTGTATAGGAGGAATCAGCTTGCACAATCAATGATGCAATATAGGGGTATTGGTCATAGACGCTACACTACTCCCCCAATATCCCGAGTCAATCAGATTCAATCAATGAGTCAATATTCGAACTCTAGGAGAGAGTTCCGTGTAGCAATGTGGTTTAAAATTGCAATAAAACAATTACTAGATAAATTACCAAATAGACATAACTGCACTTGCCTTTGTTTTAGAATGACTGGATAGACGAGTCGGTACCGAAGAGGAACGTCAGTTGTAACTTCGAGTTCCTACAGTTAAGAACTCGACTTAGATCCTTGAATAACCAGACTAAGTGTGCTAGTTGCAATCTCTAGTAGACCTGTCCTAGTCAGGTTTTAAGTTGTATTTATTTACAGCTAACGATTACGTCGCAACTACGTGCGTTGATTAACCGGTTAATTGAATTATTTGGAAATACACGAGAATCAATTACAATTTGGAAAACTTTGTGTTTTGTAATATATTTATAAAAATACAATTTCTTTTAGTGATAAACCGTGAATTAATAATATTTTATTCATTTTAACTAAATTCGTAATTAACCAGTAATCGCGATCTAATCTACGATTTATGCGACTAACCAAAAACCACCCAAATTACATCCACCAGAAAAAGAAAAAAATAAAATAATCTACGCTACACAATACAGTGGCACAGCTAATGGTCCTAGGGTGGGCTTATGCCCTGTACAATTTTCTTTTACATCAATTAAGCGAAAATGACTTAATTAATAAATAAAGTGCAGAAATTAAATAACTATAATAAATAGCCTAGATATTAATTAAAATAATTAAAAAGAAAGCTAAGAGTCTCAGACTCGGTCCATTCCTCAAAATTCGGCTAATACCACAACGTCCGGTCGGACCGGTGCGTTTGCATTTCGCCGGGGCCCACAGACCGGTACGGTCGTCGCCCGAAAAATTAGTTTAGAAATTCATTTTCGAAAGCCAATTTTGAAATCAATATAAATATAGTTTTTGTAAAAATTTGGGCAGCACTTCCTCTATTTTCGGGACAAACCCAAAACTGGGAAGTGCGCCAACAAATTCCTGCAAATATTTTCCAACCCAAAATAGTCCACAGAAATATCCACCAAAATGATTTCCAACACCACAGAAATAATTCCAACACCACCGAATAAATCCCGAAATATCCGGGAATCCATAATCCATCCAAATCACACCAACCCAGCAAGTAAAACACAGGAAATTAATCTAACGCAGCTAAACGAAAATATATAACGCAGCTAACCGGATTCCCGAGAGGGAACCGGGGAACCGATCTATCATCATCGACTCTACGGGGACGAACTACTGTGACTATCCAGAAATTACCCATGTCCGTTGGTCGGGGAGCCGCGGGACAAAACTCGGGAACGAAATTGGAAAGCAACGGTCCACGGGAACCACGACCGAGAGTGCAGACAACGGAAACAGAACCCGTGGAAAGCACGGAAAACTCGCGGAAGGCAGCGGAGCTCGGGACAGAGCCGCTGGAGGCGGAGCCGAGGTGGATCGGACAGCGACGAAGGGGCGTCGGTGCCGGAGGGCGCGCACAGGGCGGTCGGCCTGGGGCACATCGAGAGGTACGGTCGCCGGACGGCGGGCGACGGCCTCAGAATCGGGGGTCGGGCGCCGGGGAGCGGCGGCGGATGGCCGCGGAGATGGGCGGACGGCTGGCGCAGGTAGCCGCGCGGTCGGGGGCTGCCGGGATCGGCCTGGCGGGGCCGCGCGGACAGAGGAGGCGGCGGCGGGATCCGCGGGTCGCGGTTTGGGGCGCGCTGGCTTGGCCGGGAACGGCGGCGCGCGGTCGGGTGGCTCGGGGTGGCCGCGGGTGAGCGGTGGGGTCGCGCGGAGGCGCTGACGGCGGGGGTCGCCGGGAGGAGCTCGCGCGGAGACACGGCTGCGGGAGGAGATGGCTTGGGGGGGTTATCTCCACAGAGAGGAGAGGGAGAGATTTTATAGGAAGAAAATTGGGGGTTATGGAAACCCTAAAGTCTCCATTGAAGGAGAAGAAATAACTCCTACAGTTCTCCTTTCGGAAAGGAACCGAAGAGGAAGATGGATGGGTCATCCGTTCCAAATGTGAAGGGTTTCATTCCCCAATACTAAAACAATCAAACCTACTCCTATATGACAACCAACACTTGTGGTGTAGTGGTGGTGTCTTAGGACTTGGTTGGGAAGGTTGAGGTTCAAACCTTAGGATTAACATCTATATATTTTTTTTTATATATAAATTCTTATTTTACCCATAAATCAATTTAAAGAAATGATTTTCTTTTATTTCTTAATTATTAGTAAAAAAAATTTTAAAAATATATATATATATATATATTCAAGTTAAAATAATTTCTTTTACATTAAAAATTTAATATGCATATATATATATATGCTTTGTTTTTGAAAGTCCAAGAGAAAAAAAAAATAACTGTTAATTGAAAGGAAATATTAAAATTTGTTTTGGGTTTTACAGGCGTCCTAATGATTTTGGAGTGTCTGCCGTGTGTCTAATACTTGCCCGACACGACTTGTCAGCTCAGTTATTTTGGAGTGCATGTGCTTCCTAGTATCTAGTATACATCCAAATGTTGGATGAATGGCCTCACCAATGGTTGAATAGGTGTGATGAAATGATTGGATATGTTGGTTCATCCAAGGGTTGTGAATCTTGTAATAGATTCACCGAGTGATGAATTGATGCATAAAATTATAAATAGGGAAGAAAACTACAACAAGGGTTGTGAATCTCTCTTCAAATCAACCCCCAGAACTCTAATTCACCTCTTCCATTCCTTAGAAAATTGCACCTATTTGAGAAATTCTCTCCTTAAATTGTTTTCTTGAGTTTAGGGCTAGGAAACACCTATTTAAAGCACCCAACTTCCGAAAAGATCTGGATCATTGATCACGATCCAACGGTGCTAATAAAACATCCAAAATTTATCTTTAGTCCCAACATCGGTATACAGGCGATTTTATACAAAAAAAATAGACACTTCGAGTCAGTCTGAACAAAAACGTGTTTCGCCGGTGTACCTTCGAGTCGGCCTTTTAGACCCTTTCCGCCTTCTAGACTTGGAGTTCAACTTCTTGACTTCGACAGGAGGGGCCGAACTTCCTCCCCTTAGCCTCTTCGCAGTACGAAGGTCGTTCTAACTGGCACCCGCTCTGAAATACAGGAAGCTATGTGCTCAATTTCCTCACTAAGGTCAAGAAGACTGTAGGATGCAATGGTCGCCTGTATGATCGAAGACAAAGTACTTAACATCCAAATAAGTCAAAATGAAATACATTGGACCCATGGAGAAGGGAGAAGCGTGCAGCAAAGGTTGGAAGATGGAGGCCCAAGCTCGGAGGGCATTCTAGTGCTTGTCCCCCTAGACACTTCCGGTGAACAACAGATAGCAGGAGACCTCCAGCATGCGCTCCAAACCTCCCACCGTGGACAATTGGAGATGGAGGCCCGAGCAAAGTCTTTTGCATGAGCTTGGAGGGAATTCTTGTGCTTGTCCCCGTAGACACTTTCGGTGAACAACATATACCAGAAGAGCTCCAGCACGCCCTCCAGACCTCCCACCGTAGACACTACAAAGGTGCAATGATCGGCGTGGCGCCTGAGACTTCTTAGCTCCCTTGGTGAGGACGCATGTATCCCCTTCGTTTGTGTGAGAGGAATAGAGGGGGAGTTCTTTGGGAGGTAGCCCTTTCTGAAGTTGCTCACCCTGCAAGACTTGTTGTATAGCAAACAAACCCTTCCTTGCTCATGTTTTGAGGGGACAAACTGGGACTTGAGAGGAGCCGGCGATTGAAGACGGGTTACTAGCATTTGTTCCCAAGCCGCCTTTGGGAGGTGGTGGTGGTCAGCTCCTCTTGTCCATATCTGTACAGAAAGGAAGCTGGTCAGAAACCAAGAACGTAAGTTGTGCTGGGACAACATCGCTCTAATGCTCACTCGTACCGAGCCTCATGTAAGCATTGACGCCGATCCTCCTCAAGTTACTCTCCTCCATGACATTGTGCAAGTCGGACAGGGAGACTCCGCGTGTTCTTAGAACCTCTCAAAATTACTAAAACTGTAAACACGCCTTCTTGTAATTCAAACTCCTCTGCACTTACAATATTAATACTAAAAAAAATTGTTGCTTCCTTAAAAGTAGTTTTGCTCCTAAATTTCTAAGTGACAGCTTATAAGTACGAAGGCCAGATAGAAAATTAACCGGCCCTTACTCTAAAAAATAAAGACCAAAAACACGATGTATAAAACCAAATGTTAGTGACACGATAGAAGCGACAAAGCCTTTAGCCCAAAGTTTGGGGCGGAATTCTTTCATCAATTTGTCTTTGTTTTGTACTAATACCAGTTTCGCGCTGGCTTAGCACATCAGAAAAATAAAATATTTGCAGATTTTTAAGTCATTTCTGATGACAAATATACTATTGACTGCACTGTTTAATTTAGAAGTGCAATACCTAGGTTTTGCAGAAATTTCAAATCTCCTAGTATTACATATACTCACTCCTATTCTAATGCTCCCAATTTAGTATTCCTAAAGGAGACATCTTTACTGAAGCTAGGAATCACACACTCCAAAACGAGCTTGTGTCTCGGTGTTAATTGTATCCGTGTCCATGCAATATAGCACTGATACCAAAATAGGGAAAACGTCAGACATAGGAATCACGAAGAGAATGATTATCACCTGAGCCGGAAAGGCATCCATGGAAGGCTTGAGGAAGGAGACCGATCCCGCCATTGGTGTCGGCTCGGAAGACTCCGTGGAGGAGCTTCGTGTCCGAGTCGAAGTGGGGAAAGGAGCGCGCAGGCCTCGATCCTCCCGACAAAGTTCCCGACATGAAGGTGGAGATCGCCGGGTGTCGCCATGAAACCCGCCCTTGGAAAACCCTAGAAATGATAGCGGGAAGCAGAAAGTACATTTTATTAAAAAAATGTCAGAAGTGGGATTTGAACCCACGCCCTCTCTCGAAGACCAGAACTTGAGTCTGGCGCCTTAGACCACTCGGCCATCCTGACTTCTGTGTCTTAGTTTTACCAATTAATTTAAGCTAACTTCAGCTTTTAGCCGTGTATACCTCTCTTTTAGCTATAGACTGAATGATTATTCTATTAGTTTATTGAAGGATTCAAATTGATGCATCTCCCTCACAACATGCTCATACACAAAAAGAATGAGCTAGTACTCCATGATATAGTGTGGTGACACCACCATGAGATAAAGCCTCGACTTCGGACCATATCATAGCGGCATAGCACTGCACATAAACATGTAGCATAATGCTGAAGAATGGAGAGTGCTAGGTAGCACGAGGCCAGTAACCTCATGTTACAGTGGAATGACACCACATGAGACTGAGACATCGGCTTGGGATCATGTCACAATGATGTAGCAGACAGCGCAAGACTTCATGATAGGTAGTAAAGCACTACAAAGAAACATGGGACATCATACTACAGTGGTATAACACCATAGGAGGTGGAGCCTCGACTTTGTGTCATGTCATAGCGACGTAGCACCGCCAAAAAGCACAAGGCTTTATGCTGGGTATTTTGAACTCTCTAAAAGAACTCACCAAAGTGTATGGAATGAGATGGATGCCGTATCTTAAGGGTAAACTTGTAGATACCCAAGATATATACAACGAGACGATGTCAGCACATGGCATTTAATGTGCAACCAGAGGCACAACTGATGTCATTGTGTGAGTGAGAAAAATAGTAGCTATGGTACTGAATACAAGGCTCGGTTCATTCAAGTACTATATTATTGTTTAACTCTTACGAAAATATTCAAGTCATAAGCGACATTTATCCTAATGCATGATGTGTAGTCACTGTGGGGAACACTCAGCCAATGTATTGAGATATATGGGAGATTGTTATAGTTTTCTTGGAACCACTAGAAAGATAGTCCCACATGAAAAAAATACTCCAAATGAGTATCTTGATATATAGTTATACTTGTTATTGATGTATGCACATGTGGAGAGTGGTGGGCCATGTGGGTGCCATGTTGGTTGTTTTTCTAGAGAGACTTTAGTTAAATACCTCAAGGAAAGATTAAGTTTTTGTCAATCTCTTTGGAAAATTCTCATAGAAGCTAGCAACTCTAACGAAGGGCAAAAATTGACGCTTTAATACCGCACTTTGTACTTCGTATGTACTCATCAGACACGAGTTGGCACTTGTGTACAAACGTTGCACTTGTGTGCTCATTTTATACGCTAGTTGCATGCACAGATATGCACGTATGAGTGGATGTACGCATGCACTGCTACGCGTATGATTGGATGTGTGCATGTGCTGCATTATCGTTGTGCTGCTATGTGCATCTGTGGGCTACGCGGATCATGTGCATATGCATAGATTACGGGACTTGTATAATCAATCTCAATCTTTGGGAGTTGGTATGTTAATCCCATATCATCCAGAATTAGAGTTGGATTTTTCACCCCTCTCTATAAATACTCTTCTTGTCTCCTTATGGAGAGAAATAAAATGAAAAAAAGGACATCCAGTGAGTCCATTCAAGTTGTACATAGAGGTGACTATGAGCGTTTCAGAAGTTCATTTCGTTAACCTGCTGGTTCCTAAGAACAAATCATCAATAGAGGACGAATCTTGATTTGAGCAACGATAGTCTTCATCATACTGACAAGATTTTTTTTTCCAATCGTCTTCTCCTTCTTTCTTGTCACGACCCGCTCCCGAATAATCGGACACGAGTCGGACACGCCCAGCCTTCATTGTTAGACACAATGAAGTAAGCTGTACCAAGCTAGGGAAACTAACCAGATAATCATGAAAGTATAGAATCACAGCAACTATATAATGTGTCCCAACCAGAAAAGAGATACAATATCTGAATTTATTACAATCAACTATAAGAGTCTGCTAGTCTCAATACATGGAAAGATAAATGGAACTAAATGCAGTACTAGGCCTCTGCAGCCTCTAGGTCACAAGCAGCTCCAACTGGCTCAGGGAAAGCAGTGTCCTGTCCATAGTATGTGTCACATAAAGCCTCCATCTCACCTATCATAACATATCCAGTCAGGAACGGAGCAAGTACAATTCTAGGTAATGAACAAGACATCATGAAATGAAAGTATAAGGGAACATGGAAAGTACAGGAAAATACAAGTGAATAAGTACATGAAGAACAGGATAAAGTACATGAAGAACATGAATGTAAGAACATGAAAGAACATGATATGTAAGCACCTGAAAGAACATGATATCACAGGAAATAAGTACAAGGTAATCTCCTGAACATATGTGTAATGCATTTGAAATATAACTAAATATGTGACCGGCTAGGGTAAGAACCTGAAAGCACCTGAAAGCACATGAATGGTGACTTAGGACCCGCGTGCACGATGCGGGGTCTAAGCTAAAACACACCTGAGTTGATACTTGGGATTGGTCACATAGATAGTATATTTCCCCTCCCCAGATACAAGTAATAAGCACAAGAGAACAAGAGTACCAGAAAGAACATGACGTGTTGCAATTGTGTCACTCAAGGAAGTACAGGAAAAATAATGTAAAGCACAAAACCGTAGAGTGTACTTGCCTTGCTCCAGCAATATGGTAGGCAATCTAGCTGGATGTTCTCCTGTTAACAATAGTGATGTACAAGTTGGTTAATAAACTATGCTAGTTGCTTTAAAGTTGAGAACTAAATCTTTATCTTGATTCTTCCCAAATAAGTTAGTCTTATTTGGAGGTTCACAAGTTACATTACACTAGGTTTAACTACTAACTTCTTGTTCTCTTGGGAAAATCAAATGCTAAACACAACCCTTGGTTTTACGTGTTTAACACTAAGAGTTTCTATAAGTTTATAATTCAAAAACTCATTATATATATAGAGTTAGCATTGCCACTTTTTATATATATAAAAGTGGTTTGTTTTATAAACTTGGTTTATTATTTAAAAGAAAGTTATTTAAGTAAAGATATTATTTATTTCTAATCAGCCCAACTATAACTATTACCGCATATAAGCCCGGCCCAACACAGCCCAGCCAAACCAGCCCATCAATTATTAATTACAGTCATCCAGCTATAATTAAATAATATTACAACACATTCAGTATGGCCCAGCCCATACTAACAGCCCACAAAAGAATATACAAATAAGCCCACTGAATAAACACCAACCGGCCCAACAATTAATAGCTGCAAACTGCCAAAATCCACCGCCGGTCAGGCCCACAATCCAAGGCCAGTCACGTCAGGGTCAAGTCACATCATCTCCTTGGTGTCCAACACGCACGTCGGACACGGGAAAGAGGACACGGCTACAGCAAGGTCCATCAAAGTTCTAGCCACGAGTCCGCGCCACTTCGTATCCGACACGAACATCGGATACGAACAGGTAGGTACAGCCACAGTCCAGTCGGGACAGAGGTCCAACAGTCAGAAGATCCCCAGCAACAAATAACAGAAAAGAGAAAGAAGAAATCATCAATTAAAATATATAAAATATGCATACAGTGTCGGACACGAGAGTGTCTGACTATGAGATCTCAGTTCAGCAAAATGGAACCAAACATCATATCCCAAAATTATGGCATGCATGCAGTGTCAGACACGAGAGTGTTAGACACAAGATCTCAGTCCAAAAGAAAAGATTCAGAACCTCAGATCTCATCCAAAAATCCACACAGAAATGGATAAGGAAAACATTCCAAAAACAACCCATCCCTGACCTAACGAACCGAGCAACCCTAGAGTCACCACTGGATTTGTTAGGTCTAGGCCAACCGACAGCATGTAAGTAAAAGAAATAGATCCACTGGATTCTCCTCAGAAAACACCATCGAACCCACACTCAACAGATCTGGAACCACTACCAGATCTGGAGAAAAACTCCTCAGAAAACAACATCACAACCACAGAATAGTCACAGATCAACTTGATCTCGAAGAATCCACTAAAGAAACATCATAGATCTAACATGCAACCCAAAATAACCACATGCAAGGGTCGATCTACAAGATCGGACCACAAAAACCCTAGATCCATCGGATCTGAACAGTTAGAACTGTTCGAAGAGAAAGAGAACATCATTGATCTCTCACAGACCCAGCTAAACCCTAGATCTCGTCACCGATCAAAGGATCTCAGAGTCTAGGCCATAGATCTGCCATAGATCTGACCAACAGTAGAGATTAGGGTTAGGTTAGGGTTTACCCTCTGGAAGTCGAAGCCCAAAGCTCGTCGAGGAAGAAGACAGGAAGAAGACGAAGAGACAACGAGCTCGAGTTACTGCCAAGCTCCCAGAGTCGCCGCCGTCAAAGCCATCATCGCCGAAGCCACCACCAGCGCCATCGAGGAAGTCGCTTCACTCAGGATGTCGCCATCAGAGTCGCCGTCAAAGTCGCCGTCGAAGTCGCCGGAGAAGAACGCTCGAGAACGGCGGAGTTCTCGAAGAGTCGGCGAAGGAATCGAAGAGTCGGTGGAGAGCTCGAGAACGGAAGTCTCGAGAAGACGGTGGAATGAAATAAATGAATGCACACTCTCTCTCTCTCTCCACAACCGTTGTTTTAAAACAATAAAATGGAAATTTACAATTAAGCCCCCCCGCAACTGGCCAATATGCAAAAACCCCCCCTGCCTTTTCATAATTGCCCGCAACTAAATTTTAATAGGAAAAATTTACAATTTAATCCTCTTCCTTTTCATAATTACATAAAGTATTTAAAAACAGTTTTTAAAATAAGAAAATAATATAAAAGTTGTTACAACAACTTCAAATTGTAAAATTGTCTAATATTTAATTCATTCAAAATGTTTCCAAATTAATAATAAGTATAAAAATGAATTTTTAATTTTTATTTAAGAAAAACTGGGAAGTGGAGTTACAAATTATCCCCCCCTCAAAAAAATTTCGTCCTCGAAATTCGAAGGACAACAAAACAATCAAGGCAAAAACACAAGGAAGATTCAAGCTCAAGCCATTTATTGTATTTAAAGGTTTCAATTATCAAAATACAATTAGGCAAACAAAGTGGGATCTCTCTCCCGCATCTCGTCCTCGCCCTCCCATGTGGACTCTCCGGAGAGTGGTGTCTCCACATGACGCGGACAAGAGGAATGGTCTGGTTCCGCAGTCGCTTCTCCCTCCGGTCGAGGATCTCTACTGGCTGCTCCTCGTAAGTCAATCTCGGGCCCACCTCCAGCTCGGAATAGTCCACCACATGGCTCGGGTCTGGAATGTATCGTCGGAGCTGGAATACATGGAAAACATCGTGTACTCCCTCCAAGCTAGCTGGAAGCGCTAGTCGGTATGCCACCTCGCCAATCCGCGTCATCACGTCGACAGGCCCGCTGAATCTCGGACTGAACCTTCCGCCTCTGCCAACATGAATGGTGCCTCTGATCGGCGAGATTCTTCAGGAACACTCTGCTTCTAACTGCTAACTCCAGTGACCATCTGCTGTTGTCCGCTTAGTGCTTTTGTCGATCCATGACGCTATAAGCCTTGAGTCCAAGTATACACAAGAAGTTTGGGATATCATGCTTTGACAAAGGTCAAGGATCAAATAGTCACGAAGTGGAAGGAATTTCAATTACAACTCAGAGGAGAAAAATCATGAAGACACAACTATTAAGTACGATCAAAAATTGATAGTTTTAACACAAGTGGGCTAGCACAAGATAGGAAAATCATGGTCAGACAGACATGATTTAAGATCAAAATTTAGACAAGACACAAGCGAAGTATGGAATCAAAATCTGGCAATGTATAATTTGAGGAAATCAATGATCTAATGGTACAATACTAAAAGGTAATTAGCAAGGGTTGATTTGAGGAACGTACGAAATACTCAGGAGATACAGTATCAAATCAGGGTGAACATGCAAGGAAGTGTGATTCTCGAAAACCAATAATCATATGAAAAGGGATTATAGTCTCCAGAATATCCAAGAACATATTGGTATCTGAAATCACTTTGCTTAGAATCCCTACCCCGCCAGTATGTATCTGACTGCAGTGGACTTTCGGCTCCGTGACTCAAATAACAATATGTCTCCAAATACTCTATCAACCTTATCCATTTTCCAACAATCATTGACGAAACAACCCAAGAGATCAAGATATGAAGAATATGACAAGTCTCGACAATCCTCGAAAACCTATGGGTCTGAAATCACTTCAACTTAGAGTTCCTGCCTCGCCAGTGCGCTACTGGCTGCAGTGAACCCTCAGTCTCCATAATCCAGCTAATGGCTGCAGCGCGCAACTGTCATGCCACAGTAGGTCATCGAATAGCCTCTCGACTTTATCCCTAGGAATTTCAAAAGAGTTTCAAGGAATTCAAAATGAATTTCAATAGTCCAAGTCATGGAAATGGTGAAATTACCTGACTGTTAGAATACATGAGTTTATTAGGTACTAAAAATGACAAGGGATCCAATCAGTGAGTACAAAAGGGCAGCCAGGGGGATTTAAAATTCAGACAGGACAAAGTTTCAAATTATGACGGAATATCAACTGATATCGGAAATGGTAACAAGATTCCACATATGGGACGTTATCTTGAAAGGATAACAGAGTCTCAAAGGACGAACTGAGGCAAGGTATCGGATAGAAGACAAGTTTCAAAATAAGAAATAAAATTTCGCACTGGAAACGAGTTTCAATAAAATCTCGAATAACAATGAAAACTTGAATAGAAAACGAAATCTCCAATAAAGTACACAATGGAAAATAGAAAATCAAGTATCAACAAAGTCGTGAATAAGGAACAAATTCTCGAATAGAAAATCTCAATGAGGAGACAAGATTTGGAATAGGGAACACAGTCTCAACGAGTTGTGAGTAGGAACTGAAATTCAAAGTCTGGTAAATCTTGGATGGGAGGCAAAATCACGAACAAAACAAAGTCTCGAAATAGGAAACATGATCTTAAATTTTCGAATGGAATCAAGTTATGAATAGGAAAAAGAATCAATGGGTGAGTAAAACAATATCCATGAAACAAGCGATACTTCAAATAGGGAACAAGATCGAAGCAAGGTTGTGAACAGAATAATTTCCAAGTAGAAACAAGCCACGTAGGAAACGAATCTCACATAGGGAACAGGTCGAAACCGAAGTTTTCAAACGATGTCTTGAATGGTGAATAGAAACAAGTACTGAATAAAATCAAATTCCAACTATCCCCAAATAGAAAACTGAACTTCGGAAAGAAACAAAATTTACAAATTGTAACTAGTCCTGAATAGGAAACAAAATTCCTGAGTAGAATCTCGAAAAGAGCAAGGTTACGAAGAATGGATTGGAGGAGTACCAATCAACGAATAGGAAACAATATCTCGAGTTAAGTTTCGAATACCAACCAAGATTCCAAAATAGAAAACAAGAAGTTCCCAGAAATGGTCTAGATGCTAAAAGAAATTTAAGAAAAACTAGGCTGCTAATCAAGATACATGGTTTTTCCAACCATGCAAAAATCTTCAGTCTTTAGTCTGTCTTCAGTATTCCTCCGGAACGGAAATCTTTTTAACCTCCTTCAATTGTCCTGGCGTAGGTTGATCCCTGCGGTAGTACTCCATGTGGTTGCTGATTCTGAAAAGGTGGTTCTCTTTTGCTGTAGTCTGATGCTCCTCGCGCTTGTTCTCGGGCAATGTGATCAACGTTCTTCAGCAATCCATGATTTGGTGGGCAGTCGATCCGTAGAACAAGCATAGACTCTATCTTTTGCGGCACTCTTCATAGTGGCATCCCGAGAGGTGGCAGTAATTGTAAATGATCGTCGGCTGGATCTGAATCTGGATCTCCCGCTGAGGCTGAAGTGCAGGGCTCTGGTAGGAATATATGACTGCTGGCGTGCTGGCTGCTGAGATCTGCTCCTGATGATGCGACTGGTGGTGCGATCGAAGAAACGCCGACTGAGTGTTACGATGTTTTGCGGATCCAAGCTAGTTATTGCCTTCGTCATAAGTCTTCATGTCCCTCATGTGCTTCAGCTTTCCGTCTCATTCCATTGTCTGTGCTACATTCTGAATCTCCAGGCTGGTGGCTCTAATCTTCATAGAAGTCGGATCCTCACATGCTGAGATGATCTTCAGTGGCGGCTTCAGGTTCTCGATCGGCTCTCTGGTGCAAGATATGCGCTCGGTGTCGGAAAAGTCCAAGTGTCTGAGCGTCTGGAAATCAGAAGTCCTTCCTGGCTCGGAGAGTGTATCCACAAGTCTGACTTGAAAATGGTGGCCTGCTTCCTCTGGTTGTCAAGGGATCCTTCAGACGACTCCGTCAACTACGTACTACCCATGGGATAGTAGAGTGATAGAAGGTAGTGGAAGCTCGAAAACGTCAAGTGCAGGTGAATTGACAGTTCTGGCGTCGTATGCTTTTGAACTATCTGCAAAACAGAAAACTGTTAAAATAACCTAGACCTATATACAACAAGTGTTCATAGAATATCAAAATACCTGATACACCTGATATACCTGATATACCCTTATTTCCCGGTTTTCCTATGCTGTGATCAAGTTTCCCTAGTGTAATCAAGTCCCCCAATAGTACGCTAAGTCCTAGGTACCATTAGGATGGACCTGCATGGGCCACCACTAAAAACATGTCACGACCCGCTCCCGAATAATCGGACACGAGTCGGACACGCCCAGCCTTCATTGTTAGACACAATGAAGTAAGCTGTACCAAGCTAGGGAAACTAACCAGATAATCATGAAAGTATAGAATCACAGCAACTATATAATGTGTCCCAACCAGAAAAGAGATACAATATCTGAATTTATTACAATCAACTATAAGAGTCTGCTAGTCTCAATACATGGAAAGATAAATGGAACTAAATGCAGTACTAGGCCTCTGCAGCCTCTAGGTCACAAGCAGCTCCAGCTGGCTCAGGGAAAGCAGTGTCCTGTCCATAGTATGTGTCACATAAAGCCTCCATCTCACCTATCATAACATATCCAGTCAGGAGCGGAGCAAGTACAATTCTAGGTAATGAACAAGACATCATGAAATGAAAGTATAAGGGAACATGGAAAGTACAGGAAAATACAAGTGAATAAGTACATGAAGAACAGGATAAAGTACATGAAGAACATGAATGTAAGAACATGAAAGAACATGATATGTAAGCACCTGAAAGAACATGATATCACAGGAAATAAGTACAAGGTAATCTCCTGAACATATGTGTAATGCATTTGAAATATAACTAAATATGTGACCGGCTAGGGTAAGAACCTGAAAGCACCTGAAAGCACATGAATGGTGACTTAGGACCCGCGTGCACGATGCGGGGTCTAAGCTAAAACACACCTGAGTTGATACTTGGGATTGGTCACATAGATAGTATATTTCCCCTCCCCAGATACAAGTAATAAGCACAAGAGAACAAGAGTACCAGAAAGAACATGACGTGTTGCAATTGTGTCACTCAAGGAAGTACAGGGAAAATAATGTAAAGCACAAAACCGTAGAGTGTACTTGCCTTGCTCCAGCAATATGGTAGGCAATCTAGCTGGATGTTCTCCTGTTAACAATAGTGATGTACAAGTTGGTTAATAAACTATGCTAGTTGCTTTAAAGTTGAGAACTAAATCTTTATCTTGATTCTTCCCAAATAAGTTAGTCTTATTTGGAGGTTCACAAGTTACATTACACTAGGTTTAACTACTAACTTCTTGTTCTCTTGGGAAAATCAAATGCTAAACACAACCCTTGGTTTTACGTGTTTAACACTAAGAGTTTCTATAAGTTTATAATTCAAAAACTCATTATATATATAGAGTTAGCATTGCCACTTTTTATATATATAAAAGTGGTTTGTTTTATAAACTTGGTTTATTATTTAAAAGAAAGTTATTTAAGTAAAGATATTATTTATTTCTAATCAGCCCAACTATAACTATTACCGCATATAAGCCCGGCCCAACACAGCCCAGCCAAACCAGCCCATCAATTATTAATTACAGTCATCCAGCTATAATTAAATAATATTACAACACATTCAGTATGGCCCAGCCCATACTAACAGCCCACAAAAGAATATACAAATAAGCCCACTGAATAAACACCAACCGGCCCAACAATTAATAGCTGCAAACTGCCAAAATCCACCGCCGGTCAGGCCCACAATCCAAGGCCAGTCACGTCAGGGTCAAGTCACATCATCTCCTTGGTGTCCAACACGCACGTCGGACACGGGAAAGAGGACACGGCTACAGCAAGGTCCATCAAAGTTCTAGCCACGAGTCCGCGCCACTTCGTATCCGACACGAACATCGGATACGAACAGGTAGGTACAGCCACAGTCCAGTCGGGACAGAGGTCCAACAGTCAGAAGATCCCCAGCAACAAATAACAGAAAAGAGAAAGAAGAAATCATCAATTAAAATATATAAAATATGCATACAGTGTCGGACACGAGAGTGTCTGACTATGAGATCTCAGTTCAGCAAAATGGAACCAAACATCATATCCCAAAATTATGGCATGCATGCAGTGTCAGACACGAGAGTGTTAGACACAAGATCTCAGTCCAAAAGAAAAGATTCAGAACCTCAGATCTCATCCAAAAATCCACACAGAAATGGATAAGGAAAACATTCCAAAAACAACCCATCCCTGACCTAACGAACCGAGCAACCCTAGAGTCACCACTGGATTTGTTAGGTCTAGGCCAACCGACAGCATGTAAGTAAAAGAAATAGATCCACTGGATTCTCCTCAGAAAACACCATCGAACCCACACTCAACAGATCTGGAACCACTACCAGATCTGGAGAAAAACTCCTCAGAAAACAACATCACAACCACAGAATAGTCACAGATCAACTTGATCACGAAGAATCCACTAAAGAAACATCATAGATCTAACATGCAACCCAAAATAACCACATGCAAGGGTCGATCTACAAGATCGGACCACAGAAACCCTAGATCCATCGGATCTGAACAGTTAGAACTGTTCGAAGAGAAAGAGAACATCATTGATCTCTCACAAACCCAGCTAAACCCTAGATCTCGTCACCGATCAAAGGATCTCAGAGTCTAGGCCATAGATCTGCCATAGATCTGACCAACAGTAGAGATTAGGGTTAGGTTAGGGTTTACCCTCTGGAAGTCGAAGCCCAAAGCTCGTCGAGGAAGAAGACAGGAAGAAGACGAAGAGACAACGAGCTCGAGTTACTGCCAAGCTCCCAGAGTCGCCGTCGTCAAAGCCATCATCGCCGAAGCCACCACCAGCGCCATCGAGGAAGTCGCTTCGCTCAGGATGTCGCCATCAGAGTCGCCGTCAAAGTCGCCGTCGAAGTCGCCGGAGAAGAACGCTCGAGAACGGCGGAGTTCTCGAAGAGTCGGCGAAGGAATCGAAAAGTCGGTGGAGAGCTCGAGAACGGAAGTCTCGAGAAGACGGTGGAATGAAATAAATGAATGCACACTCTCTCTCTCTCTCCACAACCGTTGTTTTAAAACAATAAAATGGAAATTTACAATTAAGCCCCCCCGCAACTGGCCAATATGCAAAAACCCCCCCTGCCTTTTCATAATTGCCCGCAACTAAATTTTAATAGGAAAAATTTATAATTTAATCCTCTTCCTTTTCATAATTACATAAAGTATTTAAAAACAGTTTTTAAAATAAGAAAATAATATAAAAGTTGTTACAACAACTTCAAATTGTAAAATTGTCTAATATTTAATTCATTCAAAATGTTTCCAAATTAATAATAAGTATAAAAATGAATTTTTAATTTTTATTTAAGAAAAACTGGGAAGTGGAGTTACATTTCTCCCTTATGTAAATGTTATATCTAAATTGTAACTACGTTTGCAATGAAGAACGAGTTTAATATTTGTCTCTTTGTAATATGATTCTTTAAGGAGTATCGTTGGAGTCCAGTTTATTAAGAAAGCATCAGGGCCGGCCCTGAGCAATTGGGGGCCCGAGGTAAATTTTTCTAAATGGGCCCCATACATAATATAAAAAAAGTATAAATAAAACAAAAATTTGTTGTAGTCAAGATTTGAACCAAGGACCTCTTAAATACAAGTCTAGCACTATAACCACTACACCACAATATTTTTTGTTTAAAAAAAAGCACATGATACATACTAGTTCTATTATAGACAGTTCCATGTTGGTGCCCCCTTTCGTCAGGAGGCCCTGGGCCGTCGCCTGGCCTGCACTGGGTCGTCGCCTGGCCTGTCCTGGGCCAGGGCCTCCCCTGGAAAGCATAGTATTGTGTGAATCTCTTCAACCTCGACAACAACATAAGGATTAAACATAGAGCAAAATTTGACAACTTCGCATAAATATTTGTTCCTGACTAGTGTGATCCATCTTTACTTCCTCGGACTAACAGTCTATTTGCACCAGGTCGATTTATGTCATAACTGCTTTCAAGCTGCCAATAGACTTGTAAAATAAGCCGTTGAACCTTCTCATCTCTTCCCCTGCCATCCGAGACACTCCATCAAGCTCTGATGTTACAAACACAAATCAAACCACAAGTTCATGATTTCACTACTTACGGTCCTTGGTAGGAACTGCCGAATGCGCATTGGGCTACTCTTGTAGGAAGCACATTCATTCCTACTCACTTTTGTTATTGAACTCTCTGTACAAGTGCAATCGCAGAAATAGGCAATTGGAAAAGCTGGATAGGTTATCCTTAAGTTTTGCCTAGGCTAATTCTAAGGGCACCCTAACATTTGCTAGGGGCTAACCCTTACTAGAGGACAGCCCGATATAGTAGAAATTTTACTGGCGACAGCCCAAATTTTACTTGGGGCTAGCCCAACCCCAAAGAATTAGGATTTCTAGAGGCGGACGCTGGCGGGGCAAGGAGGCACGGGGGAACGGACGCCGACTTTGGCCCGGGAGCGCGGTCGACGCAGGGCTGCGGATGCCGACCAGTTAGGATGGTGAGGACGGAGATCTCCTCTCGTGCTACTGCTACTGTTGCTGCTGCGGCGCACCGCTGCTGTTGCTGGTCGGCCACTGGAGGAACCGATGAGGGCAGGCGGTTCGGAGTCAATGGTGATGCCGGTGTTACTACCACATTTTAGCTTGAGAGTATTTTGGTCATTTTGAAAATTTTGAATTTAATTTGATTTATTTGAGTGATGGTTGTTATTTTTGACATTTGCTAGTTGAGACTTTGGAGACTAGCCTAGATGTTGACTTTGACTATGGTGACTTGGTTAGTATGGTGGGACCCTAGTCTAACTTAAGTCGACCCAAGTTGACTTGTTGGACTTAGTTGCATGAAGAGATTAGGTGTTATAGGTGCTTGAACTAATAGCTAAGGGATTGAACCAATTTGACATTGCACTTGGCCCATAGCCTACTAGACATCAACCCTAACCCTAGTTTTCCTATATGTGGCAGGCCTCCTAGGGATTCCCCCTTCCTATTTAATCTCTCCTATTGCATTCTTGCCTTTTTTTACACCACTTTCACTTTTGGCAAGAACAAGGTTTGTCCCCCTTTGCAATATTTCTTAATTTCTTCATTTCTCTTTCTTTTTGACTCTAGTCTTTTGCATTAGAATTTAATCATTACCTATTTACTGTTTATTGTGAGAAATCATAGCTATTGTGCAATTTGGGGCTTTTGAGTTGCTAGAGGAATTCTTCTATATTGAGCTTTTTTATTGAGTTTGATACTCAATAGGTAAACCCCCCAAATTATCTCTATTTCTTGATTTCCTTCCATGGTTTCATAGATCTAGGAGTCCCATAGCTGTGGAGTTGATCACGTATGATTTTGTGTCGATTTGGTGTCCGTATCGGACACGTATTATAAGTTGTGTGTAGGTGTTTGATGAAATGCCATAGTGAGTTTTTCCTTAATATTTTTGAAAAGTATTTGAATGGATTTGTTGATCTTCATGTGTATATTATTTTCCCCTATGACTGAGTCAATTTCTGAGCTGTGTCCGTGTCAAAACAGGACACCAACATACTCGCAGCAGGCTCGGGCAGTGCCCTGCTGCTCGAGGAGTTATTCTCCTCGTACAGTCCACGTGGGCGGCTGCCACTTGGTAGTGAGGTGGGGGCAATGACTAACACGTCAGCCCCCAAGCCTCGTGTCAAGTAGTTTTGTGTCGGACACGAAATACAGTGTGCACTGGTTTGACTGACACGCGTGTACACGAGAAACCCGACCTGATACGGGCCTCGTATCCGTACTGGACACAATGTAGACACCTCATAGTGTGTCGACTGTGTAGCCCTACATGTGTGTATGACCATATGGCGTGAGGTGTCATGTGTCGTGTCCACGACACCTGTGACTCGCAGCACGACACTGCACAGCCGTGCGTGTGTCTGTGTGTGTTCTCGAGTCAGGACACGTAGTTTTCTACTTTTCAGGACACGATACGACCTGTGTAGCATGTGTGCACCTACACGACACATTACCAACCTAATAATTTGGACTATATTGTGTTTTCAATATGGATTTGTGTTTTCCCCCAAAAATCTGATACAAAAATATTAATGCATTTTTCCTGATTTTAGAATATGGTTTAAATTCGATTTCAAATGCAAATTCATATGTTAAATTATGTGTTATATGGCCGGAATGTGTGTTTGTATGTTGGGGTTTCATATGGGGAAGATTGCTTGGATTTATGATGTTTTCGAGTGTGCTATGACACTCGAAATTGTATAGACTGAACTGGATTTTTGGTAATAACTGAAAGTTGAGTTCTTAGACTCGAAAGTTGATTTCAATGATAAAATTAGTTGGTGCAGGACTGATTAATGATGATTCATATTTAGGTTGTGTGTAGGTTTCATTTTGCTATTTAGGATGTTTTTGAATGTCTAAGGCTTAACTGAATAAGGATGGCATGGGGTTTCACCTATTCATATGTATCATGTCACTCCATATTACACACACGCACATATTGAACTGACACCCTCACCAGCACTCAGTTCACACACACACAAATATCTGAAACACAAACCACACATAGTGACCTGTCACACACACATACACACCCTATCCCTCTATATATCTATCTATGTATGTATCTCTATATATGTAAAGAGGAAGGATCAAGATCTCCACACTTTTTGCATCCCCATGCATCCTTCCTATTTGTACCGTTGGATGGTGCTTTAAGTCATCTAATCTTAACCGTTGATTTACCAATGGTTAAGATTAGATGACTTAAAGTACATCTAACGGATGTTAACATGGGGATGCAAAAATTGTGGGGATGCCTATCCTTCCTCATATGTAAATATGCATGTATATATGTATGTATGTAAATAGCAATGTACATATATATATATATATATATATATATATATATATATATATATATATATATAATATATATATATATATATATTGACACACATATTTGACCCTTGTACACACACAATATTTCATTTGACACTTGCCTATGTATATATATATATATGCCTTTATATGAATGCCTATAATATGTATGCCTTATATACATTGAGTGTATATATGTATATATATATATATATATATATATATATATATATATATATATATATATATATAATAAAAAAAAAAATATATATATATATATATATCTATATATATATATATATATATATATATATATATATATATATATATATATATATATATATATGAAAAAAAAATATATATATATATATATATATATATATATATATATATATATATATATATATATATATATATATGAAATGTGTGTTTGATAGCTTGTGTTAGCTTTAAAATTGTGTGAGTGCTAGCCTAGGCTTGGTTAGACTTAGTGAGACTTGATTGGACTAGGATTGACCTAGTTGACCTAGTTTGACTAGTGTAGTTGACCAAGAGTTGACTTTGGCCTAGATGACCTAGAAATCATATAGAATGCATTGTAATCTTCAGTATTACCATTCTGGACACGTTGTGACCTGTGTTGCTCTGTTTAGGACTCATCTACTCTGTCTGGACATATATATTCATCGGATACTCAGGATACCAGGCGAGTACATTCTCTGACCGTTTCATACTTGATAGGATTTACATTTATGCTCTAGATTACTTTACTTGATGCTGTCATGTTGTTAACACGGATTAGTACTATATGGATCCCTTCATGAGATGTTATTCCCCCGGGAGCATCAGGTTACAGTATGTCATATGCGTTTCACTTTCATCATGTACTCCGGTGCTTTCACCATTCATGTGCACTCTTGTGATTCATGTACTCTCATGTTCACAGAGCCCCTATGTATACATTCATGTGCACCCATTTATGGACCTTCATGTGATATCATGTGCAATAACATAACCTGTCTGGATCCTTGTGTATTGATTGGGTACGGGAGAGTATGAATGGTCATGTGAACAATTCCAAAGTAGTACACTCATGTGCAAACTCTTAGATTACTCATGTGTAAATTCAAGCCGTTCACATGTCTATCTTGTACTCTGCATCACTAGCCACTGTTAGTCCTTTACTTATAGTAGATATTTTTTTACAGTCATCTCTTTTACTTCATATATTTTCCAGCGTTTCATGTATCTTACTCTATAGCATATTTATATATCATGTCATATTATGAACTGCGTGAGATGTATTGTGCTCGCTTCTGTCCTGACTGGACCTGTTAAAAATATTACAGATGACATTGAGGAGTTCTGTCCTACATACTATGGAGAGGCCTAGATGACACATGTGAGCTGGACTCCCAGGAGGACCCAGCACTTGCAGAGGATATTACCCCAGTAGTCTAGGATAGTTAGCTAGACCAGTATCTTACTTATTGTCTTGTCTTGTTTTGGATATACTTTGTACTTATTGGGGATTTTGTTATTCTGGATATTGTGGAGTTGTTATCTTAGACACTTAGTTTTTCTCTCTTATTTGTATTTCATTGTTGATTCAGATCTTATCTATCTATCTTATCGTACTTTCTACCTTAGCTGTGATTGAGTTGTACATTTCTATATTATCCTCCATTCGGAGCGTATACATTGTACAGGTACCTTATAATGTTAGATTTATGTGACCTAGGACAGCGTTCTACCACCGACACTACGACGTAGGCTTGACGTACCCACTTCTCATGCCCCTACACTGGGTGCGGGTCATGACAGCCGGTCGGCTAGGGACCAGAGGGTCCAGGGGTGGTGCAGGCAAGGTGGGAAGCGGCGGCATGCGGGGATGGGGTCGCGGTCAGAAAGCTTGTCGGAGATCGAGGAGATAGTGGCGAGGTGGGCGGACAAGAACGGGTGCTCGGAGATCTGCGGGCGCTCAGGCAATGGAGAGGAGAGGGGGGATGACGTGCAGATAGGACTGCCGACAAAATTAGCACTCCTATCTAAATTTTTTGTTTGGACACATCAAGTAGGATTGGCAACTTTGTTGTAGTCCTTCTTGTTGTAAGGACTGCCAACAAGTTTGGCAGTCCTGAAAAAAATTTGGCTAGTCCAAGTAAGAAATGGGGGTGGCAAACTTGTAAATTTTGTAAAAAATTTGGACTTGGACTAGCCCCAAGTAACTTTTGGAGTGCCCTTAGAATTAGCCTTTTGTCTAACTTATAAAACACAAATTAATTGGTTTATTTATTTTGAATTAGAAGAAATACAAACTACTGATTATGTGGATTTCAGTAATATCGCTTCAGGGGGATTACGAAAGTGTAAATGCGCCTTCTTATAAATCAAACTCTTTTGTTTTGTACTTACAAGATTAATAGGGTGATGATGAGCCTAGCCTGCGCGGTGCGGGGCACCAGCAATGTCGAAGGGCTGACGAAAATAGCCACGATCTAAGCTGGTGTGGACTAGAATGGGGCACTCGTTCATGAAAACTCAAGTGACAGGACGTCGCGCAGACGGTCGAGGATCGGCACCATTCTACCACGGGTATAAATGACGACGGACCATGCGGCCCATCGTGCGGCGCCGTAAGGGCGTCAAGAAGTCATCGTAAAGGCATCGTGCGCATAGAACGGGTGGCTAGGCAGCATCGGTGGGCGAAGAGAGGCGTTGAGTTACGGGTGTCAAAAGACGGCATGGCCGTCTCATGGAGCTCTCGAGTGTGCGGAGTGCGCAGGAGTGCGTGTGGGACGATGATAACAAAGCCAGTGCGAATAATATCCGCACGAAGAGTCCGAATGATATGACGACCGGCTAAAAATCATGTGCAGAGGATACACGATTTAACTGAGCCCGCACGTGCTGAAAAAAAGAAAGAAAGAAAGAAAGAAAAGAGTACTTACAAGATTAATACTAAAAAAGGTTGTTGCTTCCTTAAAATCGTTTTGCTCCTACATTTCGACGTGACCATTTATAAGTACCAAGGCCCAATAGTAAATTAACCTACTCTTATTTTAAAATAGGAGGATGAATTTCAACTTGACACGCTCAATTATTGAATTTTTTTAATTTGATATATTAAAGTTTTTACGCGACAACTTTATGCCATCAACTATTGAATATTTTTAACTTGATACAAAAAAAAGACAAAATTATTCCCTTCCAAACCCAACCTCCCACACGCACCTCCTCCCCTCTCTTTCTCCTGCAGCGCCCCCTCCCCCCCTCCTTCTTCGACGGTGGCACAACGATAGCAGCAGCGGCGCAACAACGATGACGACGGAGGTGGAGGCACTAGGAGGGGTGGATGTGGGGGCACGAGGGAGGAAAGGGTGGAACTGCGGGAGAGGAGGGCGGGGCCATGTGGTGCAACTATGGAGGGGCATAGGGGGCACCGGGAAGGGTGGCAGTGGAGGGAGAGTGCAGCCGGAGAGAGAAAGAGAGGTAGATAGACGAGAATTATTTCGTCATTTTTATAGGATATAGTTAAAAAATTAAAATAGTTGAGAGTATTAAATTAAAATTAAGTCAAAATAGAAATTCCAAAAACATGGTGTATAAAACCAAATGTTAGCAACATTATACAAGCAACAGAGCCTTTAGCTCGAAGTTTTTTTTTTGGGGGGGGGGGGGGGTTGCGACAACTCAATTCTTGCATCAATTTGTCTCTGTTTTGTACTAACACCAGTTTCGCTTTGTATTAATACGAGTTTCCCAATTTCGTGTTGTCTTAGCATCAGAAAAAATAAAATTTTAACAAATTTTTAAGTCATTTCTGATGACAAATGTACTATTGACTGAATTGCTTAACTTAGAATTGCAATACCTAGTTTTGAGGAAATTTCAAGACTCCTAGTAGTTACATATGCTCACTTCTATTTTAATGCTCCCAATTTAGTATTAACATCTTTACCGAATATAGAAAGTACGAACACGATAAAACTAGTCTGTGTCATAGTGTCAACTATATATGTGTTCATGTAATAATAGCACGGATACCAAAATAGGAAAAACGTCAGACATAGAAGACATCCATGGAAGGCTTGAGGAGGGAGACTGATCCCGCCATTGGTGTCGGCTTGGAAGACTCCGTGGAGAAGCTTTGTGTCCGAGTCGAAGGGGGGAGGTGCACCGTGCGCTATATGGAGATTGCCGGAACACAAAGGGTTCTTAAACGTCACCACGAAAGCAAAGCGGGGAGAGGTGTGTGCCGTATATATATATATATATATATATATATATATATATATATATATATATATATATATATATATATATATATATATATATATAGGAGGGATCCGCATCCCCTCAATATTTGCATCCCCAAGCATCCCCATGTTAACAACCGTTGGATCTAGTTTAAGTTATTTAATCTTAACCGTTGATTTGAAACCATTCAAATCAATGGTTAAGATTAGATGACTTAAAACAACATCCGACGGTGAATAGCATGGGGATGCTTGGGGATGTGAATATTGAGGGGATGCGGATCCCTCCTCATATATATATATATATATATATATATATATATATATATATATATATATATATATATATATATATATATATGAAGGTGGAGATCGCCGGAACACACGAAGGGTTCTTCAATGTCGTCGTGAAACCGTTAGAAATGATGGCGGGATGCAGAGAAATGGGAAAAAAGTACTACAAAATGTCAGAAGTGGGATTTGAACCCACGCCCCCTCTCGAAGACCAGAACTTGAGTCTGGCGCCTTAGACCATTCGGCCATCCTGACTTTTGCGTTACCATTTTAACTTGTATAGTATAGTATCCTCATATTGTAGTTTTTACTATTTTATTAGTTTATTGAAGGATTCAATTGATGTGTGTCCCTCACAACAGGCACATACACGAAGAGAATGATGTATCTCAGCATTACAAAGGAGCGTGTACTTCATGCTACAGTATAGTGACACTACGATGAGGTAAAGCCTCAGACTTCAGACCATGTCATAGCGGTATAGCACTGCACATAGACATGTAGCCTAATGTTGAAGAATGGAGAGTGGTAGATAGCACTACAAGGAGATCGATGACCTTATGTTGTAGTGGGATGACACCGCATGAGGTTGAGACCTGTGTCACAGCGGTGTAGCACCACAAGAAAGTGCCATGATTCATGCTGGGTAGTAAAGCACTACAAAGAGGCACGTGTCCTCATGCTACAGTGGTATAACACCACAAGAGGTGGAGCCTTAACTTTGTGCCATGTCATAGCGACGTAGTACCACAAGGAAGCACAAGACTTCATGCTGGGTATTTTGAACTCTCTAAACGAACTCACCTAAGTGTATGGATGAGATGGAGGTCGTCTCTTGAGGGTAAACTTGTAGATACCCAAGATATATACAACAAGATCAGGTCAGCACAGGACCTTTAATGTACGACTGTCACGCCCTAGAACCAGAATACTGGAGAGCGGGGGCGAACATAGCCAGCTACGTATATTGAAATGAAGTCCATCTCGCTATACGGTCACGGCTGTCTAGATATGAGGGTTTACTACAAGCCAATAGTCTCTTAAGGTCAAGCCTACTGTCTCAATCTCAAACAAATAATATAATTACAAGATGTTTGACCACCAAATATACAATAAAAGGCGTCCCAAATATTACATATCAGCTGATCATGAAGCTAGTCGTACAAAATGCTAGGACTAGCAAGAGTTAAGTCATACATGATCAACCCTAGGATTGTTAATCATGTTTACAGCCCGTAGGCAGACAGTAAGTAAAAGTGCATCGAGCTAACAGGTGCTCGTCGGCTAAACGCCTCAAAAGAATAATTTTACAATAGAGTGAGCGAAACAAAATAGAAAACCCACTCGTAGCCCGGGTTCCTTCTAGTCGCCACCATCGGGCTGGAGGTTCGGAAGATCCTCGGGAGCTGCTCCGAAATCTGGCCACACAAAACCAGCTGGGTCAAATCCCAGAAAGAGCAAGTGCCACACGGAGGCCATGAAATAAGAACAAAAGCCAGCATATCAGAACATAAGAAAAAAAATGGAAGAAGGTACAAGTAAATAAAAAGTGCAACAGGACAATAAACGACTAGTGACGTGGGACCATTCTGGGAGCCAGGTTACAACCCTTAAACCAAACAAGGACCGGGTTGTAACCATTCGCCTGAACAGCACTCTGTCTCTACCCATTTATTGTTAGAGATAAGTAAAACAAGCATGTACAAGAGTAGCCAGGTACAGGGACTAGACAAGACTTAGACAAGGCTGGACTCCATCCATTTACAATGTGGCCAAGCAATTACTACGGCTTACTACTTAACTAACTAGGGTTATCACAAGCCTAATTACTAACAAGATGCAATAAGAATTTTCCAGTCCCAAGCCCTGCAGACCATCCAGTTATCCTTCCGCGGGTTGAGAGTATGGTTGGGTCGCCCCGGAGACGATATACCTTAGGTGACTTAGAAGGTGCAACACATGACAGTACGCTGGAAATGTGCTCTACTCGTCGGCAAGCTACAAGTCCAATTAAGAGCCCAGATAACGAGATTGCCTGTGACTGAAAATTCTCCATGAACTATAGTTTGATCTAGTCATTAGCCTAATCCATATTCAGTATGAATCCCTGACCGTGGGAACCAGGGAGTACGTCCTAGACATGATGCAAGACAAGACCAGTGGATTGCACAAGCAAGCAAGCAGGAACATCCACGGTGTCTAGTTGATTATACGAGTCAAGTTAGCTGTCGCAACAGCATCAAGTCAAGTTACAAGTTACAAGTCAAGTCAAGTCAGGAGTGCGCCGCCACGGGCCACTATCAAGTTATCAAGGTAAATTATGTCAGGGTACTTGTCAGGAGTGTGCCACGACGGGCCACTATCATGTCAGGTTGGTCATGTCAGGAGTGCACCACTACGGGTCACTGTCGTGTTATGCTAGTTCTTTGTCATACCATGCCATGTACAATAGTCATTCCAAACATGTTAAGTAAAATTAAGTTCATGACAAAAGGCGTAAGGATATAAAATGGGCGTAAAATATCTAATAAAATATCAATATACAGGGCTATAGAAGAGCCAAGCTTAGAGAAATAAAACCAAAACTCCAAGAGCCAATGGATTGCGCAAGGGGTCAGGGGGTTGGATTGCGCAGGTGTCAGCTGCGCAGGGTGCCAAGTGCGCAGGGCGCAGGGGCAGATGGCGCATGGGTCAGATTGCGCATGAACAGACTGCGCAGGAGTGAACTGCAGGGGTGGATTGCGCATGAGCAGACTGCGCAGGAGTGAACTGCGCAGGGGTGGATTGCGCATGAGCAGACTGCGCAGGAGTGAACTGCAGGGGGCTGAGCGCATTCACCATAGGGCAAGCTGCACGGTCGGTACTGCGCTAAAGAGCGCAGGCCGAGAGGGGCTGCGCAGTCCAGCACTGCGCTAAAGAGCGCAGGCTGCGGGCTGCTTCTCCAGGCCGAGAAGAACACCAAGAACACCAAGAATTCAAATTTTCATATCTTTGTCAAATCAAAGCCAAATCTAGATTTTCACAGTTCTAACTTGAGTAAAATTGAATTCTCTTCCACATGGAAGCATCAAAACCCACAAAAATCCAACCAAAATAGATCAAAACCATGTAAATCTGAAAATAGTTAAAACCTAGATCTAGAACAATGGAGACTCCAAATCACAAAATATCAAGTTCTAATGTTGACCACCATGGCCTAATCTAGCTAATGAACAAATAAAATGTGGTTCTCATGTGGTGGCAAGGTGCACTTGCCTATGGGTGTTGGTGAGTTTTGTAGAGGAAGGAAGAAGAAGGAGATGGAGAAATAAATGAGAGAATTATGGAGGAGAGAGAAAAGTTGGTGGAGTTTTAATGAGGGTGAGTTGTGTTGTGTTGAGGGTTGAACATAGGCTAAGGTGTTCCATTCATGTTAAACCAAACCAAACCAAACCAATTCTCCTCCACAAAATAAACCAAGCCAGGTAAAACTCAATTACGAGAACCAAAATCGCAAGTCAAGCCAATTACAAGTACATGCCAAAATCCGAAAAAATAAATACAGGTCTGAAATACATGCAAGCTTGACAAAATACGTATTCAGAATATGGGTGTTACAACTCTACCCACCTTAAAAGAATTTCGTCCTCGGAATTTAAATCAAGATGCTTAGAGTGTAAGAGCCAGCTATACTAATCCCGAATAAGCTATACTAAGCAAACAATCAAACAATCATACATGCAAGCAAGAGATGGGAAACATAAGGCATAAGGAAGACATTATACCTTACGAGTCAAACAAGTCGGGATATCGTGATCGGATGTCATCCTCACACTCCCACGTTTGACTCTCCAAGGATCGATGAACTCAAGCCACACGAACTAAACTGATAGTCTTGCGCTTGAGGTCTCTCTCTTTGGTCAAACAGGGACACGGGCCTCTCCTCATACGAAAAGGTTGGTACCAATAACCATTTTCGAATGATCTAGGACATGGCTCGGGTCCAGGATATACCGTCGTAATTGGGATACATGAAACATAACATGTGTCCCGCATAACGACGACGGAAAGCAAGACAATAGGACACAGATACCTCTCTGCTGATCCTGGGTCTGGGCCAGGGCCAGGGCAAATTGTTGAGGCCTCTATTGCTGGAATACTTGGGCCTGAGGCGGCAATGGCCTCTGAGGCTGATACTGCTTGTACCGGTGCCGGTGCTGGTCCCCTCACCGAAGGACTAGTCTGGGCCGAAGAGGAGGAACCAGCTCTATTCGGACAGGACCCTATCATGTGGTCCGGCGCTCCACAAGCCAACACAATCCCTGTGCTCTGCGACACTCCGAAACAACGAGCCCTGGCTTCCCACAATGAGTGCAGCCCATTGCGGAAGACTGCTTCTGCTTCTGCTGCTGCGGATACGTCGGGGTTGAATGCTGAACCGACGTAACCGAATCGTCCTTTGGGGAGCTCCAATAGTCAAGGCCCTAGCTGCCGGGGCTGGTGCTAAAGACTGGGTCATCTGGCCGTGAGACCGCTTCCTACCTCTGGTCCTATCCACGATCCTCTGGGAGGTGTACTCATGCCTCCTAGCTGCCCTCAATACTGCATCGAACGTCTGGTGCTCGAACTGCTCAACAGCCAACAAGATCTCCAAATGCAGCCCCTGCTGGAATCGCTGGGCCCTATCAAACTCGGTCGCCACCAAGGTGGGGGCAAATCTACTGAGTCTAGAAAACTCAGATGCATAGCCATCGACCGTTCTGCCTCCTTGCTTCAGGTTGGTAAATCTGGTCTGCAGGTCGTACCGAGCCACAGCATCGAAATACTTCGTTTGGAATCTCTCTCTAAACACCGCCCAACAATGGGTGCCACTAATCCCATGGCCTGCGTCGCCCACCAACTGCGAGCTAAGTCCAGCAACTGCAGATGTACCACCGCCACCTTCTCATTCTCTGGTGTCCTAGCTGCTTCCAGAACCTCCTCGGTATCCTAAAGCCAAGCGTCCGCGGCAATCGCATCTTCGCTGCCGTCGAAGAAGGGAGGGTTCAAGTGCTTGAAGCTGTTGGCCGCGCTGTTCCCTGGATGACCGCCTCTGGTCAAAGCATCTGCCACAGTCTGGTGCAAGGCGTCTCCTCGACGATCCTGGGAAGCTATCAAGGTCCTGATGAGACCTACCAAGGTGCCATCATCAAGTTTCGCAGGCTGGACGGCCGAACTGGGGGTTCTCCTCCAGTAGGTACAACTCTGGAGGCTACTCCGGAATGCTGGGCTTGATCTTCAGGTTATTGGTCCACATGAAGTGCTCCACCTTGCTGATCGGCAGGGTCAGGTACAGTGCCGCTGAAGAAGACGACACAGGGAAAACAATAAGGAAGGACCAGGACAGATCAACGATACAAGCATGTGATCAAGTCAAGATTCTCAGGGATTCAGAGGATATGAACGGAGATCAAGGACGAGTAATGATTGAGACATCTATTCGGTAAACCCTCATATTTCTTGATTGACAAGACCTGCATGGGCCACCACTTAAACCATGTCACGACCCAGAACCAGAATACTGGAGAGCGGGGGCGAACATAGCCAGCTACGTATATTGAAATGAAGTCCATCTCGCTATACGGTCACGGCTGTCTAGATATGAGGGTTTACTACAAGCCAATAGTCTCTTAAGGTCAAGCCTACTGTCTCAATCTTAAATAAATAATATAATTATAAGATGTTTGACCACCAAATATACAATAAAAGGCGTCCCAAATATTATATATCAGCTGATCATGAAGCTAGTCATACAAAATGCTAGGACTAGCAAGAGTTAAGTCATACATGATCACCCTAGGATTGTTAATCATGTTTACAGCCCGTAGGCAGACAGTAAGTAAAAGTGCATCGAGCTAACAGGTGCTCGTCGGCTAAACGCCTCAAAAGAATAATTTTACAATAGAGTGAGCGAAACAAAATAGAAAACCCACTCGTAGCCCGGGTTCCTTCTAGTCGCCACCATCGGGCTGGAGGTTCAAAAGATCCTCGGGAGCTGCTCCGAAATCTGGTCACACAAAACCAGCTGGGTCAAACCCCAGAAAGAGCAAGTGCCACAAGGAGGCCACGAAATAAGAACAAAAGCCAGCATATCAGAACATAAGAAAAGAAATGGAAGAAGGTACAAGTAAATAAAGAGTGCAATAGGACAATAAACGACTAGTGACGTGGGACCATTCCGGGAGCCAGGTTACAACCCTTAAACCAAACAAGGACCGGGGTTGTAACCATTCGCCTGAACAGCACTCTGTCTCTACCCATTTATTGTTAGAGATAAGTAAAACAAGCATATACAAGAGTAGCCAGGTACAGGGACTAGACAAGACTTAGACAAGACTGGACTCCATCCATTAACAATGCGGCCAAGCAATTACTACGGCTTACTACTTAACTAACTAGGGTTATCACAAGCCTAATTACTAACAAGATGCAATGAGAATTTCCCAGTCCCAAGCCCTGCAGACCATCCAGTTATCCTTCCGCGGGTTGAGAGTATGGTTGGGTACATCGCCCCGGAGACGATATACCCTTAGGTGACTTAGAGGGTGCAACACATGACAGTGCGCTGGAAATGTGCTCTACTCGTCGGCAAGCTACAAGTCCAATTAAGAGCCCAGATAACGAGATTGCCTGTGACTAGAAATTCTCCATGAACTATAGTTTGATCTAGTCATTAACCTAATCCATATTCAGTATGAATCCCTGACCGTGGGAACCAGGGAGTCACGTCCTAGACATGATGCAAGACAAGACCAGTGGATTGCACAAGCAAGCAAGCAGGAACACCCACGGTGTCTAGTTGATTATACGAGTCAAGTTAGCTGTCGTAACAGCATCAAGTCAAGTCAAGTTATAAGTTACAAGTCAAGTTAAGTCAGGAGTGCGCCGCCACGGGCCACTATCAAGTTATCAAGGTAAATCATGTCAGGGTACTTGTCAGGAGTGTGCCACGACGGGCCACTATCATGTCAGGTTGGTCATGTCAGGAGTGCACCACTACGGGTCACTGTCGTGTTATGCTAGTTCTTTGTCATACCATGCCATGTACAATAGTCATTCCAAACATGTTAAGTAAAATCAAGTTCATGACAAAAGACGTAAGATATAAAATGGGTAAAATATCTAAAAATATCAATATACAGGGCTATAGAAGAGCCAAGCTTAGAGAAAAAAACTAAAACTCCAAGAGCCAATGGATTGCGCAAGGGGTCAGGGGGTTGGATTGCGCAGGTGTCAGCTGCGGGTGCCAAGTGCGCAGGGGCACAGGGCGCAGGGGCAGATGGCGCATAGTTCAGATTGCGCATGAACAGACTGCGCAGGAGTGAACTGCGCAGGGGTGGATTGCGCATGAGCAGACTGCACAGGGGTAGATTGCGCATGAGCAGACTGCGCAGGAGTGAACTGCGCAGGGGGCTGAGCGCAGTTCACCATAGGGCAAGCTGTGCGGTCGGCACTGCGCTAAAGAGCGCAGACCGAGAGGGGCTGCACAGTCCAGCACTGCGCTAAATAGCGCAGGCTGCAGGCTGCTACTCCAGGCCAAGAAGAACACCAAGAATTCAAATTTTTATATCTTTGTCAAATCAAAGCCAAATCTAGATTTTCAAAGTTCTAACTTGAGTAAAATTGAATTCTCTTCCACATGGAAGCATCAAAACCCACAAAAATCCAACCAAAATAGATCAAAACCATGTAAATCTGAAAATAGTTAAAACCTAGATCTAGAATAATGGAGACTCCAAATCACAAAATGTCAAGTTCTAATTTGACCACCATGGCCTAATCTAGCTAATGAACAAATAAAATGGTTCTCATGTGGTGGCAAGGTGCACTTGTCTATGGGTGTTGGTGAGTTGTGTAGAGGAAGAAGAAGATGGAGATGGAGAAATAAATGAGAGAATTATGGAGGAGAGAGAAAAGTAGGTGGAGTTTTAATGAGGGTGAGTTGTGTTGTGTTGAGGGTTGAACATAGGCTAAGGTGTTCCATGCATGTTAAACCAAACCAAACCAAACAATTCTCCTCCACAAAATAAACCAAGCCAGGTAAAACCCAATTACGAGAACCAAAATCCGCAAGTCAAGCCGATTACAAGTACATACCAAAATCCGAAAAAATAAATACAGGTCTGAAATACATGCAAGCTTGACAAAATACGTATTCAGAATATGGGTTACAGCGACCAAAGGCACATTTGATATCATTATGTAGTGAGAAGAATAGCAGCTATGGTACTGACTTCAAGGCTCGGCCCACTCAAGTACTATATTGTTGTTTGATCCATTCAAAAAAATTAAGTCATAAGCGACATCTATCATAATGACTGATGTGCAGTTGTACGACCCGCACCCAGTGTAAGGGCACAAGACCGTGGGTACGTCCAGCCTACGCGCAATGTCGACGGTAGAACGCTGTCCTAGATCTCAATCAAAAGCTAAACACAATATAATGTACTTGTCCAATATAGGTATACTCTCCAAACGGAGGACAAACTCAGAAGGATACAACTCAATCACAACTTAACTAAAGAGAAATAACAGCACGATACGGAATAGATAGGAAGGTATCACAGTGCGATACAACCAGAATAGGAATAAGTTTAAGTGTTAACATCTCATCCCAAAATAGAAGTATAATATATACAACTCATGAAGGATAACTAAAACAACCCAGACAGTATCCCACCAATCTATTCTAAGCACTACTGGTGTCTCCTCTGGGCTAGCTGGATCCTCCAAGTTCTCTGTAAAATTTATCAACATATCCAGTCAGGATTGGAGCGAATACATAACTCTGAAAACAGTTCCAAAACATGGTAGAAAATATAGAACTAGCAATAGCATAGAATATATGAAATAATGTAAATGAAAGTACATGAATACATAAAATATAGACAAAGAATCTGAGTACATGAATAAGATAGAGAAACTATGAACTATAAATAATATAAGTGTTTCAGAGCACATGATGGTTATATAATTGGTTTAGGTTGTACATGATTATTCTACGGTAACTCGATTATACGTGAAGCATAATGACATGTACATGATTACACTAGAGGGATATAATCACATAACCATCCTACTCTCCTACCCCAATCAATACACAAGGATCCGATCAAGTTACGTTACGTACATGATTGTTAGTTTATACATAAAGTACATGTGAGAACATGGAAGTACATGAGATCACATGAACGTACATGAGAGCACATGAGTGTACATGAATAATACGAATACAAGGAGTACAAGATGTACATGATGAAGTACATGAACATAAAATATCTGATGCATCCGTTGAGGAGATAACATCTCATGACAAGATCCATATAGTACTGGTTCGTGTTAACAATGTGCCAGCATCAAGTAAAGTAGTCTAGAGCAGGAAATATAGATATTATCATGAATAAAAACTAACAGAGAATGTACTCGCATGATATCCTGAGCAACAACTGTGTATTGGTGTCCGAACTAGAGTCACAGAGACCTATTATGAGAATTACAGATTACAAAGTGTTCCAAATTAAACAATTGATTAAAACATGCTATCTATATGCGGCTAGGCCACTTCTAGGTCAATGAATCAACTTGGTCAACAATTGGTCAAACTAGATCAACTTGGTTGAATTAGTCAACTTCTAGGATATTGGGACTAAGCATTAAATACCTAGGCTTGCTAAAAGTTTCTGTTATGAAGGGGGTATTTCAAATACCCAACATGGATACCAACATACTTACTTCCTATTTACTAATACACCCTATAGTGTATCTATGTGATACCATACTCAAATCCCTTATCAAGCTACTAATTATCATATATAATATATATATATATATATATATATATATATATATATTATATATATATATTAATATATATATATATAATATTATATATACATGGCTAACTGACATATATGTTCAAGTATATACTATCTACTGCTAAACCCCTTTCATTACCCAAGTATAGTTAATGCAATAGGCAAGCAAGCAAGCCAATCCAAACAAGGCTTGTTGCTTGCCCTGCTACAACACAAGGGTTAACCCAAACCCTAAATCCTACTACTAACACTACTGGGCCTAACTTTAGTCGAGATTATTTATACATTAGGCCATCCTAATTTCTAACAGCTTTCTCAATGCCATGCACCTCACTTGTTCAAGTAGGATGTACCTCAACTGCTTGTTAAGACCAAGCCTACCCTCCTTTAATCTCATAGGCCCAAAGGCCTTGCTATATTCAGGAAGGTGATCCCCTGCCTGCAGGGGATACTCAAATCCCAAACCTGCCTTATGCTGACTCCTCCCTATAACCCATTTAGCAACCTGCACCTAACCTAACCTTGTCATATGGAGAACCCTATAATTTATCCTAAATATCTGATACTCTCCTAATCTCACACATATATATATACATTAGTTACATGATACTCTAACACAATATATAGGTTATCTATAGAGACACACGCCTACATAGGTATACATATATTATAGACATATTTCACATGTGCCAAAAACAGTATACATATACATATCACTTACTGACACACAAGCCAAATGGAAATCCCAATCCCCCATACTACTCCTTCATGCTACTGCTATGCTCTTTACATATCAGTTAATCTGATATGATCCATTCACTATTATACAAACATGCAATTCCTATACATACCGAGCTCATCACTCAAACCACTAGTACATCATCCTTTTAGAAATGAACACATTTGATGTTCAAAAGAGACTGAACATATTTGAAGGATGGACAGGAATGCAAATGGGGACAAACTTATGTTCCCAAACTCTTTATCAAATTTCTACTACCTCATATCCCTGTAGTATAATACCTTAAACCTTCCCCTTACTAACATCCCATAGAGATACATGAATGGACAGAACTTAATATGGACAGTAACTCAAATGGACTTGACAAAAGAGAGTGCAGGGACCATATTATTCTAACACTAAGGCAATGAATCAATATTAGTTAGGGTATACTACAGGATACATGTGTCCACTACTGACACACAAGTCCAAAGGGGTATGGAAATTAATGGACTAAATATGGACACTTGTTCATGACTGAACCAGATTAGAGGCTAAATATCTAATGGGTGGACACCATATATGTTGACAAACATCTATGGGGCAGTCAACTGAATGAGAGTTCACATCTAAACTATCAATAGTGAGGTCTGAACTCAAATGTTCAAAGAGACAGATACATAGGATATGTTCAAGGCTGGTTAATATAGGTGAGGGTGGACAGCTAAATAACCAAAGGACTAACTAGGAATGGACTGACATCGAAAAGGAAAATATGACTTAATTTAGTTAAAGACTGGACTTAAACTCAAAGTCTGAACCAAGTCCTACTCAAGCTCTCCACACTCCAGTATCTCATGACTGATACTAAGAGTAACTGAAACAAAAGGATGGATACATAACTAATGATGGGTTGAACTCCAAAACGGGGGTTGACTTCAAGTTCAAGAATGAACTAAAGTATTAAAGTGGAAAGATACAACATAGGACAAGCATAGACTGCCAAATCCTATAGTTGGTCAATATAGGTAGCAGGACATTAATCAAAGGAAAATGGGATGGTAGGTGAAGGGATGTGAACAAAAGACATGGCAAGGACTTGATACTTAAGTTCAAGAGAGCCTGAAAAATGAATGGGCATCCTAATTCCCCTTCTCAACATCTACTGTCAACTAACCCCCTGCTATTGTTCTATTTTTTCTCTTCTAATGCATTGCCTACTCTGATACATTTATGGCCTCCATCTAACCTGGCCTACCTAGGAGCTGTTGCACTTACAACATGTTGTCTACTGGGCAGCAGTGGGGTGCTGCCACTGCTATATAGCCTAAAACCCGAGCTCTCTTTCTCTCTCTCTCTCTCTCGAATCACATATATATAACAGGCATAGGGGAACCACAAAATCGGGGAACATGGGCTTTATCCAATCGAAGTGAAGGGTTTCTGTAAGTATGGCAGAGACATTTATGATGTCGGCCTAGAGGTTGAACACTCAAGTTTTCCCTACCATACTCACCTATATATATATATATATATTATATATATATATATATATATATATATATATATATATATATATATATAAATATAGGTTGAACACTCAAGTTTTCCCTACCATACTCACCTATATATATTGTAAACCCCCTAAAATTTTTACTACGATTTTTTTAATTTTTTATATAAATTTTTTTTCTCGTATTTGTACGTCGCGTGCGGGTACGAACATGCGAGGTAGTATATTTTAGACACAAAGAAAAAGATTTTCTTCATATAAAAATTAAGTTCATTTTTAAAATAAGTCTAAGGTATACTAGTTGCTTATAAATTATAAAATATGTCGCGTCGCGATTGCCAAAATTTTATTTTATTATAAAAGGGCTATATTTTATTCTATTGGTAATTTAGAAAATATGCTTATGTAAATATTCTATTTGCAGGGTACATGAAATTTAATGCCATGTATATTTAGTTTTCAAAAACTTAATGAAATTTTCTATTCATTTGCAAAATAAAGTATTTCAAATATTTAAATATTGATTATAATTTTCGAAATTAATTATTATCATTATTTTATTATCTCAAAAAGATATTTTAAATATTGTTTGATTTCATATTTAATAAATTACGATGATTTAAATTGAAAAAAGATTTTATTGACTTATTTTAAATAGCTTTAAATTAAAAATAGGTTTATCTAGAATTGCTTGGGATTTGATAAATTAATTTTTAAACCGATTTAAATCAATATGTGATTATCTATGGGGAATTTAAATCCTCCCAATCCCTATCCAACTGGGAATTCCCACCTCCTATATAAGGAGAGGTACTCGTCCATAAAATTTTACCACCCACAGATGTGCATTGTGTCTGTGTCCCCTTTATCCCTCCACTATGTATTATATTTTACAAATAAATTCTTCACCCGTGTCCGACAGCTCCGGACACCGACTCGTCCCGTGTCTCGCAGGACACGTTTACAGATTCCATCCTCTTCCAACATCTGACCCCCCATTTCGACCAACCCGCAGCACCACTGCCACCATCACCTTGCCTCCCTTGTGTCGCCACTCTAACCCGTGTTTCCAACTCCATCTACAGCTTCGGCCGAACCCAGCCTCCACACCACCATCAACCTACTGTCGTCAACACCGCCAAGGCCAGCGTCAACACCGCCAAGGCCAGCGTCACCACCGTCGTAATGGCCACCACCGTTGCTACACCTCCCAGAGCCCAGGTCCCCTGACCACGGTCGTCCCCTACATCACCCTCGTCAAAAACCACCTCGCCGCCAACAATGGCCGGCACCAGCCATCCGAATTCTCACCACCACCATCAAAATTGACCAACCTAAAAACTCACCTCCGCCAGATCCAGTTGGATCCTGTCACCTAGGTGCGCCCCAACCGCCACCGTCGACGAGTGTCCGCACCAGGCCGAGACGCCGGCCGCCTCGCCTCCACGACCACGCCGCATGGATCCGACGCCGCCTTCGACCGGCGATCCATCGCGTCGACCGCCGCACGACTCCACGCGCCCTCCGTCGAGCACCCTCCGGCCATCTCCCAACGCCCAGCCTCCGCTGGCCGAGCCCAACGCGTCGTCGGCTTGCCCTAGATTGTGCCCGACCGCCGGTGTCCTCCTCCCACCGTCGCGTCCCTCCTATGATGATCGACGCCCATCTCCGCCCGATCTCTTCCCAGCACCGGCGACCGCCGATCCGGGGCCTTCGACTCATCTCAGCGCCCACCGCCACCGGTTCCTTCGCCGTTGCCTGCCGCGCCACCCAAGTGAAAACCCTCCTCCGTTCCTATCTTCTCTCCCTACTCCTTCTCTCTCCACTCCCTTTATTTTATTTTTTTCTCCTTACTTTAAAAACAGCAGTACAATTGCTGTCAATCAGTATATTTTTATTATTTACTGATTTATTATTAATATTATTATTATTATTATTATATTATTGATTATTGTTATTATTATTAGTTCTATTATTATTATTATTACTATTATGATTTTATTATTATTATTATTATTATTATTATATTATTATTATTAATTGTATGTATTAGTTTAGATATTTTGGTATCATGGATATATATATGTAAATATGTATCAAATATTTCTATTATAATAAATGGTTTAAATATATATAATTGTTCAAAAAAATGTTTTTATTATAAAGTGTAGTTTCTAAAAATATAAAATAATTCCTAAGTATTTCAAATATTTTCTAGAAAGTATTTTAACCAATAAAAATATACTTTTTAGCTAGAAAATTTTATTTTGATAAACTTAAGAGTTTTCTTGCCTAAAAACCGATTCTTGAAATTTTCTAATAAAATTAGTCTTCAAAACAATAAGGGAATAAATTCTAAAACTAGTATAAATATTCAGTTACTCCTAAATTTCTCCTATTTTCGTCGTTGATCATGACTAATCACATGTTCCTATTCTCTCACGATTTTGGACCATTACGTCGACCATGGCTATTGGACTATTGAGACATGTCAGAGAACACCGCACCATACCAGGCAACACACCAGGCAAGATACCTTGCCATTAAACTGTTTATATTCAGTCTGTATTAATTTATTACATATCACTGTTCATTATTTCCGGTTCTTACAGTTCCTGATTTAGTCCCTGCTCAGTGATTGTTAGTTTACTTTGTTATTAACCTTTGATTGCATATGAACCTAGAGTTAAGGGACTACCTTCTGTAGTATATCGCATACAACTTGACACAGTTGTACCACGAGAATGTGTAAGATGAGTAGCATGTAGAGGTTTTACGTGTGGGCTGATCCCCTTGTGCATGCGTTAGGGCTAACTGCTAATAGAGGCATGTTAGGAGACTTAGCGGTTAATAGAGGTATATGAGACATGGATGTGACTCTGTTAGGCATTGGGTGGGAAGAACAGTACCTTAACGTATGGGCTACGTACGTACTTCCCTATTGCCGGTTATCTCCGCGGGAGATACGGTCCTGGATCCTGATACCTGATTTACTGCCGACCTCTGACATTCGATGAATGTTATGCTTTGAGGTCCCTGGTATCCTGATGGGGCCATACCTGAGATTACTGCTCCTGAGCCAGAGTGCCCATGCGTTGAAGGTTTGTTCTTATTGCATAAACACATTTGAATGGTCAGGTAACCCTCGTCAAATGTCATATCACCCCATCCTATTAGTAGCTTGGGACAATATCTCATCGCGGTATAGTGTGCTACCCCTTGTCCTTGTTTGGTTGTAGGGGTAGTCCACTGTCTCGATGATGAGGTGTTGGATCTTGTTGCGAGTGGGACTATTTACTTTACTTGTGATTTATGACATAGTATATTCAGTTATGTGGAATGTTTTATGTATCTTGTTACGTCCCTCTGAGGA